>NQII01000273.1:457512-585100 GCA_002778355.1 Clitarchus hookeri | reverse complement strand
ACATGTGTTTAATGTGTTTCAGCAAGTATTAGTGATTAATTGAAAAATTACTTTGGAAATAGTTCATTGCAGAACTATGTCGCCAAGGGAAACGCATGGGATGACATTATAAGCTTACACCAAACCAGCCAAGACTAGCTGTTAACATAATAATAATTCCACAAAGAATTCAGTCAATATTTCTACCAAACTTATTGAAACAAAATTAGAAACAAACGAATGAGCAACAAATACAATATATACAAATATGTGCGCACACACATCTCTAGGCGATCCAATGAAGACAACACAGATGAACACTAAGGTGAATACAAATATGTAAGTTCAAAACCTGACAAAACAATGCAATGGGGACAGCACACAACACCATACAATTTTCTTTGTAAACCAGTAGCAACGTTTCAGGAATTGGCATATTTGTTCAGTCTTTAGGTAGACTGGAAAAATCAAGTTTATATGGAGTTTGCCTCTCCTTCGAGCACTTCCTCGATTGGCTGTGCATCTAAGAGATAATATTGAAGGTTATAATTTTCATCTGGGGGGGAGGGGGTTTTTTCCCACATTTATTTTATAATGCAATTTTGTTTATATTTTGATTAATGGTATCCATATGTTTTTTAAATTCTATACTCTTACTAAGTATATTTCTGTTTCTTACAATAAATGCTGATTCGTTGATTTTTCTTTTAAATTGGGGTAATCGTAGAGGATAGCATTTTCCCGGAACATTTAATGTCACCTTTCTTGGTGGTGGGGTTGATTTTTTTTTAGTGTGTGTGTGTGTGTGTGTGTTTTTTACACATACATACATACACACACTTACACTGAGCCAAAAAAAACTGGTACGCCTGCCTAATATCGTGTAGGGCCCCCGCGAAGTGCCGCAAAACGACGTGGCATGGACTCGACTAATGTCTTGAAGGTATGCAGCAGACATTGAAATCTGCGCCAATTTGAGAAAGGGTTGCACGTCTGTTACGTTTAATTATTCTCTTTTGTCCCGTTCGTTCACGATCTTTTTCCAGCCGCAGCAATATAGAAGATTTGATGTTTTACCGGATTCCCTATATTCACGGTACACTCGTGAAATGGTTGTACACAAAAATCCATATTTTATCGCTACCTCGGAGATGCTATGTCCCATCTCTCGTGCGCAGACTATAACACCACATTCAAACTCACTTAAATCTTGATAACCTGCCTTTGTAGTAGCACTAACCGATCTAGCAACTTTGCCAGACGCTTGTTGTCTTATATAGGCGCTGCCGACCGCATCGCGTTACTCTGATTGGTTCCATACCTCTGTTATTTGCATATGCACGCCTACACCAGTTTTTTTGGTTCTTCGGTGTGTGTTTGTGTGTGTGTATATATGTGTGTATGTATATATATATATATATATATATATGAAAATTGTTCTTCTTATTTCTATGTACTGTACATAGATATGGTAAATACAGTCTTGTGTTTGTAATTTGTATGGTTTTTAATGAGAATTTTGACTGGAAAGTTCTTTGTATACCATGTTTGTTGCAAATGGCCTTATTTTTCAGAGAGTATGTGAACATCCAAAATAACTATTGTTCATGTGTGTTTTTTGGCTTTCTTTTGTGGACTGGCGAGGACTTTGTCTTTCATGTACTGTTTAATGCAAATAGGGTCGCCATTCATCAATAGTTCTTTTTCAAGGTGATGTTTTTTTATTTGCTATGGTTTTTGTGTATAGGCATATTTTCTTGGCTTGACTAGTTAAGTACAAATTACATCAGTTTTAGTGCTTGCTGAGTGGTTCGTATTAAAGTATAGATTTTGGCCAGTGAGAGATTGTTTTCTGTATGCTGTTGTTGTGATTTTGTGGTTTACCTTGGAATCTAACCCATCTAAGATAGGAAGCCTTCCATTGGTTTCTGTTCAAGTGAGCTGTATAGATGGCTTGAGTGAAGTGAGAAAATTGGCAAACTCATTCATTTTCAGAATTGTGTTGCCAGGTCAGAAAAATAGCAACAACGTAATGAAACCAGATTCAGGGTGGATGTTTGTTGTGTTCAAAACTTATGCCCAAAACTTTCCATGAAAATGTTGGCCATGAAAGATGGGAGTGAATAGCCTATTGCCATGCCATCAATTTGATTATAAGATTGATCTTTGAATTCAAAATATGCCATGTTGGTACAGAGGCCGATGAGCTCCATGATGGATAGAATAGGTATCATTATTATATCCTGCCGTGTGTTGTGATTTTCCAGTTTGGTTTTTATGATAGTGAGCATTTCTGCTACGAGTACATTAGTGAATACTCTTTGAACATTGAAGCTATCTAGGGCATCAGTTGGTTCAGTTTCTAATGTTTTGGCTATTGAAATGGAAGTGATTAGTCAACAGAGTATAGAATTACAAAGTATATGGATACCACTAATCAAAAGAGAAACAAAATTGCATTATAAAATAAACTTTAAACACCCCACCATATGAAATTGGTAGCCTTGAACATTATCTCTTAGGTACATAGTCAGTCAGAGAAGTGCTTGACTCACATTGGCTGTGCTTTGAGGAGAGGAAAATTCCATATAAACATGGTGGTTTTTCCATTCTTCATTCAGTCTGCCTAAAAATGGAAAAGATGCCAGTTCCCGTAATATTACTACCGAGTCTGGATGTCTGTGTTGTCTTTGTTGCTCACCCTGTTATGTTTAGTTTGGTAGAACTATATACAGGATTCCTTATTCAATATTTTTTGTGGTTTAAATATCTAGTCTTGGCTTGTTCTCATGTAATATTTTCATGTTGTTCTCTGTTTCTTCCTTGGCGACATATCTCTGCAATGGTGTATGTCTGAAGTTCTTTTTCAATTAATCACCCATTGCAAGTATCATTCAAAGAACATAGCAAGTACCAGCCAGTGTTATTTATTTTATGGTTAAAATGTACTGTATAGTCTAATAGACCGTTTGTGATCAATTTTATAATTATAGTATCGGGGTACTTTAACTTGGTTGATTAGCTATCACAAATATTTCCCTGAGCTCACATGTACAATATAAGATGGCTATTCTATTTTTGGTCATGTTCTGTCACTGGTTGTAGTTTTTAGAATTTTTATTGTGTAAAAATTGATGGTCAAGTTAATTCTTTGCTTGAGACCACAAATTCTCCCAGTAAGAATCAGAATTGAAGGACCATTATTTTAAACTACCAGTTCTTATTCATAATTTAATACTTCTTCTAGGAATTTCTGTTGTGTGTTAGCTTTGGTCTCACACGAAGAAGTGGTTGTTAGGGTGGAAGATAGAAGTGAAAATGCTGTTCGCATTGTGTGGAAGTCAAGATTAATATTGTACAATTGAAATTCAATTTGGTTATCATTATTGAAAGTAGATACTATTCAAAATGAACCTACCAGCAACGGATTATAACTTTCATTATGTTTATTACAGTATACTCTAATGGAGCACATTGGTATGTTTGAAGGACAAGGTGAAGATGCTGTAAAATAACAAGTTAGCATAATTTTCAGTTAAAGATGTTAAATAGCAAGTGTTACATTTTTGGTTGTGTTTGTTGATATACCTAGTTCGATTTGGTACTCTGTCCTGACCTTTGCTTGCTTTAGGTTATTTTATCAGTTCTGGTATTTATAAACCTAGATTTCCACAAATACTTTGTGCAACTAATAGTATGTTTTTCAAATAGCATAAATAGGTGTGTTGTGGAAGTTCATTTATTCTGCTTATCTATAAGATAAGAATTGACAATAAAACAGAGAATCAACTATTACATAAAGGATCATATTCAGAATCAGAATTGTAAAAATAACAAATACCCCATTTACTTATAAAAAATAATTTTTTCCCTTAAAATATAGAATAAAAAACAGCTTTCCATTTATTTCTCTTCCAATTCCTCTGAAATCTGCTCCAAGTTGTAGTGCGAGTTACTCTCTCAAGTAACTAAGTAAGTGTATTGAATAACTATATACTTGTTCTTCCATACATTTAGCAGTGGTTTTTTTTTTTTCCCCCCGTCAGTTTTCTTGAGAATAAATGTCGTCATTAAATTATTGTAAATTACAAAAGTTCAAACTTTTGCTTTTATGAGTTTTATGTGAATCTTCTTCCTTTGTAACCAAAAGCTTCAGCATTCTTCCAGCAGAAGTCATTGTTAATGCCATATTTAACTATGAACTACTAAACTCTTTTCTAAGAATTTAGTATTGAATTAGAAAAGCAAAGTTTTGGATCATGAAATAGTGTTTTGTTAAATATGGAAGGCTCAAAACTGTGTGATTGTTTCAAGTCGGCTGAAATAAAAGTATTTGCTGGTCTAAATTTTTTGCGCAGTTGCATAAGCATATACCGCAGCAGTGTGCCAGCCAATCCAGTTGTGTATGCACAGAGTGGTGGATGTGTTGATGTGTTATATCGCCAGTGGTGGATGTGTTGTATCGCCAGACACGTGCATATGCTGTGAAATGGAATACACACACACATGCAGAAAAAATGGGTATGATCCTAATGTATGGGCATGCTAATTAATTGTGCAGTGGCAAGATATCTGTACAGAATCATTTACAAGTAGACTATGTCCGAAAAAAAAAACATTTCACTGTATGTATGACTGTAATAGAAATAGGGTGTTTCAACTGGCGCACCAGAAACAGTGGAAGACGTTGACGTGCCAGGACCGTTGATGTGGAGGAATGAGTACCACATCACATTGAGAACCACCCTGAGGGCAGTACCAGAGGTGTAGCAAGGGCAGAGGGTGTCATTATGCCACTGTGTTGATGATCCTCAAAGAGAACCTGCTGTACATCTACCACATACAGCGAGTTCAAGTGCTCATAGAGGTTGACTATCCGCAACAGATGGCTTTCTGCATTTGGTTATGGCAACAATATAAAAACGACGCACGCTTCCTAGAACATGTGCTCTGGACGGATGAGGCAAACTTCACTAGGGACGGTCTCATGAACTTTCACAATGCCCACCAGTGAGCGGATGAGAACCCTCGTGCAATACTGCAGTCCCGAAATCAACACCAGTTCACGCTAAATGTTTGGGGTGGAATTGTGGGCAATTTGTTAGTGGGCCCATTTGTGTTATGTGGACAGATAATGGGCAGATGTACAGGAACTTCCTTGAAAACGAGTTTCTTATGCTGCTCAAGGACGTCCCATTACATCTTAGAAGAGCAGCATGTTTCATGCAGGACAGTGTGTGCCAGCCTGTTTTATCTACACAGCAAAAACCTACCTGGATACTGACGCTGGGGACTAATTCCATGGCCTGCCCAATCACCTGACCTAAATCCCATCAATTTCTACCTATGGTGGGACGTGAAAACGTTGGTTTGCAGTACCCTTGTTGCCACTGTAGAAACCCTACTGCAGCATATTGTAGATACATTCCAACATCATGTTCGCCCCAACCGTGACATAAGGGTGCGATAATTCATTTATTAAAGATGTCTGCAGGGCTGTATTGTCAACCATGGTGCACATTTTTGAAGATTTCTTGTAGCATGTCACACACTGGGCAGTGTACCTGACGTGTATACTCTGTCTGCTGTAGCAAGGCCCCCTAGAGTTGGAGGGCGATTACGCAAAAGGAAAGCTGAATTTGCCATATGTTTGTTAACATTTTTTCCTTCACATATTACGTACTATCCATCCTTTAAGAAGTGTCCATCTTTTTTGAAACAGTGTGTGTCTGTGTTTGTGTGTGTCTATATATTAGCACATACAAAAATTAATATTATTGCAATTTCCAAATATAATTTTTAAAATACCTCCAACATCATAATTTGTAAATGTGCTGGACTTGTCATTATAGCCTATATGGCAACATGTAATAACTTGAGATGTTTTTGAATGGTATTTATAATGAATATAAATAATAGTACGCATTGGACATATCATTTGTAGGAATTGCAGTATTGATTTCTTTTTAACAGTTTACATTTCATTTGGTTTCCTATTACAATTAGTATTCCCTACTCTTTGTGTATATTTGTCATTGCTCACTTTGTACGAATTATCATTGGTTGAACACTAAATTATTGTAAGTATAGTACTCTTTTGTTACACTGAAGCTTTTTATTTGCAGTTCACTTCCCTCTCCAATCCACACCAAATAGAAATGTATGTTGAAAAAGTATATCCTTTACAGCAAAGCAATAAATTACTATTATATCATGATTAGCAATTATTAGTTCATAAACAGAAAATAAATGTCAGATCCCCATTACGTTAATTTTTATACATAGTACAGTTTATAAATTCCACTTTGAATTCAGTTATTTCTTCAAAACTAGGTAGCACAATATTTATCCTAAATCTGTATCATGATTTTTTTTCAGAGACGTAACTGAGTTTACCTGATTATAGAAGATCATTGACATGTTCACATGCCACCAGCGTGGTGTCATGCTGACACTACATAAAAAATGCACTTTTGGAGTTGCCTAACAATGCGGTGTGGGGAAAAATTAATCAGTTTCTTCATTCAGTGCTGCCCTCAAAAGATATTAATGGTCATAACCAGCTTTGTTGGTGAAGGTTGCGTGAAGGAAAATCTGCATCACAGTAACTGATTTCACTTTTAAATGGCATGTGTGCAGTACCCAGTATATTTGCTGGTGCCGGATTATCAGATAACACGTGCACAGCGATAGTCGTATTGAAAGTGGAAACATCAACTTTGCCAGAAAAATTATTTCAGAAATATCACTGTGTGTAAAATTATCAGGAAGTGACTGTTATGAGAGAGGTGTGCGTTTCTGTGGAAGAGGTTCTGCTAGCCAAGGAAACTGAAGCAGCCAACAGTCATTGTCAACGGTAGGAGTTGTGGATTGTCGCAGGTTGAAGCACTCGTTCAGGACAGACGTGATGTGGTATGTGAGATTTCCTAGTTAGTTAAGTTGTTAAATGTGTAGAGGATAAATGTTTGCAACTAGCATCTCATACATGTTTGAGGCCAGCAAAGAAAGTAAAGAAAATATGTACCTTAGAGAGTTTGTCTAACTAGTTAAAACTCACTACTATTAGAATTAGTTGGCAGTTGAATTTGTCTCATTTTTACATTCATGCTGGTGTATGTGTTTAATAACACATTTAATTTGTATTTGGGGTATAATTTCTTATGTTTTGCAACTACATATGTGTAATATGATTATTGGTCAGAATTACAAGTGTTCCCAAGATTATAAAAAAATAATTTCTTGTCTGGTCATGACTGCAGAAAAAATGGAATCTGTGGCTATGGTTGTCAAGCATGCACAGCGTTTACAATTGAATTGAATTGCTGCTGTTATGATTGGTTGCAACAGTATAAGCAGGTGTGTTACACAAATGCTAAAATCACAACTGCGACATCAAAGCCAAAGACAGTGTTCCAGTTTTATAACAGACAAGCACTAGAAAGCACTAAAACTGATAACAAGAAAATTGATAATGTTTTAGCAGTAATTTATTTATAGATCTATATACTTAGAAATTTGGGACAAAGTTAAAAGTCTGGAACAACAGAACATTTCAGTTCTGGGATAGTTTGTTGCTACATACAGGATGATTCGTTAATGTATGCTATTCCGGCTTGAGCGGATTCCTTAAGAAAAATAAATAGGGAATCCTATATATGACTTAGGGTCTACAGCGATTTCAGAGGGTGGTAGATACTCTTGAAAGTGGGGGGTGGAAATGTGTTTTACAACGATAAATTGGAAATTACTTGTGATTAAGCAATGTAAAGAAGCATACAGGCACATATGGTAGGTAACCACAGAAAACTGTGTTATGGAGAGTACACTCCTTTGTACATTAAGTAGGGTTTGGCACCCTCCTATTGCTTAGAACTTTGTAGACTGTGTTTCGTTTACGAAGGCTGTTTAATGACAGACAGAACCACCAACTTTGTAATGGTGTCACAACAAATGACTCCATTTGCAGCAACTGCAATCAGCGGTTAGTAATGTGTTTGTGTATGTGTTCATGTTGGCAGCACTTGCTGAAAATACTGTTCACAAAAGAGATCAGCAAATTTAAGACACAGCTATCTGGTGCTTCGTGGATGACAGCCTGCCACAAATTCTTGAGTTTTTTATTGCTTAATGGCAAGTTATTTCCAACTTATCGTTGCATAACACATTTCCACTCACCACTTTCAGGGGCATCTACCACCCTTCAAAATCACTGTACACCCTAAGTTGTGTATATGTTTACCTATTTATTTTTCCTATTGAATTTGCTCATGCCGGGTTAGCATACGTTGAGTTAACCTATATAAAGGCTGTATGCAATAAATTGAGCACTTTTGAAATCAACCTTTGAAAAAAGTCACTGCTCCTACCTGCATATATTTTAACGGGCGCACTGAGTGACGTGCCCAGTAAAGTTGGTAACAATAGAGGAAAAGTAGTTCCATATCTTAACGTCAAATAAAAAGTGTTACGTAATTATTTGCGACTACTGAAGTAATTTTTCTTTTGTTTGTTGGTTTTTTTAATGCATCAAAGTGTAAAAATCAGCAGATTTGTAAATTATTTAGCGTTCTAATAATTTTGCAGTTTCATTTGACCGACGCATGAATATAATGAGCAGTCCCATGGCATTGTTAATTTTACATAAGGCAGAAGAATACACAACGTGCATACAAGTAGATACTGAGCAGGGCTT
The DNA here is from genome assembly GCA_002778355.1 of Clitarchus hookeri. Lineage (NCBI taxonomy): Eukaryota > Metazoa > Arthropoda > Insecta > Phasmatodea > Phasmatidae > Clitarchus > Clitarchus hookeri. The sequence goes on along the minus strand of NQII01000273.1, from coordinate 576,429 downwards.
TTAAAAGTGCTCAGTTTTCCATGAACAGCCTATATCACCCAATATGGGCAAACTCTTCACAATTTCAATATCAGTGTTAATTTAATGCCAGGTAGATTGGTGACATATAACACTGCAGTTTTTTTATAACTTTTAACCTAATCCACCAGATATTGGCCTCTTTGCTAGAAAATGTGACTCCAAATGTCTAGAGTTCTCTTAAACCCCCTCCGCAAGAAAAAGTTGACATACTACCATGTGTCTGTAATGTAGTTAACATAAGATATGGCTGGCTGGTTGTATAGCATGGAAACAACATTGAAACTGGAGTGCCCTTGTGGGCACACTCTTGTGTGCAAGAACCGGGTGGCGGTTCTTGCACCTTCTCCTCAACTCTCCTGAGTAAAGAATGTAACATCACCAAGTACCGTATATAGAGTAATTGATTGTAAGGTGACACCGAATGCAAGCCTATCCCAAACTTGGGAACCCTCTGAAAAAGAAAATAATATGACACCAAATGCAAGCCTTATTTAGAATGTCTTGTCCACACTATCAGCTGAGATCATGCAGAGTACATAGTTATCGATTAGGGAGTGTGTGCAAGACGGATAAGGGGAAGCATCAGTGGTGGGAGGAGTGTACCTATTTACCTCTTCACAGGCCCATTTCTCTTCTAAACTGGTCACCAACCAGAGGTAGGACGCAAAGACACCATGCTGGTTGAGGCAACTAGCCTTCCCCCCCAAACTGTGTAAGGGGATGAAAAAAGATTACAGCTGGGCTTTGCAGAGTACTAAGAGCTTACTCATTACAGGCCGCATATTTACACTTGTTGGTGATGCCGTGCGCTCGTGGAAAATGTTGGCCTTTTGAAGTGATTAAAAATATTTCACTTTAATAAAAGTATAATTTTGAGACAGTAAAATAAACATGGTGATTAAAATTTATTTCTTTATGGTCTTCAATAATTGATTATTCTAAACCGCATCCTCTGATTTCGCAGTACACTTATGTGTGTCTTGAGTTAGGATTTTGCGTATTGAGTTAAATTAATATTTCTTTTAAAAACCATGTTTTTTTTACGTTTGATACAATTAAACACAAATTTTACAGGAAAAAACCTTTAAACACAAAAGAAAACATCTTTGCAAAAAATTATTTCTGGTTAAAACTTATTGCATAGCATTTTCAGGCAAGACTATTTACTTATAAATACAACAGTTATTATAGTGCAACTATTTGAGCAACAAATAATGTTGATAAAATGTCTGCTATGTTGGATAGCTTTGGAATCGTGTAACAATGGCACAGTGCCGTACTGGATTACCATCGCATACTTTGCGACTGCCATGGCATTGATAGACGTCAGACTGGGCTGAGCATTTGGCTGCTCTGTGGTGTGATGCACTTGGCAGGAATACTATGCTGCATCGTTAAGAACAGATCACATGATTCACTTTTTTTAAAGCTTTGTGTACTCAACGGATGGCCCTCTTCCCCCTTCTAACTGGTTGTGTAATGGAAGGTAGCAAGCACGTGGATGAGAGAAAGAGAGAGAACAGCTTCCACTCTCACTGGCATGTAAGGGGAGGAAGAAAGGTGTGTAGCTGAGAAAGAGGGAGATGATGTGAGGATACCACACTGGTTGCTAGGTAACTGCTTCCCCTCTTGTCAGGCATGTAAGGTGAGTAAGCATGGTTGCACCCGACTGTCTGACTTCCAAGCATCAGCTGAACTGGAGTGCACCGTGCCGAACATATTTCACACCCAGTTATTTGATGTTTGCATAAATAACCTGCTTAAAAACTATCATTATGTGAAATGTTAAGTTGCAGGACAGAAAAAAATTTTCAATTGAGGCATTATTTGATAAACGATAAAACAGATAATTTTATCATTACATACAGATTGTCACAGGATCATTGCAAGAAAGTTTTATGGGTGATAGGTACAGTAATTTAGAACAAGTTTTTTCAGATAATGGATGTCTGGAGACGCCCCGTTTAGAGGCTAGTGGTCTTGTACAACGCCTTATAACTCCTGGCAGGTTGGCAGTTAATGTAGCAACACAAGCACCAGCTGCCTACCTCCCAGAAAACAGTGGTATTGTAGAGGTGGTGGTAATAATAAGTAGGTAGACGTTTGTAGGTTACAGTACTTTATTGACTGCCTGTTACACATTTCCATATGTTAACCTAAGCAGGTGTTAAAAATGGCAGCCCTCCGCTTGATTGCAGACTTTGTAACACAGATGCATTGCCTGGCGGACCTCTCATAGATGACAGGAGTGGTTTGAACTGCGTTTCATGCCATCTGTATTGGTTCTACGAGAACGTCTCGGTTCTACACAGGTGTAAAGTACACGCAACTCTTGATGAAACCCCACAAGAAGAAATGATTGGCATGAGGTCGGGTGGCCACCTCCCCCAGTCCTTTAACACCAAATGTGTCAATGAGGTGTTGGCGAACACGACGGTTGAAATGCGGCAAGGTGCCATCCTGTTGAAACCACATGTTGACTCGTAAACTCAGCTGCAAATCGTCTAGCTGCTGGGGTAGCTTGTTTGCTAGAAAGTTGTGATACGCCTGGCTGTCTAAATGGGCTGGAAGGATCAAGGGTCCAATTACTGGTTCGTGGATGATGCCAGCCCACACGTTCACCGCAAACTGTTGTTCGTGATGTGTGGCCATCACTGCATGTGGATTTTCTTCTGCACACACGTGGCTGTTGTGGGTATTGAAACAGCTATCTCTCGTAAAACACTCTTCATCTGTAAACAACACATGATGCTAACTCTGGCTTGGCAATGCATTCCTGTATAAACCACTGTGCAAAACACATACGGGACTCTGAAGTCAGCTGATCCAAGTGCCTCTACCTTTCATATATGGAATGGCTATAGTCTGTGCTGATGGAGCGCTCTCCACATGCAGGTGTGGCTGACTTCCATGTCGTGAGCGATCCCAGGTGTGCTTGTGGATGAGTTTGTCTGAACTCTGTTCAGTACTTCCTCTTCAAAATGTGGCATGCAAACACCTCTTGCCCCAACGCCCTCATGTGGTGGATGGAAGGTCCCATACTTGTGCAGTCGCTGATATAGTCTCTGGAGCAGTGTGCGAGGTGGCTGCCATCTGTTGGGGAAGTGTTCGTGATAAAGATGTGCTGCTATGCACCCACAGCTTCTAGCTTCACGATACAGTATATGCATATCCGCTAGTTCTGACTATGAATAAACGTCCATAACTACTCTAGTGTATGACATGCAGTCACGGTGAACGCACAACTGTTTCGACTCAGGCAGCAACAAGATGCAGACCTGTGTAGTGGAATGTGGTGAGGGAAGGATGTAACTATCTGCGCACAGAATATGTTGTCCAATGCAACTTGCAGTGCTTTTGATACTACCTACCTCTTTGGGACAGAGATGACACACTATAACTGGCCCTCACGTTCACTAGCTATTGATGACTGCATGATTGACAGCAGGTGTGATACGCGTGCCGCTGAATGCCTACCTTCAAGGCGTGTAGAACTATTTTACGACAATGCCTTGCATCCCAACGGAGCGTCTCCAGACATCCGTCCTCTAACAAAAATTGTTTCTCATTACAGTACCTATCACCCCTGTGACATCTCGTATATTAAGATTTTTCAAAGATCATTGAAAATTTTTGGTGGATACAGTTTTTTGGTATGCGCCTTTTTGATACATAGAGAATCCACTGTAGTTGCTTATGTGGAGAGAACAAGATTCATGGTACGTAACTTTTTTGTAAATTTTGTTCCATTTGTGACTAACCGTTGCTACTTTGCTTTCATGGATTCCTGTAACAAGACAGCAAGAAAAACAAAACAGGCTCTAAAAGTTAAGAAAAGGTTGTAACTGGCTATGGGAAGTGTATGGGTTCGCCAGGGAGGGTGGTTTTGATTGTAATTAAATCTTTCTTCTTTTGGCAAGCAAGCCCCATGTCCCTGGGTCATTAGAACATAATTTAGAGCAATCAGTTTCTTCTACATTGGCATTAGAAAGGAGTAAAATTAGGCACCATTATACTTTCATCATCCTCAACTGCCACTAACGGTGAAGGTTTATGATCATCTGCAATTCCAAGTATATCTTCAGTAGCCATTGAAGTGTTTTTAGAATTTGATGTGCATAATAAGGTTCACTTAACCTTATTGTTGGTGCAGTTGAACTATATGTAACTTTCTGTTACCATTTTCCTCCCATAAATGTTTCTCTTTTTGTACATTTTTTTCTGTGTTCCAGACTTGAGAACACTATTCATGTCCTCTGTTTAGTCAGTCTCCTACAAAGACACTCTTAATCATTATATAATAAAGATAAATTGTGTGCTGTGAAATGAGGTAAAATACCCAAATATCTTCAGAAGACTGCAACTTTGAATATGAGTGAATATTCGTATTTTAAAATAACCAATACTACATTAATAAAGATGATACAGGAAATTTCAATAAATGAAAGGTTTGTGGAATGTGGAAAGGAAGCAGAAGGGTTCTAAGTCACACAGTATCTCTTGGAGAGGACAAATATAACTGACCCTAAGTTCAGAGGGGTTCAAAACAGTTTAGATACTAACATGCCATGCAGTTTCACAGTAGATGTGGGGAAAAAAATCTGTGTTTTACTAACTTTGCCATTCATGGAATGAATTCACTGCATATTGATTTTTCTGTTACAAGATGGTTATTTGATTTGATAAACCCTTTGCAGCAATACTTGAAAAAATCTAAATAAATTCAGTGCATTAACACAATAATATAATATTTATTTCAAAATTTGCAAAACATGCAGATTTGTGTATTATGCTATGATTAGATGACCTCTCTACAAAACAGGGCTGAACACAGCATAAGTGACTGCTCACAAACACTTGCCATTGAGTTTGTCCAGGGCTGCCCAGTGTTGCGAACCCAGTCACTGAAGAACACTGATGCACATAACTTTTGATCATAATAGTTTATAAACATCTGTAGTAATTTGTAGATACTTACCTTAAATATTGGAACTTTTTTTTTGATAGGCAACATTTGAAGATTCAGCTGCATGTATATTAAGAGATTCTGTACAGTAGGGCCATGTTATAATATTTATGTACTTGCTGGTTATAAAGTTTTTTTCATTTGTTATTCATGTATTTTTCAATAGAAATATTATGTTGTAAAGTTTTTCCTTTTATGAAGTAAAAAACTTTTTATTCACTTCTGGAACCTTATAGCGGTGTTTTACTGTACACCACAGCTGTTTTTAAAATAAGTCAATGTTGTAAAACTCCTTGTTTAATATTTTCATGTATAGTGCAAAAGGAAAGAGTATAAATGAATAGTGATGCAACTGTAGGAATCTCACGGGTTCAATATAGCTAGGGGTATGTGTAGCTTCCAGCATCAGCATCAGCATTGGTTTGGAAGTTTGCACCAGTAACTGCAGGCGACAGTTTCTTGTTGTTGGTGAGGGTTTGCTGGTTTGGGTCACTCCACTGCGGACAAGCACTGTGTAGAGGCACAGGTCACTTACATTGGAGAACAGGGGCCATGTTGTGGCACATGTTATTTGAACTGAAGACTAGTTTGATGTTGAACTACTCAAGTGAAGACATTGTGAGTGCAGCAGTCTTTCTTGCACTCTTCACGGATAATACAGATCCTGCAAGGTAATCACAATTCCTCATGCAAAACTAATGTAAAGATGTGTTTTATCTCTGAGAACTTCCAAAATACTATGAAAACATGCAGTATGTAATGAGACAAATTTTTTATTGCCTCTGAACTTAGAGAGAATTTGATATTTTTTCACTAAATTGTTTTCAATTGAATGATGTTGCTATTAAACTAAACAGTTTTTATAACATAAATGTGTTGCTGGGTGTATGAGCACCAATGTGTATGCATTCACATACATGTACACGTGTGTATACGCATGCACACACATGTGTATAGGTGGTTCATGATAAAGTGAGCACTCTTAAAATCAACCTATGAAAAAAATTACTGCCTGTAACTGTATATATTTTAATGTAAGCAATGACTGCAATATCAACAGTTAAGTTGGTAGCAAGCTACGAGTAGTAGTTCCATGTTTCACAGTCATACTAAGCCGTAAAGTTAACTGTTTTTATCACCTGCAATTCAGTACCTTTTTGTTGTATGCAAATAAGAACAAGAAGTTAAAGATATAACTAATGAGTCTACTTTCCTCTACAAGGATGAAAAAAATTTTTATGAAGCTCTTAATAGCTTAGATGGTAGGTAGGCCTTGGTGTCTCATTGGTAGCAATATCATAGAGATGAAACTAGAAATACATGCAAATACATTTTTGGAATTTTTTGGTTTCAAGTTCATCCAAGGTCATGTGCATTGGGTCAAGGTCACCAACATCTAATATGGCGGTTGGGTGACATTACAACATGGTAGTCAGACGGTGCCAGGTGCCAGTTTTGTCCCATTTAAAATACATTATGCCAGAATGCAAATAATAATTCTAATAACATTTATTCCATATCTATGAAACCAATAATCTATTTTCCACCAATTGTGCACACTACAAGTGCTACGGTATACCATGTAAACTTACATGATTTAGTTACTCGCGTGCTAGTTTTCAAAGTGATATCCCTGTTAATATTTTAAGTTGGTAAATCCAACCCACCAAAACTTTAGACTGATTACATCAAAGTTGATGCTGCGAATCCTACCTCCGTAATTTAGTTGGTTGCATGCCTGCCTACGGTACAAGGCGTTCTGTATTCCGAATCCCAGGTAGGGCACATGTGTAAATGACTCATTGCATTTGTTTTTTTGCTGCATCTCTAATGACATTGTTATCAATGAGACGTCAAGATCCACCAACCATCTAACCTTTTAAGAACTTTATCAAAATTATTTGCATCCATGTAGAGGAAAGTAGGCTCATTAGTTACCTCCATAGTGGGACAATTACAAATACACATATGCCTTACCCAGAAAACCTCGTAAAACTAAGCTAGCGTGCAATTAACTGCATCACAAGGGCAGGATTTGGAGCATCAACTTCAGATGTGATCAGTATAAGGTTTTGAATGATAGGGTTCACTAACCTGAAATATTTACGTGGCCTTCAATCTGAAAATAGTGTCTGAGCAACTTAAAACACCTAAGTTTACATGGCCTACCATAGTGTTACTTGTGTGAAGAATTTGGTGGAAGATGGGTGATTGGTCCTTCCAAAAACAGCATAAAAACCTTATTTTCTTAATCAGTGCTCTATTACAAAATTGCCTAAAAGAGGAGGTTTTATATACAATGCTTTTAATAGCTACTGTCAGTATATAAATTTTGGTTGAGTTTGGTTAAATTGTTAAATAGATATGCTAAAGTTATCAAAATATTTATATGGTCACATTTTTAATATCATTGTCTGACCCCTCTTAAATGATGTATCTTTACATGGTTTAATGTAGTACCTACTAATGGTGTGAAAAATTTGGTAGAAATTAGTTGAATTGTTCTGGAAAATGGCAGAATGTTCAATATTCTCACCTGGCAATATTTTGCAAATGTTTGGCAAAATAGTATCTCTGTATGCACAATTGATGCTTCTAATGAATATTGTTAACGTACAAAATTTTATTGAATGTTGTTGAATTGTTTCATAGAAAACATATTGATAAAAAAGAAAAATTATGTCAACGCTTTTTTAAAAAGGCTGCCGCACCTGAAACACGTTAGTTGTACTGTAACACTATATGCATGAAAACATTTGATAGGAATTGGTTGAATGGTTCTCGAGATATAGCATAAAACCTCCATTTTATCATGTTATGATTTTCATAAGTGGTGGACAAAAAGGTTATGTATCAACACATTCAATGTTTGTCATAGATACTGCCTTTATACAGAATTAAGTTAAAAACAATTAACAAAGTATCGTAGATAGAGCACTGTAAGCTAAAACATTTTTATAGCTGCAATTCTTAAAATAAGTGTCTTGCATACTTATAATATGTAAATTAATATGACATACCACAGTACAGCATCTTTGCCAAATTTGGAACATATCAGTTGATTGTTTCCTGAGATGTGACATAATCACTAATTTTTTCAATTGGGATTATCTTACAAAATGGCATACAAATGAGGCTCAGTATACACCAATTTGAAGGATATAATAGATACTGAAGAAACTTCGGAAGTGTGTTTTGTTGTATTTGTAATCTGTGTTGCAATTCTGAAATCTTAAACAAATGTGTGTGGTATTTAGTATTTGGCGATTCCCAGTTTACAAGTGAATACCTCTGCATGTAAGTCACTCGTTGCAAAACAATAACGCCATGAAAATGTTCTACACTGCATCTGAAACATTCCTCAAGTGTTAGGAATATGTTAAAACATTATTATAATGTCTTTCCGAACAGTTTAATTTGGATGAGCTGATATATCAAACAGTAAATACTAGCTTCCACGACAAACCTTCAAGGTAAGTAATGTGTGGCAAAATTAGATTCTGCATTAAGTGTGTGGATGCAGTTTCATGAAATACATTTGTCATGGGCAAGGTATTGTTTTTTTCGTATTCTGGTGAAGTTATGTTCAGATCAGTGTAAGCATTAAAATTTTAGAAGTAAAGAGTGATTTTTTTTTGTAAGCAAAGCAGTAGGCCTTAGCAAACGTTAGTGTTATGGGCTTTAAAAACTGTGTGGCTGGATGAATATTCATGAAACTTGCATCAACTTACTGTAGAAGTATGGTGTAAAGAATTGGATTAATTCTGTATAGCCATTGAGTTTCCTGACAATTGTTTTTGCTGCTCATAATTTAATAGCAATGCCTGCCATTTGTTTGTGTGTTGTTTTGTATGTAATTCTGATTTGTGAGATATGTATGCATTGTAATTCTACTTGTAAATGTTGTTAAACATAATTCTTAGATATTGTACCGATTGTTTAAGGCCCATTGTCTACTGTATACAGGAGTAAATACACAGTATTATCTAAAAAGTGCCTTTCTTATGAGTATGAGCCGTACATATAACCGGTGAGCGATTCAGCTTGTCACACTTTTTAAAGGGGAACGTTTGAAACGTCTTGACATTGTTTTTATAAGTGGAAAAAGAATAATTTTTAACTCTCCTGTTATTCTGTTGACAACCTAAACCAAACATATTTTCTTAGTACGTTGGAAGTATTGACCACAGTTAAATGCATTAATTAATATCTAAACAGAAAAAGGATCTGGAACATTAGTCAATATTCACAAATCAATATTTACTGAAATTAACATGTGCTAATAGTGCTGATTACAATATTTATTACTTTTTGTTTTATAATGAGTATGCAGTTGATATATGAGCCAACTGAATGTCACATGGCAGTACTTATTTTGATAGGTAGCATGTGGGAAGATATGTAACCAACAGGCTAAAAATAGAAACTTAGTAGGGCTTTGAAAAGTTCTCACTTTACCATGAACAGTCCTTTTTTTTGTGTGCATTGATGCATATCCTTACACATTTTTTATTTAAATCTATGTAATTGTACTTTTTTTATAATTATTTTGGAGGACGGTCACAAATTAATTTATTCTGTTCCTTTGGTTTTGAGTCTTAATAGACTATAGTAAAGTTATATAACCTCTTCAAAGATAATTTTCTTGAGTTAATATATAGTCATTACGGTCAGATTGTAACGTGGTTTATTTTTTAAGTTACAGTGTTGGAATAGCAAAGCATCTGCTGAGTAACTGATGGATTGGTAACTATTATTTTTTTTCAGTTGTCAAAAATGTTTCAAAATTAATTTCAAATATTATTCAGACAAACGCTTAAGTTAATATTAATATTTGTATCTTTGGTATTGCTTTAACTGAGATATGTAAATTTTTTTAAATTTTACCTGTGCTGTTCAATTACAGAAGAGGCCACCCTTTCTGTTGGATTTTTATGTTATCGCAAATTCCTCTTAATGAAATTTAAGCTTTTACAGTACATTTTAAGCACTTTGAAAAAATATATTTCACTAGTGAGACCAGAGTGTTGTTGAGATTTGCTTGTCACTTTTGTATATCATCTTATGTAAAATGCAGTGCTGAAATTTGGCCTGTGAGATGTTGAATGCACGCCCTTCTGTCATTAGCCATAATGTCTTGTGTTGATGCCTGCAATATGCTTTGTACAGACATGCTCCGGACAGCTCTCACCTGCTGATCTGTGGATATTGGTACAGCTGTATTTTCAGCCTAAACTGAACTATGGAGTTTGTTGCATCATTTAATATTTCTGTAGGATTGCTGGCTGGCATTCTTATATCAATTTGTCAAAGGGAGCCTGAGGAGAGGCAGTGCACTACAGTTTACAGTGAATTGGCTCTCTCTTCCATTTTTCAGGCGACTCAAAAAATTTCCATACATCTAGAATTACAGTAGATGAGGATCTGACATGTAAATCAATAAAATAAAACTTCTCTAACCTTACTATACTTCACGTTGAGTATAATGAAGAAGCGGATCCAAGCAATCGTTTTGGGGGNTGTAAGCAATTTTGTTGCATTTTCTGAGTTACTTATGCGTGGTATTCAGTAAATACTTTCATCGCATCCAAAAGAAAGGTTTCAAGACGACTTTTTTTTTTTTACATTTCATGGTTGTCATATGTAACTTTTTTGAACTTTGAGTTCAACCTATATAGATTATAAAATCTTTAAGGTGAAGTATAATCCCTCGAATGTCAATACTGCCATAAAATAATAACAAAAAAAAAAAAGTATATCAAATATAGCCGTTAAAATTTTTTGCAAATTTAATTTCCTATGACTAATTACAGTTCCAAGCACTGTCACATCACATTAAAAATCATGTAAAAGAAATATATAAATTTTGGTTATCAGCTGTGCGTGAAACGTAATCTTGCTTTCCTGATTATATAGCTCCTTCCTTATTTCAGTATGAAAGTTTAATTCAAATTTTTACATAAAAATTATTTTAACATTGATGATTCAAATATCAACATTAAAGCTTTTTTTGTACAAAAAAATCTGGGGAAATACACTGAAGAGTCAAAAAAACTGGTACAACTGCCTAAAATTGCGTAGGGCCCCCCAAGCACGCAAAAGTGCCGCAAGATGACGTGGCATGGACTTTACTAATGTCTGAAGGTACGCAGGAGGCAATTCACACCATGAATCCTGCAGGGCAGTACCACAAATCCAATCTGTGCCAATTTGAGAAAGGTTTGCACGTCTGTCACGTTTAATGATTCTCATCAGTCGTTGTTTGTCCCGTTCTTTCACGGTCTTTTTCCGGCCGCAGCGATTTTGAAGATGTGATGTTTTACCGGATTCCCAATATTCACGGTACACTCGTGAAATGGTCGTACGCAAACATCCAAATGTTATCGCTACCTCGGAGATGCTATGTCCCATCTCTTGTGCACCAACTGTAACACCACGTTCAAACTCGCTTAAATCTTGATAACCTACCATTGTAGCAGCAGTAACCGATCTAGCTGCCGACCGCATCCCGTTGCTCTGATTGGTTCCATACCTCTGTTATTTGCATACGCATGCCTATACCAGTTTTTTTGGCTCTTCAGTGTAGTTCTGCCTATTTTGCAGTATCTGCTTATACTGTTGTATTAACATTCTTATACCTGGCACAGAGCTTCTTGGCCACTGAGTATCAGCCTATCGGTAAGCACTACCAAGGCCTGTTGCCACATTTGTCAAGCGCCCGTCACGTTTAAATACGTGTGTCATAAAATCTCAATTGTTGTAATATAAGTTTCATTTATTTACATAAACAGGAACATTTTAATATTTTATAAAATAAATATATAAAGCACATACGTGATACAATTGGGACTTTATATCTATTAAGAAACAGCTTAAACAGACAAAATGCTAAATTTTTACATTTGTAGTTATAACTTTACAAAGTTACATTGTCTATTAAACGTAGATGAAATAATTTTTATTTACTTACAGTTGCTTGCAGTATAAAAAAAATTATTCATCTTTTTTTAGTAGCCTTACAAGTTCCTCTTCCATGTTTAAACCATTGTAATGGCATTCCTTTCCATTACTAACTTTCACCCATCATTAGATTTATTATAACAAATAACAACACTATTCAACCATGTTCCCAAGAAACTTGTCGAAATCATATACCTTACCTATTTTCTTACGCACAGCTGCAAAGGTTATTTTTGTTATTGGAATTTCCCCCTTGTCGTAAAATTCTACACTGTTTTCCAAAGACAGTCTCACTGTGACACTCATTTCCTGGCTTTTTTTTTTGTAGGCGACACAAATCTGGTATTTGACATAGATGCAATGCTGCCCTCTCCTTCCTTACCTATCTGTCGCACTCTATGTTCACAGACATCACACGCTTTCGCTGTCAAATTGTTAATTTGTTTATAATTTATACTTTTGCACACTAAATATTACTGATTGACAATGTTTGCTTAGTGCCATAATTTTAATGTAAACGTAACACGCAAGCAAATGAAAAACAATGAGAATGGTTCAAAGTATTTCACGTTACTGGGGCTACAGGCTGCAGCAGAAACCAAAGCTGGGTGGAGTGAGGCAGTATTATCTTTTGTAGACTAAGCACATCCCTTAATAATATAAAACATGAACAGATTAAGATACAGTCTTAGGATTTTCATGTACTTATTCAGTGAAATAAAAGGATTGTAAGAATTTGTCGAATTTTAATGAAATCTTTCACAATTTTCTGAGCGCCTTTGGGAAACAATATTGCTGCGAACTAGGCTACTGGCATCAGCTAGTGGGAGGAGCACCTCTGATCGACTAACCTCGAGCGGCCAACAAGTTCTGTGCCTGGTATAATGTTTCCCACTGTACAACATTTTAACTAACGGAACTGGAAAAACTGTAAAATCATAAAATTAAAAAAAATTGAAATTATTTTCTGGTACAGCATAATACTATGAATTATGATTTTCTTGCTCTATATACCTGCACTATTAGCTGCCCTGTAAAAATGTTCTATATGTTTATAAAATATTCTTTGGAAACTAGTTACCAAGATTATTATTTTTAACACTACAAGTAAATATAGAATATGTCTTGCATGTTACTGTTTATAGGGTAAAACTAATGTTGAATTTTAACAAGCAAGTATCATAGACTAGTTTATTATTAGTATATAAACAATCCTGAATGTTTCATAAAAGTGTGTTGTAAAGAAATGGTGTATGTACTGTAAAAATGTGTTTTGACTACTTCTATTTTTTCCAAAGAATTGTTTGTAAAACAAAGAACGAGTAATATTGATTATTTTAATTTGTTTGAGAAGAAATTATTCATATTAATTTATTTTTATTCTAAGTAGATAGAACAAGTAATATTGATTTTTTCATTTGTTTGAGAAGAAATGAATCCTGTTAATTGAATTGGTTGGAAAAGAAGCATGAAATAATAAAAATTTTGTAACAGCTGAAATAATTTCTGCACATCTGATTTAACTGAAATGTTACAACCTAGCATTCAGCATGGTGACCTTGTGTCCTTACTCTCTTTCAGTCTCTCTCAGTTGCACACCTCCCCTTATGTGCAATCAAAAGGGGAAGCTGTTGTGTATCAAAAAGAAGTGCATTGTCTCTCTCTCTCTCTGCCACCATACCTTACACGCTAGGCCACAGAGCATGTAAAATGTGCCTAGTGATCATAGAAATTTTATCAAGATTATCCGTTGCTGAAAATAGTTTCACCTATCATCGCTAGTATTTCAAAGCAAATGGTTTTGCCTAAAAATATTATGCAATGCATTTTAACGAGGAATTATTATTTGCAAAGGTGTTTCCTTTTGTGGTTAAAGGTTTTTTTTTTTTTTTTCGTAAAGTTTGTGTTTAATTGTATCTGGCATAAAATCAACATTATTTTAAAAGAAAATATTAATATAACCTAATGGACAGCATTTTCGCAAATAAAATTATATACCTAGAAGCATATACTTGACCGCCCCTTGTCGCCAAAAATTGTTTGAACATTGAGCGGCATGTATTAAAAAGCGTAAAGTTCATTTTCAATAACTTCTTACGGGTAAATCTGGAGGATTTATATTAATTTATTTCAATAGACACTTGTCTTTTGAGTAAACTGTTATCCTGTAAGGGCCTGTTTGCCACCTTTTGTCGTCTCAATAATGGGTAAGTGTTGAGCCCGAATGCAGCTTAACTCACAACAGGCGTAAGTGTATGGGAAAATCAGAGGATGTGTGTTTTGAATGCTTAATTATTAAAGAATGTGAAAAAATAAATTTTAATCAAAAGTATTCATTTCTGTTTTAAAAATTACAATCAATTATATACACTGTATTTTGTGATGTTATATTCTTTATTTAAACTAGTTGAGGTGAAATGTTTTTAATGTAATATTTACAGTAATACTATTACAGTAATATGTCATTTAGAAATTCCCATTTTTATTGTGTTTATTAGTTGAATTTTATTCACAGATAATGTACAGCTCTCATTATACTCAACATGAAGTCTAATATGGTTAGAAGTGGTATTTTATTGATGTACATGTCAGAACCCTCATTTAATGAAATCCCGCATGTATAGAAATTGTAATTAATGATATTAAGAAAACTTAATTAATTTGAATAGCTGTAGGCTGCAAAAATCAAGACTGTTTTGTACAACCATTGCAGTGAATGTTAATGAGAAAAATGTTTGCAGAACTGAAAGCACTGTAAACATTAATCGAGGGGCTGAGTACCCAAGTGAGTGTAAATATAAATGGTTTTAAACCAGATGTAAATAGCTTGAAAGTTAATGTAAACAGACAAATGAGTAGTAACAGAAAGTGTAAATGAAACTGTAAATACCTAATAGTGTAAATAGCCAGATAACTAATGCAAGTAATTTAGTAGACAAGAAGAAAGATTGGAAAGTAGGCACAGTTAGTGGAAATGTAGACAGGAAAAGAGACATTATACAGAAATGTGGAGACTATAAAATAGATCATGTAGATGAGAAAATAGAAGGCACGAGAGTGTTAGTAAATATTAGAATTGACTGTAGAAAAGAAAATCAACAGTTTGAGTGAAAGGTAGGACAGTGTCATCAAAAGAATGGACAGTGTCAGGAATGAAATAAATTAGGAAATGAATGCATTGAAGAAGGGATGGCAGGAATTTCTCCAGCAGTGGAGTGGGAAAGCATGGTGGGGTAGCCGAAAAGTGCAGTTTCACCGAACCTATGAACAAGGAAAATGGGGATAAAAAGCGGGTTATTGTAGCCAATACAGCAACTTCAAAGGGTGGCCAGCAACTCTGTGGCGGCGGTATTATGCAGTCAGGAGTGGGGAAGGGTGTCGCAGTTATGCCTGACCCTTACGATTGTCGAGACTCCTTGGCGGGAGTACCAACACCAGTTTGAAATAGTTGCCACCCTGCATGGCTGGTCAGACGAACAGTGGGCTTACTACCTTGTGGTTGTACTGAGAGTCCCTGCACCGAGCATATTGCACCGAGCATATTACAATCTCTGCCGAGCGACATCAACTGAATACCCCACGTTCATGTTGGCCTTGGAGCTCTATTTTGGTGATCAATACCTGCGGCATGCACACCATGCCCAACTGCGAAGCCGCACCCAGCAACCAGGGGATCTACTGCAGGAGCTATGACAAGATATTATATGGATGTCGAAAGGGTGCTCCGAGGAGGCGTGCAACGTAATCACAGACAGCTTCTTCATTGATGACATCACCAACATAAAGGTGCAGCGAGCGGTATGCCTGGCTGCACCCCACACTATGCAGGATGACCTTGCCTGGGCATTAGAGGTGGAGTCAGCAAGACAGGTGTCAGCACCTCGATGTTCGGTACAGGTAATGACACTGAGCAAAGGCCATGACAACATCAAGATGATGCTGAAGGAGATGCAGACGACCATGAAGGACATCGCTTCCACAGTTCGCACTACAGAGCTTCGCGACACTCCTCCCAAATGGCCAGAGTGTTGGTCATGTGCACAGCCGAGGCATTTGAGAACAGGCCATCTGAGAGCCTACTGCCCGCAGCAGCAGCGGGAAAGTAGGCAGCGAGAGACAGGTGAGAGTACAACACATTCAAAACGCTTGTAAATGTCGATCTTGGGTGGGGCAAAGGTTGGTGATTGCTGGAGTAAAGACCCCAATGGTACTAAAAGTATGTTCAGTGAAACAGGATTTTGTTGCCATATTGGTGGAAGGGAGTCTGAATGATGATCCTTGTCAGAACATTGCTATTTGACTATGGTAACAGGTGAGACCACACCAGTTAGAGGTAAGAGAAGGGTGAACTTGAAGCTTGGTGACCTTAGCCTAGAACACAATATTTACATAGCAGAAATGGATGCTGAACATATTTTGGGTCTTGGTGTATTATGTAGGCTGGGGTGCTGTATCAGTACTCTACTTGGTGTGCTACGTGTAGAGGCAGTACTGAGTTGGTGGTGTCAACATGGCAGTATTTGTCCTCACCAATGAGCTGATTAACAGTCAATTGTGAACCCACTGTGCTATCTGCTTCAAGTGAAATTGTCATTACAGGCAGATGTCGAAGAAAATTTTTCAAATGCTCGGGTCTAATTGAGCGGCAGAGAAATGTGGCATCCTGCCAAGCGATGTCATTGTAGAGTGGTTAATTTTTCTGACAGTGCTGTGCGTCTTGAATGGGCCATGATAGTGGTTTTCAAGCATGTTACACAGGTACTTCCAAATGTTCCAGAAGCTTTTGGAGTCAAACAAATTGAATGCTCTCTACCTGAAGAACTAGAGGAAATGCTAGTAAGAACAAGAGAAAACCTCAACTGGTGACAGGAAAACGCTGTCTCTGAATTACTGCACAGAAATTGGGATGCCTTCTCCTGTGAACCAAATGACCTTGGAAGGACTAATGTAACCTTCCACCACATTTATTATTGATATGATATAATTTTCTTCAGAATTGTATTAGTGTTTCAATCATGTTTCTGACACGACGATATACACTGAGGTGACAAAAGTCATGGGATACCTCCAAATATCGTGTCGGAGCTCCTTTTGCCCTGCCAAGTGCAGCAACTCGACGTGGCATGGCCTCAACAAGTCCTTGGATGTCCCTGGCAGAAATATTGAGCCATGCTGCCTCTATAGACGTCCATAATTGCGAAAGTGTTGCCGGTGCAGGAGTTTGTGCACAAACTGACTTCTCGATTATGTCCCATAAATGTTCGATGGGATTCATGTCGGGTGATCTTGGTGGCCAAATCATTCGCTGGAATTGTCCAGAATGTTCTTCAAACCAATAGCGAACAGTTGTGGCCCGGTGACATGGTGCATTGTCATCCATAAAAATTCCATTGTTGTTTGGGTACATGAAGTTCATGAATGACTGCAAGTAGTCTCCAAGTAGCTGAACATAACCCTTTCCAGTCAATAATTGGTTCAGTTGTACCAGAGCACCCAGTCCATTACATGTAAAAACAGCTCACACCATCATGGAGCCACCACCAGCTTGCACAGTTCCTTGTTGACAGCTTGGGTCCATGGATTCGTGGGGTCTGCGCCACACTCAAACCCTACCATCAGCTCATACCAACTGAAATCGGGACTCATCTGACCAAGCCACGGTTTTCCAGTCGTCTAGGGTTCAACCGAAATGGTCACGAGCCCAGGAGAGGCGTTGCAGACGATGTCGTGCTGTTAGTAAAGGCACTCGAGTCGGTCTTTCCTAATGGACACGTCCGTCGTACGTCCCACATTGATTCCTGCGGTTATTTCACGCAGTGTTGCTTGTCTGTTAACACTGACCATTCTGCGTGCACGTCATTGGTCTCTGTCATTAAGTGCAGGCGGTCGGCCACTGTGTTGTCCATGGTGGGAGGTTATGCCTGAAATTAGGTATTCTCGGCACACTGTTGACACTGTGGATCTCGGAATGTTGAATTCCCTAACCATTTCNAATGTTGAATTCCCTTACCTTTTCCGAAATGGAATGTCCCATGCGTCTAGCTCCAACTACCATTCCGCGTTTAAAGTCTATTAATTCCGTCGTGCGGCCATAATAACGTCAGAAACCATTTCACATGAATCACTTGACTACAAATGAGAGCCCAATCAATGCACTACCCATTTATACATTTTGTATGCGATACTACTGCCATCTGTATATTTGCATATTGCTATCCCATGACTTTTGTCACACCTGTGTGTGTGTGTGTGTATATATATGTGATATATATATAATGTATATATATATATATACATTCTTGTGTCAAAGTTAGTAAGTAAATTTGTGATCTTCCCCCATTGTACTTGTTAATAAAAATGGGCCCCTGAGGTTTTGAGTGGATTATCCGCCAGCTTAATAATTTAACAAAGTAAGTCTCTTATCCACTTCCAAGAATAGATGATACACTAGACAGCCTAGGAGGTTCCAATGATTTTCTAGTTTGTACATGAAGAGCGGGTACTGGCAATGCGAGGTGGTCCCTTAGGACCAAGAGAAGACTGGTTTTTGGGCTATGCAGTGCACCTGCCACCTTTGAATACCTGATGAGAAAAGTTCTCCCTTTGGGTATGTCATGTTTACCAAGATGTTGATGATATTGTGGCAAAGAGGACATTTGAAGAGCTTAGACTCTGTATTGCAGCAAGTGGACGCAGCCAACTTGAAGCTGGATCCTCTGAAGGGCCACCTTTTCCAAAATAAAATACACTTCTTGGGACATTTAGTGTCGGCTCATGGAATTGAAACAGGCCCCAAGTAGACCAAAGCAGTACGAGACTTGTTGCGAGCATCTGACAACTGAAGTGCTGAGTTTCCTGCAATTATGTGCCTACTACCGTTGATTTATATCTGGGTTCGCCAAACCACTGTATGAAGTGACTGAGGCAAAGGGTAATTTCATTGGACCAGTAAGTGTGAAGTTTTGTTTGGTAGGCTAAAGAAAATTCTGATATCTCCTTCAGTTCTAGGATTCTCGAACAGTGACAGTACAATCATTTTGGATACTAATACTAGTGATGTAGGCTTTAGAGCTGTGTTATCGCAGATTCAGAATGGGAAGGAGAGACCACTAGAATACTTCAATAAGGTATCATACAAGCCTTAGAGAAATTACTATGTTACATGCACGTATGCTTGCAACCAGAATTCTGACTTCATCTTTGGTGGTACCATTGCTTGCTGCCTACATTGTCAATGCCATTCGCAAACCATTAGGGTTAAGTCCTTGAAACTTGGAATATAAGAGACTGAATTGCGTGATAGACAGTCTTATCTTCTGTGCTATTTTTGATCATCAACCTTTCAATCAATCCTCGAATCTCTTGATCAATCCTTCAATCTTTCTCACTTAATCCTTCTATTTTTTTGATCACTCTCCCAGTTATTTGATGATCAGTCCTTCAATTTTTTTCTATCAATCCTTTCATATTTTTGATCAATCCTTCGATCAATCTTTCCAAACAAGAATATTAGTTGGCCAACCAAATGTGCAGATGAAACACCCAGGTCAACTGACTAGACCAACCAACCAGATGTCAAACATGCCTTCCTCAAAATATTCCTCAGTTCATTCATTCATCAAATAAATCTAAGCCGCTTTTAAGCGACGTGAGAAAGACATAATTCTTTGTATTGAACCATTGAGATCTCCTCGTGCACTTGCTTGCAGATATTTTACAAAAAACAAACTCTAAAATCAATTTTATACACCTCTGAATTAATAAGTCGTACAGAAAAGCAGTATGGTAAGGTTCAAGAAATTAAACACACACTAATATGTATACACTACTATGTATACATATATGAATTGTTTTACTTATTACATACACTCCAACTTGGATGCTTATAGATCATGGGTAGTACTCAGTTGTTTTATTCAGTGTAACTTCTTTTCTTCAATTCATCAATAATTGAAGATATCTCATCAACGTTCAAATCATCTCCACTTTTTTGCAGTTCAATCAAATATCTGAGTCTATAAACAAGTTTGTTTGGGTCTTCGAGAAATATGCGATGAGCATTCTTATCGTCTTCTGTCTTCTTCAGATCGCATGTCACAGCAGACTTGTTGCAGAGATACAGGAGAACGTTGCAAAATCATTGGCGATAGTTAACCAGTCAACTTCCTCTTCTGTCCTCTTGTTATCATTCCTAGATTGGTTTAAGGTCCATCTGGCTGCATATATGAGATGCACAGGTTTACAGACAGTTCTGAAATTGGCTATGCAGCAGTTTTCTCCTTGTGTACTATCAGTTCTGGTAGTATTGTCACGATACATCTGTTCGTCAGCAAGTCAAAAGTGGCACCTGTTAAAGTTCACTCATTGCCTCATCTGGAACTCTGTGGAGTCTTGCACCTGGTTCACTTGCTAAAACATGTTATTGCAACATGTGACTCTGTATTTCATTTTACTTAAATTGTGGCTTGGACTGGCTTGCAAGTAGTTCTTGCATGGATCAATTCATTTTTACATCAATCACATACATTGTTGGAAACAGAGACAGCAAGTTTCAAGATCTAACTTCACCATCCTGGTGGAGACACGTACAATCTGAACACAATCCAGTAGACTGCGGCTCTAGTGGTCTCCTGCCTGCCCAAATCCTAGACCATCTCTTATGGCGGACAGGCCCATCATGATTGAAGGAGCCAACTGATCACTGGCCAGCAAGTGTTTCATGTAGTAACCTCTCTGCTCCAGTCCTGCTGGAGAAGAGGACTACAGGTCTGGGAACCTTTACATTATCTAATGACTCAGATACATTAATCTTGAGATTTAGCTGCTTTACTAAGCTGATGCGAGTGACCCTTTATGTATTTTGCTTTGTTCATGATTGTTTCACTCCCTCCACAACCTTCACAACAGATAATATTAGGTTTAGCAAGTTAGGTAAGTCTATGCAGTTCTGACTGTTACATGTCCAAGCAAATTCCTTTAATGATGATTTGGCTGCTTTAAAGAAGGGTCAGCACCCTCTCTCAAATCCGAAAACTGGTACCATTTGTTGACTCGTGTGGACTGATCAGGGTGGGCTGAAGGTTTCCTCATTCTAACTTGCCTTTTGAGCACAAGTGTCCTGCCTTACTTCCAAAATCGCACCCATTCACTGAACTGGTGATACGTCACTATCATGGAACTCAACCAGCATCCCAGCATAGAGACACTTTTTAAAGCATTCTTATGAAGAGGTTTTGGATCCTTGCAGATAAAGTGCCATTACCAGTAGTGTCCGTAGCTGTGTAAAATGTTTTAAGGGAATATCAGCTCCAACTGTCACTCTGGTGGATAACCTTCCAGCTATGAAAGTACAGCAGGTGAAGCCATTGGCCATGGCTGAAGTGGATTATGCCAGTCTTTTCATGATCAAGATGGCTCAGGTTCATAAAGCAGCTGTGTTGAAGGCTACATGTGTATTTTTGTGTGTTGTGCCACCAAGGCTGTACATGAGTGAAGTTAGCTTCAGATCTTTCTACAGATGTCTTTATTGCTGCCTAAACGTTTAATTGCCTGTTGAGGAAGATCTTCAATTATATACAGTGATTTAACAAACTTCATTGGTGCCCGCTATCAGTTGAATGAGTCACAGCACCTACTTACATAATCCTCCCACCAAAAGGCTGTTGTGGATTCCTTCTCTACTCTTGGTGTCACATGGCATTTTAATCCTCCCGCATCCCCTCACGTAGTAGGATCATGGGAGGCTGAAGTCAAGTTGTTCAAATTCCATCTTAGACATGTAATTGGAGAGGAAACTTGCATGTGAGGAAATGTACACTGTCTTGGTACAAGTGGAAGCGACATTGAACTCCCGACTCTGCATCCTTTAAGTTCCAATCCTAATTACTTTTGGGCACTCACTGCAGGCCATTTTCTGTCTTCTGAGCCGTTAGTTTCCTTGCCAAAACCAGACCTAAGTGATGTTCGACCAAACCGTTTGCAACGTTGCCAGCTTATTATATGCCTGCAGCAGGACTTCTATCATCAATGGCACAGATTGCAACAGCGTCAGAAGTGACAAGTGCAAGTCTCACTGTAATTAGCTAGTTATGGTAAAGAGAGATAGGCTTCCACCTCTTCAATGGCAACTGGGATGCATCGTGGAACTCCACCCTGGAAGTGATGGTGTGACCAGGGTGGCCACAGTGCGCACTCCCACCATAATATTCAAACATCCAACAGTGAAATTTTGCCCACTACTTTGTGAATGTTGAAATGCAGCATTTCAAGGTGGGCGGGATGTTGAAGCGTGTGAATAGTGTACATTTTTGTATGAATGTAATTGTGGAACTTGGACTGAGTTTAAACTTCCCGTGCTGCGGATAAAAGTGGCATCATCAAGTCACCAGTTGGCTACCCTGGTTCTACGGTTAGCTGCCGACAAGAATTTGCAGCCCTACTCTTGAAATTATTCAAAGCCAATAATGGCGGTAAATGGCGCTATAGGCCGTGCTTGCTGCCTTTGTGCCATTAATTCAAATGTTTAAAATAGCTACATGTCTGTAGTGGTTTTTACAGTCGCTATCAACATACGTATAAACCTTCAAATATCAGATACAAATATTTATTATTATAATTAGTTTGTATAGCATAAATTTTAATAACGTTATATTTTGGTGTGTATATATTTGCTATATACATATGCCTACAAACATATTAAAATAATATTTGATATATGATGTACAGTGGACAGTATCTGCATGTTTTTTACCTATCTGCAATTCCCTCTTGCGTGAACGTGTACATGGATTTTCTCATAGTGTTCCCATACATATCAAAAATGTATGGCAGAAGGCCTTCTGTGGGCACAAACTGGGTACTTAACTGTAAAAATAATCACAATTATATAGAACGACAATTATTGTTGTTCTGACACTGTGATGTAAACATCTATTTGGAAGTGATCACTCTCCTTATGCTGAAGATTATTTGTGTAAATGAAGAACTTACAACTGGTTGTGATGAAAATGGAGTCAAAACGAATGCCTTTGTTGAGTCACATGTGGTGCTGACACTGCTACAGAGTTTATGCTTTTGATTACAGTGCGTGGTGACATGAGAAGAGAGAATGTCTGAATAACCCATATTTTGATATTTGTAGCTGAAAAAACTGTACTAGGCAGTTTGCTCAAGGTGATAATTTTAATAAACACATCAATGTCTTCAAGTATAGTTTTCTTTTGCCCACTAAGAAACGGCATGTGTTGACATCACTACTTCCTGTTAATACACAGCCTAATATGTTCACGGAAGACTTGGGAACTATCGACAATACAAACGACGAGCAGTGTGACATACACTTGCTAAACTTACATGTGAACTGGATGAGCTTCGAAATAATAATGCAACATCAGAATTTGCTATGACTAATGTTACCAATGACACCCCAACTATCAAAGGAAGGAAATTCTTTGATCACTGTGCTGATGAAGAAGCAGGTGATGAAGGTGATGAAAAACGACTGTGTTTTCCCCAGTGTTCTCATGTACAGGTTTCGAGAAATTAATTCATAATTTTCCAACAATGAATTACATCTGACACATAGTAACACATTTGCTGTTGGTGCACGATGTTGCTGTTTTAAATGACACTCTGTAATGTTGGAACAAGTTGTGTTTCATGTGTTATCCATACCTAACCCAACAAACTATCACTGATGTGCAAGTAGGGCCCGTAGTGGCGTTCCATCTTGGGAATGCTGTGTTAAAGTAATATGATGACCTGAAAAGTTCCAGAAAAAGTTGGGAGCGAGTTCTACATGTCGGTTATTAATGAGGAATAAATAATTTAAATGCGGGTGCAGAAAAGTCTTGTACTATCATTACACACCTTTAGGATATGGGAGATAGGTGTAATGAAGGACTCTTAAAGCTTATTTCATTTTGTTCTTTGTTTATTTATAAAATGTTCAGTGGTATGTGTCCTTGTAGATCATGCGAGTAAAGGACCAAGCATATTTGAGACCTGAATATTTTGACAAGTTAGTTAAGTGAATGCTGTAACTAACAGGGTTAATTGATTTGTTAATTTGATGTATATGTTTTTTGCTGAATAGGGACTGTTGATTTTCTGAAGAAAATGCTTATTATGTTATTTTTCGAAAAGAAATAACATATCTTTTTTCATCACAATTGAGACTAATCTGTGGAGCGGTCTCATGTGGAAAACACATTTCTGTTGTAATATCTTTTAATGAGAACTGATATGTTGCCTTGAAGATAGCTGAAATAGTACATGATACAAATTTATGAGCTTTGCGCATTAATATTTTATTCCAGAGAATGTGTACTTCAACAAGGCTGTTGGTGTCTTGTTATAAAAAATTGTGCTGCTTACATAGTAATGTACCTATATTGTTTTCATAGTAATATGAAAACACAGTAGTCCATTGTCTAGTTTTTAAATATATGCCCAGAGTTTCTGTTTACATTTGTTTCATATTGTCTAAGTTCTTAAGTCATCTAATTTTAAATATTTTCAAATGTTATACTAGGATTATGTGATTTGACTAAATAAATGGAAAATGTCTCTTGATAATGTTGATTACCCCTTGTGATGCATATATGTTTGCCAGCACAAAATACTAAATGTGTGTTCTGTGGCCCAGTGTTTTACAATACAACAATAATGATGTTCCAGTCGAAGGAAGAAGCAGTTTTACGTGAGCTACGCACAACAAGGTCGGCACTTCTCCATCAAGTTTGCAGACACTGTAACTGTCCAGCTGACGATAGGCAAGATGATGTGGTTGGTTCTTTGATGAGCTCATTCTTAATTTCTTGCTGTTAAAGCATCTGGACTCTTTTACAGTTGTTACACCTAGATGTATGGGGGGNGGGGGGGGGGGGTATGATGTAAGTCTTATCATCATCATTATCGATATGTTCCTGTCATGAAGGCAGGTCGGCATCAATATGAGGAGGCTGTAAATTGGCTGTGTGACACATCTTGTCCTTCCGTCCCTGCCAGGAGAGTGGATCTGGTGAGGCAAAGTGCAAGTGGAAAGAGGATAGAGTGCAGTGGTTGGGGAAATATTAGCACCCTAAAAAAACCCACAACGAAATTTGCCGTTTTCCCCACATGAGGAAATTCTAGATTGGGATTAGCCAGGAATGGAATCTGGATAACCATGTTGGTGGTCATTAGTTTAGTGCTACACAGCTTGTATGTGTTACATTACCTGTTTTTGTAGTGGCTACATAGTTATGTGCATCAAGAAGCAAATACCATGCAGCATGCCAACAGACCATCAGGGCACTGCTTACGTTCCTGCCTGGTATATATTCAAAACATTGTGTGTACCTATGTCTGAAGTGGGACGTGAATCCACACCTTTGTTGTTTCAAGTACAGTAGAACCTCGATTATTCATGATAATGCAGGGGACGAGCAAGTCGGATAATCAAAAATCGTGGTTAGGCGAGTCATGCTTAACCTCTCATGGTCATTAGCTGGCAGGCGGCTGATACAGTGTTTTACCGTTGACAAAACAAATTAACTTTCTTTATTGATAAAACGTAAAGATTTAAAAAAGGACGTGTTCCAATAAAAGAATTTTTAAGAAATGCATATATGAATGCCGGTTAACAGCCAAAATAACATAATAACTGCCTTGCGAATCTGCCTAAAAGTTGTCACCCGACAAAACAGTTAATTTACCGTTTACTGTAAAAATAAGATTTTTTTACTCATGTAATGATATTTTAAAAAGTATGCGTGTTCCAGTAAAAATTATTCACCAGAATAAAGGTGAAAATTACCATAAAAACTGAGCCACGAATTGATATGATATTCACTGCCCAACATGACAGTTTGTTTACTGTTTCTTATAAAAAATATAATGGTATTTTCTACTCTCAAAGCAACTTTTTAAAAGGTAGCTGGGTTTCACTTAAAATTCCTTAGAAGTGCAGATATTAACACTGATATAACTGTCAAAATTAGCATAAAAAAGCAGGTCTCGAATCTCCCTAAAACTATAATCATTGTACATCAAAGCCGTTGCACCATTTAAATGGTATGGCGTAAAATTTGATAGAAATTGTGTAGTTGGAAGAATTTTTATTTCACAGAACGGCCGTCTTGATTGCCTGTAGTTTGAAACGTTAACTACGTCAAAGGTAGGTTATGATCAACAACTGCTCTATGTCAATGGTCTTCCTAGTGTTGTGCTTTTTTTTCGTGGCCGTCTCCATGTCGCTTTTATTTGTTCTCCCTCTTTATAGCACACTACCTTCCCTCTTCCAGCTGGTAGTGTGCAATCAATACTTCTCCGCTTGGCAACTGGAGAACAGCCAAACATAAGCAACAGGGGAAGTGCAGAGGCAGTACCGAAAAGAAGGGGAAGAGAGGGGTGAGAAATATCCTCTCCTTTATAAAAGAAGAACAGAAAAGTCAGTTCACATACGTTTGACCACTTTACGCCTGTGCCGTCGTGTTTCCAGGCCAAGAAAGATATTTTTAACTGCTGTCGTAAAAAACGGACAAGATTAGAAAATTGCTGTTAATCTGCAAATTGAATGATCAAGTCACGGTTATGCGGGGTTCTACTGTATGACCTTTGGTGAGTTCACAGTAACCCTTGTTTGAATTCCAAAAGCTATTGGTAACTAAACCATGTCTTGTTTGTTCATTTTTCAGTATGTTTAAATAATGATTCTAACCATATCAATAGATATTTCCCAATTTATTGATAAATAATAGTGATGAATTACAGTATTTGGCATTTATAGTGCCTATACAATACAGACATAAGTATAAAATAAGATTCCTCATATATCTGTAGGATATAAATATGGTTGTTGTTGGGGGTTTTTTTTTTTTTTTTTTTTTTTGTCTGATTTAAACATAATTCCTTGTTCCTTGCATTTATTTTTTCTTTGTTTGTATTACATATTTTGGTTTGCTCTTATTGTGTTTGTTTTGGTGCTTTTTTTTTTTTTTTCAATGTATGTGCAATTTGTGTTGCTCCAAACTCAAGAATAGTTATACGTTAGCTTTCTTTCATTTTATTTCACTTTTTTTTTTTTTTTTTCCATCATCATCATCATCATCATCATCATTTGGGGTTCTGATATCCAAATTTTGATTCACTAGTATATATCTGTAAGCAAAGGATTTTGTGTAAATCTTTCTGGTGTATGTTTTTAATTTACATTGCTGGAAAGTTTTTTCTTCTGTGACTTTTCATCCCTTAGCTCTATTATTTAGTCACCATAGGCAATTGACAATGTCCAATTAATATAGTTAATTCATAAAACTTTTTAAAGAGTGCAATATGCATTTTATTCCTATTGTTTCTTGTACTTGATACATTCAGAAATCTGATTGGGCATCTTGCATCTATACAACCATTTATGGCTTGACATTCTGTTCATGCCACTAACAAGTAAGTTTTTATTATAGCAGTACAGTTACTATGGAGTGATGCAGTGTCATTGCCTACAGGGCTCAGTTGCTGAGAGTATGTGCAGCGTGGAATTGCCATCAGCAGAGTCCATACCGTCTGAAGTATCGTGGGAAGCAGTGGAGGAGCGTGATGCTTGCCCAACCCTGTGGGTCCCGGATCACGCCGTCAGTCGGTGTATGGGCTGCGACACAGAGTTCTGGCTGGGGAGGCGTAAACATCACTGCAGGTGCGCTTGAACGTAGACTGGTTCTGCCTCCATGCAGTAAGAGTCTGATTGTGGGTTCTCCATCTATGATGGAAAATGTTATGGTTGCGCAGCACAGTGCGGCTGCGACAATTACTGTCTCTCTGTGGTTGGCAACAGTGTAACTCGTAAGTAAGTTAATGCGTGGTGATAAGACTGCCTCCTGGAATAAAGGAGTTTATGTAGGTTGCCACCAGGTAGTTTGTTTGCTTTGAGTGGGACCAGTTTGCAGAGCCGCGGCATGCTGAATACGGGATAGATGTGAGTATGCGATTTAACACTAGCTAGAAAAGGTGATAGAAGTGGCTGAATTTGCAGTCAGGTTTGCAGTTGACAAAAAAGACATCTTTCCAAAACATAGAAAAGCATTTGTTGCCATTCATGTTTGAGTGAGGGGGAGAGTGTTGGTGTTGCTGGCTTGTTGGAGGAGGGGAGGTTGTGTGGAGTCACTCATGGCTGGAAGTATCTAGCTCTGGCATGTGATACTGCATAGATTCGTGCTGTGCAGTATGTTAATAAGCCACTGTATTTTCACAACACAATCAACTGATTGCTTTATGTTGCACCTGAAATGATTCTAGCAAGTATGTGCCATGCACTGTCATATTGGACATCAGAATGGCAGATTTTCAATGCATGTGCTTTCATAATGCTTGAACAATTAAATTGAGAGGAGACAGTATGTGGAAGCACTGTATGATAATCAGCTGGAAATCAGCAGAAGTAAATGTTGATGTGTAAGCAATATGATTATGTAATGGCAAATGTAGACTTCCATAAGAAAATACCAAATACTTGCTTGATGCAAGGCTGTCCTTTGTTATCTGTGTATTGAAGGCATTAAGTTTTTTTCCCTCCGAAATGATGTAGATGCAAAAAGCCAGGAAACTGCAACACCGGCTAGCTATCCAGTAGTCTAACTTGTGCCTCTTCAGAGAAGTTGTTCATGTTCAGATAAATCAATTATAGCAACCCAAATAATTGTGATAATTGAAATGATTTTATTACATCAGTTTGTGAATGGGGTGTGTTAACAATTTACTTTGTTCACACAAAGTGATAAAAAAGAAAAATTAATAGAAATATAGCTAATATATCCTTGAAGTTGACATAGGTAAGCACATGCTCTAAATTAAAAATTATTGGCTGAACTTTGAAGTTGGTTGTGTACTTTCAACATGAATTTTTGAAATGTAATCCAGAATTCTCTGTTTTGTAGAACGTGACGATTCTGAGTGTTCTGTTTAAGGAAAAACTGTTGATTTCCATGCATTACCAATTTCAGAGTGAGTCTAGATGACTCGTCAGCATGTCATGCTCACATGGAAAGGGTTTCAGACCATAAAGTTCAGTGTAGTTCAGTACTTCAAGTAAGTGAAATTGGTCTAGGGAAAGCATGTTGGCAAAGTCCTGTACTGGAATTTCTATGCTAGTCAGAGGGCTGTTTGCATATATAATCAGTATTCTGTTGCTGGTTTGCCATTAGTTGGTCACTTTTGAAATCAGCCTGCCCATAACCATTATAGTTTAATATACATATACAGTGAAACCTCTATTATTCGTTTTTCATGGGATCTACTGAAAAAAACTCAGAATGCAGGAAAACTCAACATGTGGACCACTTTCCTCCTCAAAAAGTAAAATCTAACCACAACTCCAATTTAAAAAATCTGCCGAATGTTTACATAAAATTCACTAAATTTCTGCCAAATGTACAAAAAGTGGCAAAAATCAAACAAAATTTATTAAAAACAATTATTAAAAATAGAAACGTGCAAAAATTAAATTTAAAGTACAGTAATAAAGTACGTAGTTTCTTCATAATAATGCTGCATGTTATATTTTGGAGGCAAATTTAACACAGTTTTTGAGTTTGAAATGTAAAAATCTGATTTTTTTAGATTTAATTTAATCCGCTAAAACTTTTGTTGCTCGCTAAAATATATATTTGTCCACTAAATGTTTTTGAATTTCGCCAAATTAAACGGAAAGTCTGCTAAGTTGACAACACTCACCATCTTGTGTGACAGTTGATATCACTGCATTACTCTTAAAAACCAGCGTAATTTTATCGTAACAGAATTAGTCCATGGAAACATACTGTGCCCTTTTAATTCTTGTAATTTACATGGTTCTTTACCGTACTGACCTAAAAATTATTACGTTTCCTTTGTGGAACCAGAGTAAAGTTCAAGTCCGTTCCGTCCATTATTAATGTTTGGTTCTGGTCCGTACCACATCCATTATACATACGTGTTTTATTTGCGCAAATTTTTGTGTGCTGACTTGAAACAAAGAAGTGCCTGCAATTATTATGTTTTACCTGTTTTTCGACATGAGTAATTAAAAACAGTGATTGAATTATAAAAAATAAATTACGTAGTTGTCAACAATTGCAACGTTTCACGACAACTAGTTGTGTACACTAGCATTTGAGGTTAGGGCATGTCTGTTTACTTGCTCTTGGCGCTACTGAATTTCGGTAGTACCAGTTTTAAGATAGTTATTTCACAGATAAACAATTGTTATGAATATATTTTGATTTTGGACAGAATATCTGATCGATGGATGGGGGTAAATTAATGATTTAAGGGTCATAGCATGCAGGTTTTTTAAACATTGTTTATATAGGATATTTGTTGGGACCATCCAAACAAATCGACTGATGACTTAAATGGGAACTCAACAATGAGGTTTCACTGTATTGTAATGTTGATAGCAAATTCTGAAAGGTAGTTTTGGGTATTAAAATTTTAGTTAAACTAGAGTAACAAGTGATGTAATATTAGTACATAACAATGTTTAAAATAACTTGACATTGTCACTTGCACAAATGTCTACTAGAGTAGCAGAGTAGGCCCACATCAACTTAAGTTGCTGCATGTGCTTTTGGCAGAAAATATTAAGTAGGACTCTCAAAAGTGCTCTGTTAATTGCAAACAAGCTTCACCAAAGAACTAATTGTTTACATTTTTTTCATCATTTCAAGAATTTTAAAAGTTATATTACTGGAATTGTTCAAGACACTTGTTCTTAAAAGCAATTTTGGATGGTGTCTCGTGGATATGTGCAGCCATGCAATGGTGGCAACTGCTCTTATCTGTGCCATGTTAATCACTGCAGTCATCGTCACATCATCAATGAAGTGACTTCCTGACAGTCTTCGAACTGTATTATGGCACAGTAATTAATACCTTATGTAGCACATTGATCATTGGTTTTGTACAGCTATATTGTCCAAAGCAAGTATTCACAACCCATTATTGTACCTGTAAAACTATAGCTTATTTGTTTGTTGTTCAAACTACAGTTTTTCAAACATATATGTGATGGCTGAAAATAAGTAAAATGTTTTTGTTGAAATGCATATTTGTATTATTTACCTAATTTATAACATTGTATAGTACAGAATTGTTTAATCATTATAAAAAAAGTGCCCGTTATTTACAATACAACAATCTGTGTGGTGATCATAATGTGTTGAGTCATTACTTGATACTTAACCTTGTCTGCTCTCTGTTACAGAAATTGTGGCAAGATTTTTTGTGCAGATTGTTCTGAAAATGAGGTACCACTTCCCAATGAACAGTTGTATCATCCTGTTCGTGTTTGTTGCAGTTGCTATTCTGTGATTCATAACTCAACAACTTTTCTAAAATGCATTACATGTGACTCGAAAGAAATGTGTTGTTCAAATTTAATTGGTGATAATTTTGCTAACTGTGATCAGACATCATCTACCAATGTTCCCAATGGTGATACTCCTGTCATGGATGGCATATGCAAACCAGCCATTGTTGAGCTTAATTCTTGTCCAGTGAATATGGTAGATGAAAAACGTTCTCCATTTACATAGTTCAAAATTCTGGCCACTTTGTATAGGTCATCTGAATATGTGTTCTTAAATTGTGAAGTTATATTCCTATGATATTTGACCTATAAATTTGGTTCTTTTTAGTTATTTGTCATGTACTACAGTTGAAACCTAAATCCATTTAAAAATGAATGTTGCATATTACATTTTTAGGAGTTGAGAAATACAGGAATGATACTGGCCTTTAAACTGTCTCTAAAAGTTAAGTACAAAAAAAAAAGAATAATGCTTCATGTTTTGGTTCATGTTATCACAATATTTTTATAAAATTTGCAATCTGTAAATATTAGTCACAGTAGTGTTCTTGCTTAATTCATTGTAGCTTGTCACTGACAGTAAGGTTCAAAAAATTGACATTTAATTCAGTTGTTATAATGCAGTCATTGTAACACTATATTAAAATTTTGCCATGGGATTAGAAAGTGAAAGTTTGAATGGTGTATTGATTGGGTTGGTTTTTTTTATTTCTCAAATTCGGTATAAATCCAAAAATGGCTCCTATTTTCAACAGTGTTTGACAGATAATTTTTCAGTTATTCTGCATAAACTAATTATACTGTTTTGAATGAGTGCTAGTTAGTGTCTGCCAACAGTTCAGCTGTTTTGAGATGCAGTTAAGAGTTGTAAGCATCAGGAGACCATCTTGTTTAGGATTTAAACGTGTAACAATCTCTCTTGATACTTATTCTTTTTATATTTGAAGGTCTCTGAAACTTATTTCTATTTGTCCTTGGTTTACTTATAAAATGTTCAGTGGTATGTGTCCTTGTAGATCATGAGAGTAAAGGACGAAGTAAATTTTGAGGCCTGAATATGTTGACAAGTTAGCAAAGTGAATGCTGTAACTGAACACGGTCAATGGTTCGAGACAAGGATTTGTTACAGTATTGTAGCAGTATTCTGTTGCATTGTTGTACAGTTGGGCTTACTGGTTTATTCATAAAAATCATTAGTCATGACACGTGTGCATGTTCCATGGTATTTTTAAAAACATTTATTTTAAATATGAACTTTAAGAAATAATACATCAGGTATGTGACTAAGCTTATAGGTTTTTGTTTAAAAGATTCAGTAACTGTTGCTCATCTAGTGACATGCTACATATTGTATGCTATGCTTAGTTGCTATTTAATTGTTGTTATGATCTGGTACTTACAAAAAATGTTGATGAAAGGTGTTGAAAGCCCTTGTAGTGCACAGGCTGAAACTGTATGGCTGTTTATTCATGCAAACTGATTCAGTGTTCCAGTACCTTATCCATAGTTTTATGTGCAAAAAGCACCAAATATGCCTAATGTCCAGATGCGGTGATGATACCATAATAACATGTTACATTTAAAAGAATTATTTTTTCAGTTATGGCAGTTTTTATTCTAATGCACACAACTTAATGTTAAATAAATAAGTCTGTAGATATTTTTAAAAGTTTGACTTCGAGCTTATCCAGGTTATAACTTGTGTTAATGTAATTATATTCTTCAAATTCGGGTAGGTTCAGTAATTTTATTTTTCTTTACAAAAACATTTGTTTTAGTGGTAACGTTTCTGGGAGCACACTAGTATTTGTAATTTACATCATTTCATCTTAAGGGTGTTGGACCCTAAAAAATTAATAATTTTATTTTTGTACCAAACATTGTTCAGTTTGTACAAATTATATGTGATGACATTATCCCCGAATTAAAAAATTTTAGACTTTATATTTTTCGAATAATTTGATATCAAATTCAAATTTGTTCTGTTTTGCTGCAGCTATAATAAATACCAACTAAGTTATACAAATGAAAAAATTTACAATGTAAACTTATGCCATGGGCTACCGTGCGACATATAAATAATCACTAAATAACAGCTCATTAAAAAAAAATGTTATTTAACCATTTTTTTCATATATATGGCTTATTTGTTGATGACATATATGTCATGGAATAGCCCATGGCGTTCATTTAGTTTACTTTGTAAATTTTTTCATATCTACAGCTTAGTTAGTGTTTTTATTATGAATGCAGTAAAACCAAAAAAATTAGAATATGACGTCAAATTATTAAAAAAAATTTAAGTGTAAAAAAATTTTATTCAAGGAAAATGTCATCAAATTTTTACAAGTTGGACAATGTTTGGTGCAAAAATCAAATTATGAATTTTTTGGGGTCCAACAACCTTAATCACATGTCTCCGAGGAAGACTGAAGCCTGGGCATAAGTTATTGGAAAAAAAATCATGCTGTACAATACATTATGTAACTTCTGAAAAACTCTGTGCCCAGTGGGTTTTTCCAGCTGTATTGGTAGCAGATTTTACAGTTTTTGCCAGTCACAGATGCACTGATTTTGCTACCAAACTTTGCCATTTTGTAAAATAGTTGCAAAATTCTGCTAACAAAATGGGGTGTATGTTTAAGTTCCTGCAGTGTTTAAATTCAGAGTCGAAGATGTCTGCGTTATTTTTAAGAATGTTGTTTACTTTCTCCACAACTGTGGTGTAGCTGTATACATCATCATATGTGTATACACTACCTTCCCTGTGCCACTGACCATACAGTTGAAAATTTTCACAAATTACTTCCATTTTATGCACATAATACATTCTTTTTTCATCCTGCATATATCATAATTATGTGCCTTTCACAGCACCTTGCCTGTAGTTATAACGACCAACAAAATGGTGTGCATGGGTGATAAAATTCAATTAGAGGTGCAGTAGAAAATTATTCAGAAATACTTGTACATTTTTCATTTGAGTATCACATAAATAAGTTTTCAGTTACAGATCCATCATTAAAATCCACAAGTGTTGTTTGAATGAGTCTTGCATGAATTGATACTATAAAAAGTAAAAATTATGTGTCTGTCAAGCCGGTAAAATTGTTCATGTGTACATTTCATTCCCAGGTAAAAATTGATTTATGAAAGTAACAATAAAAGGATTGCAAAGTATAGAATGTTATTGTAATCACATTACTGAGAAGGACATTCTGTAACAAAAATTACCCTTACCAGACAATGTAGTTTTCTTTGTATATCTATATTGGCAATAATTTATCACAGTTTGTTTTGGCTTTATTATTTGTGCTTCTAAGAAGTACTGTGCATGAGTTGTAAGTTTTGCTAAGGCAAGCAACAGCTTAAAAATTTTGACCTAGCCAAACTGCTGCCAGCAGTATTTTATATTTATTGGCTGTGATAATGCTGTATAAATATTTGAAATCCTTTTTCAGACTCACAAAACAAACCTTGATAGTTTGTTTGCTTTACCCAGAATGTCATAGCTGTAATGTAAAGGAAAGTAGCATTTTACAGACACAATACAAAAACCAGGTTTTAAAAAGTTACTATTGTAAGTAAGCATGCATAGTTGACATTTCAGTTACCGTGTTGTACTGACTTAGGGTAGGCTTTCATGCTCACTCAAGACATGTCGTCTGTGTCAATGAGGTGCCTTTATCACAGCACTTCTGTCCCTCCACAGGCTGGCAACATTTATAGGCTGGTGTGGATAAAGCATGGCTGCTCTGTGCCCTCGAATACTTTAATATTGCTGTACATAACGGAGAGGCTGGAGCCAAACATTTTGTTTGTATTATTTTGGCATAAGTTTTACCAAAGGGGTAACAGAAATGTACAAACTGTAATAAAACATTTTGTTTACCTTTAAATTTTTTTTAATGGCGGTTAAAGAGTAATTAGCACTCATTCATGATTAATTTATTTGGAAAGTCAATAATTTATCACCACAAATTTTATATTTAAGATGTGCAAGTTATTTCAATATGAATTATTTCTAATGAATGTGTTTTTGTTTGCTGATATCATATTGTCATTGTTGATGCTTAAAGTTCCTTAGAGAGGGTTTTATAAAATTGATATTATTAAAATTATTTGTATATTCTGAGATACACTTTGAAAATTAAAAAGCATTAGTTTTCCTTAAGCTAAACACTTGCTGATTTTGAGTTAATTGACTGTTCTTCCGCTCTCATGGAAATTCCATTCCTGCAAATTTTCCTCAATGCAAACTTATTTGGCTGTACATACTTAAATAGGAAAAAAAATTGAGTTAGAGCACACATTAAAAAATATATTTATATATTTTTTGTTCTTAGATGTTTTGATGTGAAGCCATCAGTGTTATGTGCTCAAATATAGTGCAATTTATTAGCTCTTCAAATGTTCCTATACCTGAAAATTTACATGAGTACAGAATTGGTATTCTTACTGTATGTAATCAAATAACACAATTTTTTTATAATTATTGCAAATATAAAGAAGCCTACAGTTCTAGCTTTAAAATGCCAATAATATATTTGATGATTATTTTATCAAAAATATTGTCATAGTGTTTGTAAGCATTAGTGATATTCAAGACAGTATTTCTTTTAACAAAAGTGAAGACAAAATTTATTAAAGATATGTGTTGGGAGTGCCTGTTTAAGGGTATTTCAAATCTATATTGTATGCTTCTTTGGTTAACCAGCAGTTTTTGTCTCAGCAGTTACCTGAAAAGTATGTTTTTGTTTTATCTCAGCTGCATAACCATGAGGCCTTCTTGTAAATACTTAGTCAAATCCATGTGTAAATGTAGGTTTACCTTTTTTTTATGAAGCTGTAACTTAGCAGAATATAGCTGTACTTAGGAGCTATTTTTGTTCAACATATAGAATGAGCCTACGTCATTCACAGGGAGTCTTGGTACTGCACTATAGTGTTTAGATTTATGTGAGGCATCTAGGGGCAAAGTGGCCTCCCTGGTAATATTACCAGGAATTGGTAGATCTGGGGACCTTTCATTTAATGAAACAAAATGTGGGTGTATTAATTTTTGTGATATTGTGTTGATCCAGTATGTAGTTTTTAAGTTACATTGGGAGAAACTAAATGTTTTATTAATAAAATGGGAAGAGAAATGGTTGATTCTTAGTAGTTCCCTTGATAGAGGCTCTAGTAATCACAAATTTTTACTTGTACACAAAACTCAACACAGAAAATAGATTGCGCAAGTTTGTTCAAGTCGCATCATTAGGTGAGATATTCCAAATAAATTTGGTGAAACATTGTGTGTCCATGAATTAACATGTTATCTCTGCTTTCTTCGTGTGTGATCTGCCTGCAAGCCTATTTCAAGAGTAGTGTTTTTGTAAGCCTAGCAACATTTAAAGTTCTCACTAGTTTGTCATCATTAACTGCTACTAGTAATATTATATTTTGTTGATGTGTTAAAAATGTCAGTAGTGGATACATGGCTGTCTGCTTCTGCTAGCATTTAGCATATTTAATTAATAAATCGAAGCCTGTATACATACTATGTGGTGTTAAGACTACTTGCAGATAGCAAATTAATTGCATTGTTTCTTTTTGTGTATGTTACTGGGTGTAAGAGTTCTGTTGAAGATGATAAACAATGCCTGTGCTTCTGATGAACAGTATTTTTGAAAGGACATGTTCATTTTTTGCAAATATTGTACTCCAGTGCAAATTCAACATGTGAATATGGTTTATGACCTACATTCTGTGAGTATGAATTAGTATTGTGTTGGCTTGTTATGCTGTAGTACTAAAAAGTTTTAATTTTTCTTAGTTTTCCATTTCACAGTTATAATATTTAATCGCTTCTGAATTTTTCAACTGTTAAAATTTCAGTAAGTGGTTTGGACTCCTTCCTTGTGTTGCTTTCATATCAAGTGATACTCATAATGTTGAGTAATATATATATGTACAGCATATATGTTTTGTGTCTTAATATCTCGTTCCTGTAGTTGGTTTTACTGTAGACAGAATGACCTGGAGTTTATGTAGTTTTCATGTACTTGTAATAAAACGTATTGCACTTCCAAATGTTAAGTAAAAAGAGAAAAGGTAAAGCATTATTTCCCTTAAGAGTTGTTTATTCATGATATGTATTTTCATTGAAGAATAGTTTGTATTTGTTACTATCAAAGTAGATTTAATTGTTGGTGTTTCATGAAGTAAGAGGATTGTTAGCTTGTGCTCGTCACTTTGTGTATATTGGATTTTCATATTTGTTCTCATTAATTTTCGTGATTTGTAAGTAACTCATTAAAACTTATTTATGAATTCCTTATGTTGTATGTAAATGAGGAAGCAGATGCTGTGATTAACATTGTTACAATATGTAATTTTTGTTTAAATTTGTATGTGCATAAATTAATTTTTTTTATCATTTTTCTCATTTTGGTTATCTGATTTACTATGTGGTAAAGAAGATATACAAATGTTATATAATACTAACTAAATATTTTTGAATACTTGTTCACCACTTTACTGTTATTTTACAAATGCTCTCTTGGTGTACAATAAAATTATTACTTTTCTTAATATATATATTTATAAATGTGCTCTCTCAACATACTTTATCATTCATGTATCACTATTTATTTATATTTCTGCATTGCTTATTCAATATACTGAAGTTGAAACAAGGGTGTATTTTGTACGTGTGCAGTAAGCTTTCACTGTGTGTTTAAATTACTTCCCTAGATTTTAATTAAGAGAATTTGCCCACTACTGTTTTAGGTAAATAAGTACAAATTTATATTTTATATGTTGAAAAATATGTCACCACCATTCAAGAATATTGTTTAGTTGTGAAAATAATTATATTGCCATGATTATTTCATGCAATTAAATTACTTTTTTGTTATATGATGTATTTTGTTGCCTGTTTCTCCTGACACTGTTGTTAGGTTACCAACATGATTGTAGCTTGTTTTAACTGTAGTATTCTGTTTGACTGGCCACTAGCAGTGTCTCTTACTTTGCACTAGAAAAAACGTGGTGATTTTCAAATTGCTTCTCTTAATTGACAATCATTCCTGAAGTAACATTCACAAGAACTTTCATTACTGTCAAGTTATGTTTAAATGAAATGTATGTAAATGTATTTATTCATTTGCAGCTGCAAAATGTTTGGGATAGTAATTTTAAAAAATAGATATTATTACAGTTTTGAAAATATGTATATATACGTAACCACAGCACCAATATTGCCTCATTTTACCATAAACAGCATGAAATAAATTCATGCATGTAAATTTGTGACATGTCATACAACCTGCCTTGTGCCAGTTTTTTTTTAGCTAGAATGTATTATAAATATGTACATAATTGTCAGCAACATTAAACTTTTGCACACATTACAAATTGTAAAGTTACACTAAAATATGGAAGGTACCTTACAATGAAGTACCGTATTCACCCAAAAATAAGACCATAGTTTTCACTTTGAACTTTATTTTAAAAAATTGTTATCTTACAATAGACAGCAAACTGTTTCAACCTACAATAACATGCAATGCTTACATACCCATTTGACTACCAATCACATCACATGTAAATGTGTATATTTTTCATATAAATATAGACACACACAGTTGATAATAATGTTAAATACAATTAAGTTTGTATCTAAACTTCCCTATTTACATTGCAGTTATAGCATTAACGTAATGCTGCTATGTAAATAATGGCAGCCATTTGGAATTCAAAACATGAAACTCATAGATAACATGGTATGAAATTATTGTGCACTTTTTACACTTTCATACCACAGCCATGTTAATTACCAACGACCTGCAGTAAATGGATGCATGGTTTTGGTTCCATAAGGGTGGCACTCACTATCTGTAAATATTTCTTTCAATTGTTTAGTATCTACGTTCATATTGTTATTTTATTCTATGGTCATATTTTTTCTAACACAGTAAACAAAACAGATGTTTGTAAACAGTACTATGAAAATATTTTCTGAAAGAAAAGAGTTAAAATAAAATGTCATGTATAGTATTTTTAAAATGTCTTAAAAAAATTAAATACTAACATCTATTGTTTTGTACATTTTTTGTATCAATCTCACTCCTTTAGTATTTTTATTTTATGCAGTGATTTAAGCAAAAAAAAATTAAGTGAGATTAAGCTTATTATTTTTTTGTTGTTCCGTGCAGTGACTTTCTAAGCAAGAAAATTAAAATTGTGAGTAAATAATTTTTCTTGAAACATGATCTCATAATATGGTGGTCGTCATATTTTCGGGTGAATACGGACGGTACTTTGAAGCTGTAAAGTATTTTGGTGGATTTGTGTATTAAAAATAGTATTTAAAGAGTTTACTTTAAGGGAAAAGTATGTGGTGTACATTTTGTGTAATGCTATTTACATATAGGTGTAATATTTTGTGAAACAGATATTCAAATGTGAAATGGCTGAAAGTACATTGCTACATACTGACATGAGAATAAACCCTTGCAAGAGGAAAGTTTTCAAAAAGTATTTTATGTTAATTTTCTTGTTTAATGTATGCTGCATTTGTAGTTATTCATATGTTCATAAAAATGTACACTGCTGATTGTATAGTTAACTTTACTTCAAAGTTAATTATTTTGAGAACAACTTTTGGAGGCTGGTTCTGTTCTAGTTTACGTATTCCTGTATTTAAAAAAAATGTTTAAAATACATCTAGGTTTGGTTCTTAGTAAAGAAATTTCAACCTCCCAACAACTTGACTTGAAGTCTCTGTTTGTATGCAAGACTTTTGAAACCGTGTTTCTTATATTTTCTGGGTTTGTGCTTCAACATTCTTCTCTTGCCTTGCCTTGCCTTGCATTTGCATCTCCCTTCTGTGCTTGTAAATTCTTGAATAGTTATTTCACTCTCTTACTACTATGGGTGTGTGAAGCTAAGTGGAAATGAATATTCAAAGTGCTGGAAATTATTCCCAATGTGTTTTGAAGCTTCAGTGCTGTCATGTTACTCAAGACAGAAGATCAATGCATGTTATGCCTGAATATGCCAAGTAGATTTATTGTGAAGTGACAATTTTGTTTTCAGAAATTCTATAAATGCTTTTTGCATGTAGTTATTACAATGTTAGGGCCTCCAATTGGCTAAACCACAGCTACTAGTTGCGTGATGATGGTCAGGATGTCCACATTGTAGCAACATAAGAGATAGGTGAAGAGGAAATCTAAATTTTGGTTAAAATACGATTCAGGTAAGATTTATTTCTAGACCTTTGAAACTTCATGACTTTTAAAAACACTTTTATTAGCTTGTTTCTAAAACCTCATATTTCATTTTGAGCAACTGGTACAAGATAGAAAACTAATATTATGTTAAAAAATGCAATTTTACATTACTTTTAAAATTATAGCAACATGATTCAGAATATATTATAAACGTTTCATCACTCTTTTTGCATTGAAAATATACATAATTTTGAACTAGAATCAAACATTACGGAAAAATTGGACTTACAAGGTTTTACATACAAGCAGATGACATTCAATAAACATTTTGCACAAATTTATTGCTCTAATGGTGACATATTTGGGGATTTATTAATATAAATTGGAATTACTGATGTTACATAAACCATGTTTATAGTATTCATNCATAAAACATGTTTATAGTATTCATCTAGTTGGAGAGCACATAATTAAAGTGTGTTCTTGATAATAAAAATTTTTAATGTAATAGATCTTGTTGTAAGCAGAACATGATGTGCCTCAAATTGGAGGAATAAAATTCTATGAAAAGATTATTTCTGGAGAAGTATACTGGTTTACAAAACAAATTTAGAGATCAAAGCTTACTTTAGGTACATTAAAATTTGACCTGTAAATATTCTTGGCATTTTTGTGCCACAGTTATTTTAGAATCATTCTCAGAAACTTAGGAAATCACTGAAAATTTGATTTTAGTTCGCATAGCACATCTGTGAAGTAAGAGAACAAACTACTGCAGATTGAACTTCTAGTGATATACTTACCCACCGAGCTGTCACCAATATTGTTTAAGCTCGGCCAATCCTCTGCAGATACATCACACCTTGAAAACTGCGTATTATTCACAGTTAATGTGGAACCTCATAAGGAGTAAAGGCTATGGCGACAATTTTTTTTATGTACTTTCAAGTTCTGTATTAATTACAAGGTTTATACACTCATTTAAAATTAGTGCCTTTTTGTGTACTTGTCACTGTACTCTCTGTGTCGTATAACTTGGTAAGATTGTGACGGTCAGTAAGTGGCAATTGACGTATACAAAATAAACAATGTGCTATTTAAAAAATCTTGTATCAGCTGATGCATAAACTAATTAAATATATTATTACCTTGGCTTTTCTGACTACTGCTGACACACATTAGACAAGCAGAAAATACACGGATAAGAAAGAATTCCTAGATAAATCAATACATTTTATGTTACGTGATCACAAACCAGCTGTTATTAGTCTTACAAACTAAACTTGCTAAAGTAGTAATATATAGGTGTTCAATATGAAATTTACGTTAAAATGGTCCGTATTCAAATGAAATGCAACTTCAAACATTGGAAGTTCTTTTTACGTCGTACCCCCACTCTCCACACCTTCCATATATGCTTGATATTAATTGCAAAAGCCTACAGAAATATCGCAGGGTATCATTGAATTATTTATTCAAATAATTTGACTAAATATATTTCAAACTCTTGTCATTTTCAGCCAGTAATAGGAGAAAAACTTTTACAAAGATGGAATCAATAGTCAGGCCATCGTGCTGCTACCTGTTCAGGAACACGCTCGGCTTACAACACGCACTTCCACACTGTGTGTTGGCCAGCTCATAATTAAACAACCAGCCCGAAAACAGTTTTATTTTGTAAAACAACAAATTTACAAACAGATACCAGTGATTTTATTTGTCCACTAGCTCTATAATTTTTTAAAATAACATTTGTATTTCCATGTACAGCGATTTTAATTACTAGTAATTTCTATTGAGCCGGTAATCAATTCCATTACGCCTATGTCCATTACACGCCAAGTTCTACTACAAACCCATATTTTTGTTGTTTTAATGTTGTTACTATACTGTGTTAATAAAACGAAAAAAGTTAGATGCACATGGGTAGTTTTGAAGCAATTATTAAGTTATTCCATGCCACATATTTCTAACTCTGGATGTTTAGTATTAGTTATAGCAGAATAACTTCTTTGCAAAAGTTGTTGGTGAATGAAAAGTGTGTTGTCAAGCAAGTTGCCCGAATTACTTTTATTTTCAGTCTTAACATTATCAACTGTAACATCCAAAGTGTGATAATAACTACAGTTACAGTCTTGCAAATGCTAACCCAAATTCGTTGTCTTTAATAAATAAAAACCGAGTCGACAAATATTTCATTTTTTTTGCAAGGTTTACTATTTTTACTTTTATAACCTACGAATTTTTTAGATAAATGTCAGTTTATAAATACCTCAAAATTTTTTTGCTATTACAATGGAAAGTGAATTAGCTGACAGCATATAAATAAAATTAATGTACAGCCACCGCTTGACGCACCAGCTGATGGCGAAAGGATACATAAAAAGTAAACATTGGTGCTACTTTCATCGAACTGTCAAAATCTTGCCAAGTTACATGAGACAGAGAGTAATGATAGTATCCCTGCTTCTTAATAGTTGAAACATGTGGAAATATTTTTATTTTTTGGTGTTCAAACATGCTGCGTGGACATCAAAAGATTGTTAACGAATTTTCCTTTCCTCATACAGACAAAATAAAGGGATAGGAATGTCTCTCTTCTTCCCCTTGAATACTCTACCACCTCTTCACTCCCATTGCTGGCTAGTGTCCTGTTGTCAGGCAGAGCATCATTCAATGAAACAGAGGGGTGAAGGAATGTATTGATGGCATCAGCAGTTAGCAAAACAAAGAAGGGTGCCCAAGAAAAGGAGGCAGAGATATGGCCAAAGGAAAAGAGAGAAATATGGCCACTGAAAGCAAAAGCATGTTACAGTTATCAGTCGGTTCATCTGCAGAATATAGCCAACAGGCCTCCATTCTGTTTTATGTTTCAATGATCAACAAATAGACTGCCATTCTAGAAAATAAAAGTGCCTGCAACTGCAAAATAAAGAATGGGAAAAAATGTTTTTTGAACTATCAATCACCACCACTTATTCCAATCTTAAAATCTTTACATGAATGGTTACGTAGAAAATTTCACTGTCAAATGTACTCCATTGTATTTTATGGTCAACATGTAAGTTTCCATGCATGTAACAGTATTTTAAAATTCAGGCTATCCAATAAGTGTAGGATTGCATTAAATTATATGCATTAAATTTCGGTTATAACAATAATTTTCACTGTAGCAATGATTTATCTCACCA
This sequence comes from Clitarchus hookeri, assembly GCA_002778355.1. NCBI lineage: Eukaryota > Metazoa > Arthropoda > Insecta > Phasmatodea > Phasmatidae > Clitarchus > Clitarchus hookeri. The sequence continues at coordinate 532,749 of NQII01000273.1, read as the reverse complement.
TTGTCAGTTGATTATAAGTTGCTTATGAAAACTTGCCCAGTTAACCAGGCTAGGGTAAAACTATATCTCTCTGTGATTTCTGATTTATTCTCGCCTGCATCCACAGCATCTAATATTTCCAAATTTGTTGGAATGGAAGTTGCTTTAAAATTTCTGTTGTCCATTGCAAATTACATAACATATGCCCTGAAACACGAACTCCAAAATAACGTTAAACAGTACTTCCACTCTCTAACCTCAACAATCACAGCATTACAAATTGCTCACTACTTCATTAACGATATGCAACTATAGTTGACAGCGCACATACTTGTTGCATTCGAGCATACTAAACTCTAAAACTAAGGGTGCTTGCTTTTCACTCATTCTTGGAGCACAATGAGACTGTTCTTGGAGTGTAGTTAGACATTTCTCGGTAGGGTGTACTATATTTGTTGCATACATATCTATGACGTGCACTTATGTTTAAGATTCCTTGTGTTCAGCTTATAAAATCATTTATTCATTCATTCTCTACAAAGGAGTTCGACAATGATGCCAAGAAAATAATATTGATAATTAGAGGTAAATTAACCTTGAAAATAATACTGGTTTGGCAGGACTATACATTTTATTTGTAATAAAGAGATTGTCATTATAATGGTATTCAAAGGGCAGGGGTTTTACTGTGACTGTTTACATAGAAGTTTGTTTTCGATTTGAAATATTTATACATGTTTTTATTGTTTTGAGCATAGTAGGAAGATGTCACATAGGTTTTTCTATGATTGGTACTAAACAGCTATGTTACATCACATTTTTACTGCAAAATGTTGTAATAATGCAAAATAGTCTAATAGACAGAAATATTCAACTTTATTTAAAGGCAAAAATATTCAACTTCCCTTTAAAATTTTAACCATAGCTTAAACAACATTTATTACAGTAGATTTAATTATGCAGTGGGGTGACATGAGAGGAGTGTTTTGAAGCTAACAATTTTTCCAGAAATTTATGCAATAACTAGAAAGGCTGTGTTAATGTGTCATTTTGAAATCTTGCTACCTACTGCTTGCAAGATAGTTACTGGTGCAGTAGAGCACCATTCAGGAGATAAAACAAATTGTGCTATGCTTGTATAGTTGCAAGATGGAGGTAAGTTGTGGGTTATGTTTGAGTGAATAAATTTACATTATATCTTAACACTTGCAAAACAGTGTTTTAATCAGAGGCTTTTATCTTGAAAAATGCGGTGTGGGCAGAAATCGTGCTTGTAACATCTTTCAATGCACTCTCTTTAATTTTGGGCATTTATTGCATACATGCACTGACTAAAAATTTTAGACTGCACAATATCAGGTTTTTTTATTCAGAATATTTGCTATTGGCTACATGTAAACTGTTGTGTCTATACTTAGATTTTTTTGCCATTCCGCCATATGAAACACATGATCTGATAAAAATTATCGCCTCTGTGAATCCAGGTGTCTATTAATAAAAAATAATGATTAACAGAAATTTTGTCAATAATATAACATGTGATTGTGTTTCATGCTTGTTTTCAACATGCAACCTACACAGTTGTATAGTTTCCTGCTAGGTGGCAACATGCTGCTTGTGTCCATTATTCCCTCTCCATGATTATTCTTAATCTTATTAAAAGTAAATTAGCAGAGTTGTGTATAAGATGTGTAATAAACATTGCATATCAGTTGAAAACAAGGGGAAGTAGTGTGTGTTGTCAATTTTCCAAAGCTAACAAAACCTACCTATGATAACCTGCAGTGAGTGTTTTGTTGGGTTGGTCTGTTTCTTGACCATTCCGCTAAGAGTGGTGCTGTACCGTTTAAATGTTTCATGATGGGTGTATGTCCATTGAAGACAATTGTGCTAATTTTTTTGTTGTGCTTATAATAGGAGGAAGATGATTATAAAATAAACTTGGATTTGTTATTGTATTTATTGTAAATAAAGTATTGTATATAGCAATTCGGTTTATGTAGACTAGGTTTTAAAAAATAATAGATTAGCTAAATCAGTGTCATGTTTTCACGTGATGAAAGGAAACCATGCTGGAAGCTGACACTACTGTTAAAAGAGGAATTTGAGGACTGTCTCATGCATGTTAGTTGTTACAGTCATCAAGAAAGCTAGAAGGAAAATTCTTTTTGATAGCAAAAGAATCACTGCTAAACACAAAACATGGTTATTATTTTTTGGTCCAAGTTAGTTTTCTTGTTGACATTCCTTTTCAATAAGATATTGGATACCTTCTGTGTTGCAAAAGTGGTGAGACATGGGATATATGTGTGAAGTATACTTACCAGCAATGACCAACAGACTGAATGCCTGACAGTATGAAATGACCGTAAGTTAGTCTTAACAATGACAGAGATTGATTTTTGATTAAAACTTTTCTGTGGATATACTGACATTTTGAATGTATATTTGAAACTATTGGAATGTTTTTGTATAACCAATATCTGTGATTATAATAAAAGCTATGTAAAGAAAAATGGAGTGAAGATCAGTACAAAACAGCAGAAATTGTATGGACATAATATTTGGTTAATGACACAAACATAAGTAGAAACCTTGCAGGTTTTTGTGCTGCAATACCATCAGCTGGTCAATAAAATTTGTATAGACTCGAACTATGATTTAATTTAATAGCAGTAATTAAAATTAATCACAAGCAATTCATATAACATTCTCTGATACCTGCAATAGGCTAGGTATCCCTTTACATGGGCCATTATGGACATTGCTATCAGATTCACCAATGTGAACAGGATTACCCAATAGATAATTAAGCATGTAGATGTCCCATCAGAGATGAAAAATCAATGTGTTTTAGATGGGAACATGTGGATGTAGCACAGGCTATCGTGTGGTATTCCCAATGGCTGACTATGCACTTTCCTAATTCTTCCATCCTTATCCAACAAGTGCAACATTAGCCGGGTTATTTTGTTGGGGAATGTGCAGGGTATGTTCTAGGTAACAAGACACTGGACATGTGAAAACTACTAGTCTATTTGCATTGTATTGATGTTGCTATAGCCACAGAGACAAATTGTTGTGCTATATCACTGCTGTTGGAGTTCACAATTAGTTGTGACTGTCTTTATGATCAATTTTATAGCTTACTTTGAGATTCTTTTGCTTCAACTGACATAAGCATAAACCTCCCCACATATGCAAGTTCTCTTCCAAACACTGATATACATCGGCCAATTAAATTCTTCAATGGAAATACTTACCACATGACAACTGCTAGCGAATGCTATATCTACATATTCCCATCAAGAACTTTGTGATTTTTAATTTCTGATCTGTGGTCACAGTATCATGCAAGGCCCACTTAATATTGCAATGGGACATCATCTGTGTGTGTATTTACCTGTTGGGTAACCCCGTTCAAATTAGTGAATCTTATAGTGATGCTCATAATGGCTCATGTACAGTGTTACCTAGCTTATTGCAGGTATCAGTTGCTTCAGCATCAGAGAATGCCATCTGCATTGCTTGTGATTAAGGTTGCATTTATGCTTGGCAGCATCATCATTGTATAGTTGCAGTGTTTGATAAGTCGGGTAGTTTTGTCAATTAGTTAGTGTACAAACTGGAATTCCTTGTAATGAAATTTACATTTTAGTGTAATGTTGATTATTGCTATTAAATCAAACAGTTTGAGTCGAAACAAATGTTAATAACCTGCTGTTTTTTCTTTGGTCAACCAGAATGCATTATCAAATGACTAGAAATTGTTATAGCTGGAGCAAGATTTGCTGTAGTACTGTATTCCATTTACATCTTAAGTTCATGGTTAGTGACAATAATTGTGCCTGAGAAAATTTACATTTTTTTATTTCTATTGAAAATGTTAACAGTACATGTGGAAAAAACATTTGAATTATTTTTTTTTTTAATCCTTACAACATATTTCCTTAAACATGTGATTTACATATATTCATTTGAAACTGCCTTAGTCTGGTCTGCAGTAAAGAATGTTGTTTAAATGTTAACATTTTTGCAGTACTTAATCAATGACATTCACATTACTTGCAGCAGCCAGTTTGTAGTAAAGTGTGGAAACTGTAATTCACACAAGTAATGTTTCTGTGCCATCTTCATTTTACCTACACTATTTCCTATGCATAGATGTTAATTTCTCAGTTGTGACTTTCATACATTCCACCATTTTTTAAAATTACAATTGGCAACAAATGTACAATAGTTTTATAGGTAATCCTTAAGTTTATAAAAAAAAAGTTTGGTTTCCCCAACAGAAATATTTTCAAATATTTATAATTTAACTGCTGTTTTAAAATTACTATAATGTTAAATATTATGAAAACAATTTTTTTTTTTTTGGACTTGTGTTTTGAGTTATTTAAATTGTTAGCTTCCTCTGCTCTAAGGATGCGTTATGCTCATTAGATGGCTCTAGTTTGAATATTTATTTCAGTTTTAAATTAGCTATTTGTTTCAATGTTCTTTCTCCATTTTTCTATGTTATAAAGTTTTTATGTAACTAGTACACATTAATATAAATAGGGTGTGCATTGAATACTATTGGTTGTATTGTAAACTTCAGTTTTATATGGAATCCTTTGAGAACACTGAAGTTTGTTGTATCATTTGTAGATTATGCTCTTTAAATTTTAATCTTGCATGGCATGATTAAAATGTCTTCCGTAGCAAGAGTGCAGTTAAAAACATTTTAATTATCTCATAAAACAGTGGTTTGTTTCGTGTCTTGTTTCTTTATTTGTAAAGTGTATAAATACATTACAATGGACTTATACTTACAGTTTGGTCCAATATAATTTATTAACTTTATTATATATATATATATATATATTAATTTCCTACAGTAGTCTTCTTGTAAAAATGTAGACCACACCTTAGTTGAAAGTGCGTTTGTAAAAATGAAATTTATATTAATTTATTGGCTGTAATAAATATACTTGTTTAGTGCAGTAGTTTTTTCCCTGTTCTGTTGCTATTCCTTAAATAATTTAAAGATAACATATTCATTCTAAACAGCATAAAGTAAAACTTGCTTAAGATGCTTCCACATAACGTGCTTTTCCAGATGAAACACGTGTGTTCTGGTCCCACCATTTTCTGCATAAGTCATGTTAATATTTCCTGGAAACCAAATGTTACAGGAATGCCATTTCCAGCATATAACATCTTCATGTGTCTGTGCACACTCAATTGTTTGTTTATGTAAATAGGTATTGCCACGAAGACAAAATGGACTGTAAACTTGAATTACTTAAGATGCAAAATTAAAACATTGTTTGGAAGTGAAGCTGCCTGATTGACACTACTCACCCACACGATGCTTCGCAGACAACTGACTGCCTCGCCTCGGCAGCCCAGGGTTGCCAGTTCTGTGATACAATGCTGGATGCAGTTCTGTCAACTGTGAAAACTGGGAAATTCAATATTGGATGTGTCCAGCATGTAGGAAGTAGTCAGTAGACACATCAAATTTGTCCATTACACACAGTCACTAACATGAAAATTGAGTATTCACTCATTTACAGGGCCTAACATTCTGCCCAACCTGTAATGTTCTATTTCAACAATTGAATGGCAATGGGCAAAGTTTCACCACAGGATGCTAGAATTGTCCAGTGGATGTGTGCACAGTTGCTACTCTTGTCACACCAGCCTTTCCTGGGTGGAGCTCCAAGACTCGCCCCAAATGCCACAGTATAAGCCTTTCTTCCTTGAGTAGCACGAGTTGATTGGCAGCAAGCCCAGTTCCTTTGTCATGCCACTTATGCTGTTGTAGAGTATGCAGGTAATCGCAGTGCCAGCAATGCCAAAAATCCTGTTGCAGCTACTCAACAAGCTGCCATCAGTGTAGGCGATTGATGGGGGTGTACCTGAGGCCAGGTTCAAGGGTCAGAAAATGGCCAGGTGTAGGGGCACAGGGATCGTTAGGACCACAACTCAAAGGGCACAATGGCCTGGAATTCAATATCGCTTCCACCTGAACTAGCACAGTATACAATTCTTCAAATGTTAAGTCCTGCTCCCCAATAACCTTGTGTAGATGGGACTTAAAGGATTTAACTCCAGCCTCCCAAGGGCCTCTGAAGCGAGGAGCAGCAGGGGGGTTGAAGTGCGAGTTGACACCAAGCTGGAACAATGTGTCCTTTACCATCGATTGGTGAGAAGATGAAACCAGCTGCCAGAGTTCCTGCAAACGATTGTGAACCCCAACAAAATCAGTGCTGCAGTCAGAGTAAATATTGGAAGGCCTACCTCATCTAGCTAGTAAACATTTATACGCTCCAAGGAACACTTCTGTGGACAGATCAGATACCAATTCAACGAACTGCCTTGGTGGCAAAGCACACAAAAATGCAGAGATACGCTTTCAATATTGCTGCCTGATCATGAGCGGGCCAGCATAATCAACTCCTACACTTTTGAATGGTTTGATTTGTTGGACCCTCATTGCTGGAAGATCTCCAATACTAGGTTGACTAGGAGAAGGCCTTTGTCTTAAACAGCTGAGACAATACCGTAAATGGCGGGTGATAGCATCTTTGTCTGACAAAATCCAGAATTGTTCTCGCAGAAGCCAAAACTTGAGGGCCTGATCCAACTCCGAAGGGGTAAGATATCCACTCAGACATGTGGCATGCAAACTGCAACGATTGTGTACAAAGCATAGAAGGAAACCAGTGACTCTCAAAAGCTTAGTAAGACAACTGAACTGTCTCACTAAGTCATTCTGGTGCTGGGGTAGTGTGTTCAGTGTTGCAGCAATGCAGGGTTCACATCAGCTGCTACCACACTTGATGTATACTGCTCCATAGGGTCTCTTAGTTACGATGGGCCTGTCCACCACAAATGATGATTCAGCAGCTGAGCTGGCAAAAGACAGCATTAAGCACAATCTGCAGGATGGCCTTCGGAGTGTACATGCTTTCACCAGGATGGTTGGGTAAGGACTTGGATTTCACTCACTCTGTCGGCCATAAACTGTTTCTAACTGGTGTGGAGAAAAATTAATCCATGCCAGGACAACTTGGGAATCAGTCCACACACTGATGGAGAACAAACAAAGGTAATCTTTAAATGTTGCGCAGACGTGACAACAAGAGCGCATCACACAACTCCAAGTGCGGCAATGATTGCACCCTGAAATGTGCCACCTTGGACTTGCCTACTAACAGTTGAATGTCGATTTTACAATTAGGGTCCAAAATATGCAAATAACCTATCTTAGAACTGTCTGAGAACATATGGATTTCAGTAACAAAGCCTACCGAACCCTTTAAGGAACTGCGATTGTTGACAGTAGGGAGCTCTTGATTAAATGGCCTCCAGTGTGCTGCAAGGTCAGGTGGGAGATTAGCGACCCAATCGATAGCCTTCAACCACAAAATCTGCAGATTTTTCGCATACCTACTACACACGGAAAGGACTAACCCATCCAAGAGGGTCAAATATGCATGCTATGGTGGCATAACTCGGGCTGCTTTGAATTTTGTAGTTAAAGGGGCCCTGAGACCGGGATCCACTGCAACAACCCGACTATCCGTATCCAGGCTGAATGATTGCTCAAGAACTTTCGCAGCTTAAATCCACCATTAGCAAGACAAGAAATTTGAATTGCCAGTGCTGACTCAACTGAATGAGAACCTGTGACAATGTCAACACAAGTTTCTGAAAACAAGACTTTGAGAAATTGGCTGATTCTTCCTTAGCCAACTGCTGCAATGAGCGAATAGCTGGGAAAGGTGCAGACAATACTGCATATGTGACTATTTTCAGAGGAAAATCCTCGACTGGATCAGTGTCACATAACTGCCATGCAATGTGTTCCTGATGGTCAGGGTGAACCACAATTTATCGATGCATGTACTTTATATCAGTAGTAAACACAACTGTATGCAATCGGAAGATCGATACAACATCCACAATCTCTCGCTGCAACTTGGGACCTGTAAGCAAGAGGTCATTAAGTGACCATCTCCTAGAATCCTTGGTGGTGGAACACTCCGGTTCGATCACAGAGTGGTGGGAGATATAGTAGACTGAGGATGACTGAACCTGATCTAGAGGAATCCTCTCCCTATGCCTGAAGTTAAGGTAATCTGTCATGAATTCGGTGCGCATACTAGCTAAATCACTTGCCAACAGGTACTACCTGGCTCAAGAGATCGCCCTACTTTATTTATTACAAGAGGAAACACTTGTAATAAGTTAGTAGACGATCCGAAACGGTGTTTACCTCAAAGCCATAGCCGTTTGGTGCACAGGTCGTGCCGCAATATAAGACATGTCTCACCACCAAGTGGCATCAACTGGCCTGTAGGCTGAAGTGCAACCAATAGTGCGCAGCATTTTTACAAATACATCAAACATCACCACTTCATTCACAGTGTCAGTCAGGGGTTTGTTTTATTGTATAAAAGTAATCGAGCATGGCAACCCACACCCCTTTGCCTAGGTGAACTCTTCCATCCCTTCAGGAGATAGCCGCCTGGCAACACTGTAGCCAGTGAAATTCAAACCTATCACATGAAATGCACACATTTCACAAGAAAGTATTTTATGTTTATTTATAAAAAAGCAATTATGTTTTCAAAAGGGGAGATTGCCTATAAAGGCCTCCATCCTTATAACATGTCATTTAGTGCTGTGACACTCCTCTTCAACTTCACATCATCAACCTTAACAGACATTTGTTAATCAACGGGGCTGTCACCAATGTGTTTCATTTAATTTATACAATTTTTACCATTGCCATAATGTTACATAGTATTCGTGTCATGTTATTCCATTCTGCGTTTGACGCTGGTTCTCGTCACTTGTAACGGAAGCCAATGTCACTGCCAGTTCGCCTCAGCCAGAACACGGCGTTGGCCGCCCGCTCCGCGAGCCCCCTCTGTATCATCATTTAGGATCTTATTACCAATAGTTACTTAATTAACCGGAACATTTGTTTTCTTTTTTTGCCATACCGAGGGGAGAACCACCTGCATTCTCACCAAAGAGCTTAATGCTACTGCGAATCCGTATAATACCACAGTCATTTTTACACCAAGGTCACCAGCAGGCCGTAAGTGCTGGGTCCGTTTTCTTTTATTATTCACATGTAATCAAGCACAGAGAGTAAACAGCTTTACAAAGTTCAGTGTGTGTGTTTCATTTGTCCTCTGGGATGCGTAGGGTGCTACACCCTTTGTAGTACCATCCACAATATTCTAGCATATTGCAGATGTACGAGACGGCCTAGTGTCTCGTCATAAGGTGTAAATAGTGTAACAGTAATGCCGTGACAGCTTCATCTGCAAACTGACGGTGGGCTGTCGACCGAACGACCCAAATCACCAACTCTGCACTGGGTTATGGCGCCGGGCAATTCTACACTCAACCAGCCCTGGGTCACCTCGACCACATCACTGGGTCTTGAATATGTATGCCGTTGGTTAGAAGAATGCAATGCACAAGTTTTCTATCAGCATGTAAATTTTTATAGGCATTAACAAATTTTGAATGTAAAATGATTTAGCAATAAAATAATGTTTTAATATTATCCCAATTTGAAACATTCAGGATTTCTTCACAAATATTTTGTATAGGAAAAATAAGTTTTCAGATTAAACTACTTTTTAAATATAAAAAAAAATTTCAGTACTCAAATAATTTACTTGCTTGCATCTCCATCATGATTTTGCCATCACACCACCTCCCTCATCTCTTACCCCGAACCTGAGACGTGAGTGCGCGAAGCGGAACAATGTGAACAGATAGAGCAGTGGCCACTTGCCACACCCCCGCCATCTACACCAGGGACCCTTGTCAAACATGGCAGCAGGATCCTGGCATCAACTGATCATAACTCCACCCACATGGTGAGGCCAGCACAAGGAGGGATGTCAAGCAGACACCAATGTTGTGATGTGAGAGTGCGGGCAAGAGAGAAGGGATAGTGCCGGCATTGCAGGTTTTATGGGCGAGTGCAGATAGAAGTGGTGGTGCAACAATAAATATTTTAGAGATCAAACATGGCAGAAAGGATTGCCATGTGCAGGTTCGACAGAGTTAATTCGGATTATGAACATTTAAGGAGAGGGTGTGCTTCCAATACTTTAATTAGGTACCCAGTTTTTCCTACCTGGCCGGATGCTGGACTTTGAGCACTGCAACATGCCCCCACACTATGTGGGATTTGCAAATAATTTGAGTCATAATAAAGATCTTTCCAATGTGGGTGTTTTGTTTTCCAGGTGTTACTTGACAAGGGCCAGGTACAAGCAGGAGGATTGTGTTTAAGTGTTTTGTTTATTTGTACTTTTTGGCTGTTGTGATATATTTTGCTACCATCTCGTATTTATCATTACGGGTAAATTTTAGAATGATCATGGTGCCTTGGGGTTGCAAAGATTTAAATTCTGTAACTTTTAGTGGGCAGGTTTTGTTAAGTAACAGGTTTGAAATGTGTTTGCCATTACATAGTCAAAGTGACCAGTAGGTGCCACCTGCTAATTGCCATGTCAATCATTTTCGTCAGTTTTGTAGGTTGCGGTCAGGTCTGGATGCATTTCGAACATGGGAAATTTCCTACTTTGTTTGTCAACTGATTTTGTAATTATGCTTAATGTCAACTCGCTGGAACCATCTTGCTTTACTCTCTCAAACCAGCCTCGACACCCTCCTGGCAGCATTATTTGGTACCGGGAGGTTCAAACTTAAAATTTCTGTGTAATGGAGACGAGAGAAGTCATTACTGGGACATGTATGTGTTGGTATATTCTATGTCAGTGAGTACCAAGTGTGTGTCCATGTACATATTTTCATAAGTAAACAAAATAACAGTAACTGTGTGTTGTGTACAGTTATTGAACTCTGTAGGCAGGAGTCGTTCTTCCAGAGCACGAGGGACACTGGCGTCGTCCGTGGCCCAAAGCTGACGTGCAGTAGATGGGTACTAGGTGCAATGCATGCTATTACTTGCATCAAGGGGGAATAAATCGCCACATGGTGGGACTGACACGCCCTGAACTAAGATTCTCGACCCTCTCAGTGGGGGCAAACACAGCTGGAAACTAACCCGTAAGCCACGTGTCTATGGGACTTGCTACCCCATTCAGCGGGAAACAGTGGGATGTACGGCGACATGTGGCACCTGTAACTTCTGTAATTTACATGCTACGTAGGTCAGCCACGAGATGTGTTGAGGACAGTGCCGATGCTAGGGACCTCATCAGTACAGCATGTGGACATCGTGCCACCATCTTGTGGCTTGCTAGATTCCATGGCATCAGTCTCTCTGCATGGCCGGTGGCAGCGGGCTAGCATCTCCGCACGAGAAAAGACTATCTCAAAGCGGTATGTTTCCCCTGCCAGTTAAGAGGTGCGTATGGTGCATGCTGCCACGAGGTGTAGATCTGATCTCGAGTGATGTTACATGGAGCTACACGTGTTTATGCCACCACCAAGGGAAACCATACTTAACATGAGCGAAAACTGAACAGCTCATGGAATTTGAGCTACCACCCAAATTGCCCACACTGCATCACATCGAACTCTAATGCAACCGGAGTGGATCTGGCAGTGTGTGTGACCTGCTGTGCGCATGTCCGGGAACTGGTCACATTCAAGGAATGAGTCTACACGTGTTTAACATGAACTCGGGACTGCAGCATATTGCTGACCACTGCTATAGGTGAAACCATTCTCACGATGACGACGTTGAACAGCTACGACACTTCTTCTGTGCTACCACACCGCGAAGTGGCGAGGCCCCAAGAGTACCCACCACATCAGTGAGGACAATTGTGCGATTGGTGGATGTACTTACAGTGAGGACAGGGTGCTCAAAGGGACTGAATCAGGTGAGAGCCTCCCCCTGTTCATACTGCTTCCAGAGTTCTCGGGGAATAGTGTGGAAGATGTAGATCTGTTCCTCACACAGTGCAGTGACTAATTGAACCGGTACGGTGCACCATCTGAGGAACGGGCAGAATGAGCCAGTTCACAACTCTCTAGTGCGGCACGGGAATGGTGGTCACACTGACGATGTATGGACTTTGCGGGGAGATTGAGGAATCGGTTCTCAAACGCCGACGTCTGGGCAGACAGTTTTATGACAAGCAGTGAGAAGACGGGTCAGTGAAATGCTTGATTGTGTGGGAACTCCAGATGTTCTGGTACGTGCAACCCCACATATCCATCAAAGAAACCCTGCCGGACATCAGAAGGATGCACGAGACCATGCAGCCATTCCTACCTGTCATCACTGGAGAAACAGTGGAGGACTATGTGAAGAGGGTTGTAATGGCCGAATGTGGGCTGCACTGCATGTTCAACATCTGTGCTATGCCCCTTCGAAAACACAGTCCGAGCAGAATGAACAGAAAGTCGGACACGCCCAACACAGCCGGAATTGTCAGCTCCACCAGTGGTTGACAACAAGGCGGAAGGGCCCGGCCGAGCCATCCAGGCGCGACGAAACGACCAGGTTAGCTGACAATGGGAGGCAGATCGACTATCTAAGTGCCACACCTGCCCAGAACCAACTCGCAATTGGCACTGTGACTGCCTGGTGAGAGATGCGCCCATCCCATCGTCGGAAAATCTCAGTGAGGGGAGACTTGCCTAATGCCGACCTCCCTGCAGACAAACAACCACAGTCCAATGTGACCTGCAATCACCTGACTGCCTGTTATGCAACCCTGTGCAAGTGAACCAAAAACCAACAGCTGCTCTGTTAGACACCGCAACCAGCCCACTCTAGTAGAGCTGACGAACATCCGATGCCAACCTAGCATACTGCACCTCGCCACCATTATGTACTGGTAATTTTTTATGATCCTTAAGCAATAACAAGCTTCCAAATTGTTTTGCATTATACAGCCAAATCTCGTGTTCATCTATTTCAACATTTTTATCACATCTGTATTCTCATCCTCCAAAATATATGCAATTTACTACAAACCTGGATGACAATGATGGCACTAAATATATTTTCAAATCCACTGATCTTAAATTTGTACCAAAGAGCATTGATCCGAGATAAAAATGACATCAGGAAATAACATAGGCAATATACAACAAACTTGAAAGATAAAACAATGGAACTGAATATATTTTTTAATGCACTGCACTTAAACTAGTACCAATGAGCATAAATACTAATTTGTACACATTGGGATAAATTGACATCAGCAAATAACATAGTTCCTGTTAATTCTCAGAAACCAAAGCTGGTAAATGTCAGCATTTATAATAAAGCTCCTGTGACTAGTAGATTCTTTATCCAGACATCCTCGAATGCAACATGTTTATTTACACTCATTATGTCAAGTATTAAAGCCTGTTGGCTGGGTGGTGTTGGGTTAATGTAAGTTTTGAGGGGTGGTGAAAAACATTATTTGTATACCTGACAAGTTGCCAGATACCATCGGCAGACGGTGTGGATTGCTGCTGATGATGATATCAGTGTACGGCGGGCCGTTCTGGACATACAGTCCCTTGGTGAAATTGTTGAATGAGCCCCTCTAAACAGGAAAACCAGGCGTTCCCTGTACCTGATACATTGAAATGAAGTGGGCATATTCAGGACGACCTACACACCTTTTACTGATAAAAGCACGGTGTTGAGCATGCTGGTTATTAAGATAGATTGCGTGAAATTACTGTGAAAGTGAGTTGTACGGGACCCAGACCCCGAAACGGCCGAAGGCAGTGCTTGAAATGAGAAACATTAAGTCTGAAAACCTGAGTGTAATTACTCTTGCACAAAACTTTAAATTGGTTCTGGCCTGCAGCCCGCCATATGGGCTAAATCGAAAAACTACGCAAATGGCCACTGTGTAATTACCGCGAATTTAAGCTTCGCCAGGTGATGTAAGTCCTGGGGAAGAAGGGGTCGCGTCTCCGGGTGAAAATGAAATAAAAAGGTCCTAAGAAGTTACGTTACTATTGCAGATTACATTATTGGTGCACAAATGTTGAGTTCACCAGGAGCATACACGCGATGAGACCATCATCTTGAGATGATAAACTGCAACTCAATCTGGCGAGCTCGCGATGCACTACTTTTTGTTCAACTAAATGGACATGAACCCATGCATAAATAAATACATAATATTACACTACACATGAACAAATACAATTTAAATGTAGATGGTATGAAATGAGGGTGAAACAACTAATGTAAAAAATACATGAATTTTCAAATAAACGAAGCACTGAAACGCTTGTAGGGGCATATGTGAGCGTCCACACACCTAGTGTGTCTTTCTTTTGCTTTTAATTATTTGATTTTAAATTGCCCTATAATTAATGTTTGCTGAATCTGTCGTAATGCATCATCGCCTACCCTTATGGGGGAGGGGAGGTATGAAGTTGCATGGAACTACTCTGAACTCTCCTGCTTTCGCACTACACTGCACTGTGCACACCAGTGCTGGTTGTTGCAGTGGGCTCTGCGTGGCATGCGGTCTGGAAGGAAGGACGCTGTCCTGCATCAGTATCGACAATAAAACTAACACATTTTATTGTTGATACAAAATATACACTGTGCTTATATAACACTTCCTTTTAATATCTTAAATAAATTGATAACAGCAGTTATCACACACACTCCATAAACGTTAAAAGATAAACAAAACGGTGTATGTAAAAACTGTAAATAAACCTATACCACTAGTGGTCACAACGGTGGTGCTCAAAACAAATACAGCTTACAAGCTGCAATTTACACATCCATCCCCCTGCTCGTTGCTAAGTGTAATGACTCTGCCTCAGATGTGGGTACATTTAAATTAAATTAATACATATGGATGCATAAATGTTGGTTTTATGTTTGTGTTGAACATAAACAAAGCCTGAAAGGTAGTGTGCACTGGCATACAACCATAGCCACAGCCATGCCATTCACATTTTCGTCAGCATACAACAGAAAACCGGACGATTGATTTATGTTGTGCTTATTTATCATTAAAGGGCCATTACAGTACATTACAATAGTACTGCTAGCAAAGATTCAGACCTCATTTAGCGCCGTAAATATGGGTAAACAACGACCTAGTAGGTAAGGTAAGGTTTGACTGTATAATCGCATCAGTTCCTTCAAGAATCGACATTTCCGAGGAACCAATGGTCCCATCACTACATGAAACTTTTAATTTTAAGCAGTACAAAGTTGAAGTTGTTTTTTCTTTTACGTATAAATCATATATGAAGATCCAAGGAACCCCTTTATACATTGCCCAATTGAGCGATCACATGATTATGTAATCACGAAGGGAGCGATATTTGCATAAATACTGGATGGCACCTGAAGCAGTTACAACTGTGAAAGCTGTGACATCTTCTTTGCCCCCTCCTCCCTAATCAAATTTGGAATATTGGGCCATACATCACATACGACCCAAAATTGGACATTCTAAACAGACCTATCGTCAATAATTATGTATGTGGTCTGAGTGTGTAACTGCAATTTTTGTTGATGTGACCCCGACCAAAAAAATTGCCTATGAAACTAACCTTTTTCTATTTCACAAGAAAAAAACAGGAATTAGGCAACTGGAGAGGCTGCGGTTTACCGAATTGGCAAGGCGAGGAGCAAATCCTCTAGCCGTAACCAAAGAAGAAGGAGGGGGGACGAAACCACCAAGTTCCAGTGCCTCGGCCGGAAATCACATCATCGGCAAGACAAAAAGTACTGTTGGGAATCGGGCAGGGGCGACATGATGTACACATGTAGTTGTTATGCATGCATATATAGGTCTATGTATGTAAGAATGTACACAGTAAAATTACATTATTATGACCACCTACTAGAAGTACAAACTGAAGTACGTAGCCTATGACATGGGCTGGTTAAGTGCGTATATAATGCGACCGACAGGCTGGCTGTACAAAGTGCACTTCCTGCTGTCATGGGTAAGGGAAGTGATTTAACTGAGTTGCAAAAAGGGAAGATGATCAGCTTTCGGGCCAAGGCGGTCAGCATTTCGGAAACAGCAATGTTTTGTGAACTGTTCACATGCCTCTGTGGTAAAGGTGTATCGTGAGTGGACGAATGGCACCATTCGAAATAACCATCATGGAAACTGCGGAGTACCACACACCATTGATGTCCGAGGTGGTCAACTACGATGGTGTGTGAAGGCCAACCCACAGGCTACAGTGGAACAGCTCACCATCCAAATGAACCAGGGGCCATCCAGACACAGTTCAGTGAACCTTTCTGCAAATGGGGCTCCAGAGTAGACGGAGGGTAGCTGCAGCCATGCTAACACAGATGCATAAACGAAAACGACTGGAATTTGCTCGGCAGTATGGCGACTGGTAGCCTTCTCCAATGAGTCACGTTTTTAGCTGCATATAACGAATGGACGTCAGTGTGTCCGGCGAGAAACATCGGAGAACACACACACTGCCTCCATTGCTGGACGAACACAATGTGGTAAGGGCATTGTTATGGTTTGAGGAATGTTCTCACAGTATTCTCTAGGTCCAAAAATCCATGTGGAAGGCACTCTTGATCGATTTGGTTATGAATCCATCCTCGGCGATCAGGTCCACCCGTAAATGATGATTGTCTTTCCTCGGGAGGATGGGATCTTCCAGTACAATAATGTGCCTTGCCACACAGCTAGAAGTGTGTGCTTTGTGGCTGGAAGAGCACAATCAAAACTTCAAAGTTTTCCCCTGGTCCCCAAACAGCCCCGATCTCAATACAATTGAACATAGTGGGACCACCTCGATCGTCGTGTTTGTTGTCTGTCTCCTCCACCACCACGCACCCTTCAACAGTTGTGGCACACACTGCAGACAGCATGGATCCATATACCTATCAGCACCTGACTGAGTCACTGCCAGCTCGTCCATGCTGCGAAGGGTGTTCATAATAAAGTGATTCGACTATATATATATATATATATATGTATATGTAAGTTTGTATTCATATAAGTGAAAATATAACCAGTTTAATTTTTTTTACATTAGATTGTATGGATTTCGAAGTCTTAGTTATGGCTTTTTTTTTTTTTGTTACAGAATGAGCAACAGTGCTGTTTATAAAGCTTTTTCTAAAGAACATATAATTTTTTTAAANTGTATATGTAAGTTTGTATTCATATAAGTGAAAATATAACCAGTTTAATTTTTTTTACATTAGATTGTATGGATTTCGAAGTCTTAGTTATGGCTTTTTTTTTTTTGTTACAGAATGAGCAACAGTGCTGTTTATAAAGCTTTTTCTAAAGAACATATAATTTTTTTAAATATTGCAAAAATTTCTTGTTTCCCAATTTTTAAACTTATTTTTACATGAAATAATTTGACCTTATGTGTCATATTATCAACATATATCTGCAGAAATAGAACTTGGCACATATCTAAAATTCCCCTTACCAGAATTTGATGCGACCAAGGGTGATTCAGATGACAAAAAAATTCAGTTAAACCAGAAAAATAGTTGCTTTACATAGTTTGTACTACAGATTGACGTGAACCACGCGTCCACAAACTCCTTGTGCCCACTCTGGCTGCCACAGTCAAAAACTACAGTAGCTACACTGGGCTGCACCAACTACATCAGGCCAAGAGTGTGTAGTGCAGGTCGACAAGAACAGATCTTGCACCTTCTTGCCGACAAGGATTACGCAACTCAAGAGACCGCCCTACTCATTTATTACAAGAGGCAACTCTTTTAATAAATAAGTAGGCCATCCGAAACAGTGTTTACCCTAAAGCCACAGTCGTTGGACGCACTTGCAATTGGTCATTGCAGCTCGCGCAGCGGAATACAATGTGACACCACCGAGTGGCATCAAACTCAAATACGCTGTAATAGCCACCGGAAAAATGAACAAGAAAAAAAACCAGACGGGATCACAATTACTATCCTTCTCGGTAGAGGCCCATCAACATTGGAGGGAAAGAAAGGCAATGGAACAAGGGATAGCAAACTAGGCAAGGGCCGGTCACCGAGGACAACTAACAGGATACCAAACTCCCAAAATCAGATAATAATGTCGTGCTCACGTAATAACCGAGCGAGAACATCGCCAACTACCCCGAGGGTCATCAAAAAGTACCGAAGGGTAAGAGACAGGAAACCTCACACGAAGCCGTTGAAGGGCAGCATTCAACGAACTTTGTTTGACGCCAGTGGAACACTGAAACAAGAGATGGGTCAAATTTGCACTAGGGGTGCCGCAGGAGGGATTAGGGACTATATGAAGTCTATACAAATGAGACTGGGCTGCATTATAACCTGAAAGGAGACAAAAAGAAGTGACTGCTAAACTACGGGAACTACAATGATGATATCTTTGCCGAGAATATGTATGAAATAAACATATATATAAAAAAAAAGAAACAGAAGAATAATTTTCCCAAGTCTGCTTCCAAGGACATAAAATTTCCCAGTTTAATATGGGATATAAAACCGAAATGGAAATTTTAACTTATTTTATTTTACAGTGTCCAAAAAGCAACTAGACTAATACAACAAAACATGCAAGTTCAAGTGAAGACAAAAATTTAAAAAAATATATGTTGTTATATATTTATATAAATAATTCTGAACTCAGAAAACAGTAAGCATGCGTAAGGTTGTTTACATGTTTTGTTGCTGTTGACAGTCAATAGACTTGAAACACAAATTGTGTTTTTTTTATATATGCATTGGTTTTGCAATACACAAGGTTATTGTTACTTACATAATATCTACTCTCAAAACAGAGTTATTTTCAAAAATCAAAATGTAGGCTAATATATGATTTAAACTTGGGTTGGTATAAAATATATGTTTATGAACAGGAAGATTCAAAATAAATGCAGGTCACAGAATAAATTTTTAACATGAAAATGTAATAAATGAAATAGTAAATATAATAGAACATTTTTTATAATAAATATGAAGGGAACACTTTCTACGTTCAAACTATATTGGGGAAACTTTGTGTACATGTCTTAAAATAATATACAAATCTGATATACCAAATTTACATATGCAAAGTACTTTATATAATAAACATGATATAATAATATCTCTTAATAAGCTGTGGGAAAACAATTTTTAACTGAAAAACATAACAAATTATTTTTAATATAAATGTAAGTCAAACTGAAATAAACACATTGTAACCTGTATGGATAGTTTTTCAAGGGACCAAAATAAAAAACTGATCATGTATTTTGACAAGCAATGCGTACATACTTGATCATCATCCAGACTTCAATGTCTGGTTTGTAGGTTTGGCTGGGTGCAAAATGTCACGAAAATAATAGTATAAAGACAAAATAGTCATGTCAAAATTAGAAAGGCAAAGAAACATTTTTGAGACCGAAAATCCACATTGTATTTGTGTTATGTTATGGTTGGTCACCCTCCTAAGCTGCCTTTCCAGTGGTGTATGTCTTATCTCCAAAACAATGCCTAGGACGATTAGCTTGACACCACTACACAAGGGTTTCCACAGCCTGCTGTTTACAGCCACCCCAACTGTGACATCAAGCCCGATGTCAGGCAAACAGACACACAGAGGAAGAAAGAAAGAGACAAAGGAAAAGGTACGGCTGTAAAAACGTTCCCTCCCTCCTCTTTTTCCCCCCCTTCTGACAGACACTCGTCAATTTCAAGCTATTGGATTATTATCACAGCAGGGTGGAGCTTGGGACAAAAACTACAAACTTTGTTTGAAAAAAAGTGTAAGTTGAGCAGCTTTTCTCCTGAGGCTTTCGTTTCCAGATGTGATTCCTTATATGGGAAAACTTTCAAAGTTCATAACGGCCGGCACAGCTCTACAACCACTCCAAACGAGAATGCATATTATTCTATTCACAATTTTCGCATAAGAAATTTGAAGTTCAAATGCAAATAATTTGTAAAATACTATTAAAATTTTCTAATATCCGCATACCCCTATTAATGATACTGGCTTTTTGTTTTGATACTAGTTTCGGTGGAAAAAACACTTTGTGAAAATGTTCAACTTTTCACTCAAAGATTTTTTAATTCGAAGATGAAGTCGAAGTCGAAGGCACAAAAGTCTTCGATTCGACTTCGAAAATGCGAAGCTTCGCACACCCCTATTACCAAGCCTTAAGTTCATTTTCAGTGACTTACTGGGGGGAAATAGGATTTATAATAATTTACTTCAATAGACATGTATCTTTTGATTAAACCGATATCCTGTAAGGGCCTATTTGACACATTTAGTTGCCTAATAATGGGCAAGTACGGAGCCCGAGTGCAGCATCAGGGTTGCTACAGGTACTCGCTAAAAAAATTCCCAGACTCTTCCCTGTTTTCCAAACTTAAAAACAAATTTCCCTGACTTTCTTTTCTAATAGGTATACTGACACTAAAAAATGATACCGCCTGCACAGTGCTATTGAAAAATTGATAAATACATAAAACCAAACTCTTGTGTGCCACAAATACTTCCTAGGTAACACAAGACAATATTAACAAGATTAACTCATTTCAAGAAATCTATATCTATACCTACCTTTGAAAAAATTCCAGCATTAATTAATGACCATTGGTTGAAAAATAATTTCATGAATTTTCACATTACTTCTTACGGTCTTCACATTATGCAGAGAACACAATGAAAACTAATCTAAAATTTTTCAAAGACACAAAACAAGAAATATAATATTTTTAAAAAAATTACTTGAGCATGCTAAATAGGTCTACATAAATCTTCAGCAGATTGTAAGACATAACTAAAAATTGCGCGACAAGTAATTGTCAGCACCTGAGAACTTCATGATCTCTTTGACTGCATCAGTCGCCTGCTGCTTTTATAATAGTATTTTGTTGTTAATAGAGCTAAGAATTAAAACATGATTCACCTAAAACCTTTAACTATTAAAAAAATAAACAATGAGATATATATGAAAATATTTATTTATGTAACTTTACGCTGTACGCTACATGCATACTGCTTTTTGGCAAACATGTCGCTGTAACTAATAATAGGACCTACCAAACTTTATTTGCAAGACATAGTAGTGTAAAGTAATATTAAAAGGTCCGCGGGACTAGTTCCCAATTTTTTGCTATAAGTCACAGCACCATGTGAGCAAAGTCAGATGTTTGATGGCTTATAGCAAAAAATTTGGGACGAGTCCCCCGGATATTTAAAAATTAATTTACACTACTCTGTCTTGTAAATAAAGTGTGGTAGGCCCTATTAACCTACCATCTTTAATTTTTATTTCATAAGGCTCTGAACATGCGACTTCAGAGCACCGTGTAACCAAGTCCGATGTTTGAAGGCTTATAGCAAATAATAGGGGAGAGAGCCCTGGAATTTTTTATATTACTTTATACTACACTATCTTGCAAATAAAGTGTGTTAGGCCATATTACCCTACTTAGCTTGCTTTTATTTTATAAGCCTCCGAACATGCGACCTTGGAGCACCGGTGTGAACAAAGGCCGATGTTTGACAGCTTATAGCAAAAAATTTGGGACAAGACCCCCTGACCTTTTAATATTACTGTACACTACTCTATCTTGCAAATAATACATTGAAGACAGATTAATATGTTCTAACGTCTCTAAATGCACTCAAACCTCAATTTTACAGTACCTGGCTCATACANCCCCTGACCTTTTAATATTACTGTACACTACTCTATCTTGCAAATAAAGTGTAGTAGGTTCTATTAACATACATGGCTTTATTGTTATTTTATAAGCCTCTGAACATGCGACTTCGGCAATAGGTGAAACAAACTAGAATGAATTACAATTTTTCATTTTTTCCCTGACTTTTCCCGAAAATCCCTGACCATTTTTAATTCCCTGACTTTCTGGTTTTCTATACTTGTAGCAACCCTGAGCGTAATTTGTGACAGGTGTGTGTATGGAAAAATCAGAGGACGTGGTTTTGAATTATTAAGAAACTGTGAAGAAATAAATTTTAATTGTCTTATTTATTCATTTGTGTCTCAAAATTACAAGTTTTTTTTGGCAGTGAAATATCAATAATTACTTTAAAAGACACACATTTTCCTCGCACGCAAGGTGTCGTCAACATGTAGTGGCTTGGATGGGTATGATTTCACTCCTTCTGCTGCCTCCCCTTCTTCGCCTGCAACCCTGAAAGCACCGCCTGATCGATAATCTCCACGCGCTCTCAACTAATTGTGTGCTCGCAGGTCATTCAAAATATGCCTTGCATTCTGTCTCATATTATTTTCATTTTCAGAGGGTTTGAAAGTTTTAGGTCGGCTTGTATTTGGTGTCTGATTACAATCAATCATTTACAGTATTTTGACATGTTATATTCTTTATTTAAATGAATTGAGGTGAAATGTTTTTTAATGCATCATTTACAGTAATACCTTTTTTTTATTGTGTTTATTAGCTAAACTTTATTAACAGATAATGTATAACTCTCATTATACTCAAAATGAAGTATGTCATAAATAGTATTTTATTGATGTACATGCCAGAACAATGGTCTACTAAAATCCTGCATGTATGTAAATCTTTTGACAGTGCCCTGAAAAACAGTAGTTAGGGAGTCGACTGTACATATTTTCTTATGAGGAAATGTGATTTAATTAACAGATGCTTTGCGTAACCGACATAAAATTTATTTCAGGTCAAGGTGCAGCTAATATTTATACTTTGCATAACATGTATATTAAACAAGGACTTACTGTACTTCCACATTTGTCTCATTTTTGCGCAAGAGCGTCATATTATTTTATTAAGTACGTACATGTTTAAACATAAATTTTAAATTATTACAATTATTTCTACTGAAATTTGCAAGAATTTGACGCGTGACGCATACTGACATTTATTTTACATGACTTTGCCTCATCTTCACGTGTAATCACGTCACCCCAGGTGGGGTTTCAACCCTGAACGACTTTATACCAGAGCCTATTAGCATGGCCCTAAACGCAGGGGCACCCACGGACATGTCAGCCAAGTTCGTTTCGCCTTTGTGTCAGACGTCACGCCAACCTCTCACATGTGATAGAAGCCAGCCAAGCAGCCCAGTTAAGCGCCTAAGCCCACGCCGCCGATGCAACCCTGCATGACAGAAATGCCTGTTTTTGCCAAAAACCAAGAGATGGCACCAGAAAGCGCAGTTCTGCCCAAGGTAGGAGGTCACCCCCGCACCACAGAGAGCCAGTGGGCCGGTGGAATATATCTTTGTGCACAGTCGCAGAATGGCAGTTCATTCTCCGCAGCTTACTCCACTACCTTGTGTGCTGGAGCTCTCTGCAGACATCAACGTCCTCCAGGAAGACCACCACTAGCTACCAGACATCTTTAGACATTCACCAGCAACCCCTGAACAAGTCTTCACCCCTTGAACACCCACTACCCTTCTGGTAGTGCCACCAGAGTCCCTTCTGGACAACAGCATCGAGTTAGTTAGGGTCAGTTAGTATCATAGATACCTAGCCGCATCTGTTCATCTAGTTTAGACCCAGGTTCTCTTCACCTGGCTTATCATAGTCTACTTCCGTTACGGTACTTGTTAGTTAGAAGTTAGTACGAGCCACCGTGTCCATTTCCTCACGGGAATAAACACTTTTTCTATTGAACCTCCGAGTACTGATTCTAGGGTGACTGTGACTTGTATCCCCCGTAGACTTCTGTCCACCAGGGAAAAGCAGGAGACAGCATCATTACAACCCAATTTCCGAACCTAGAGTAGGACTATGGGCTCCCTTAACTGGGTGCACATACATCGCGAACACACCCATTAGACGGCCACCCATACTAAGCACCTGGTGTACAGTACGGTAGAGCACCAACCACTAGGAACTCAATCCATAAGGCTGCTAGTCAACCAGCCTAGCCAAATCACTCCATCCACCGCGCTGAACTGTTGCTGGAAGGTGTGATAGACTGGTTCTGAAGGTCTGCCCAATTTTGGACAACACCCACGTCGCTGTCGGGCATCCAGGGTAAACCTACCACTCTAACCACCCCGCTGAACTGTCGCCGGTTGGAATAATCGGGTAAGTTTCTGGGTGGCTCGTCCGTGGCTGACTTTACACCTAGTTAGGGATCTTCATCGCCTGCTCTTCCTTAGCGCGGCAGACCTCAGTTCCTACCTCTATGCCATACACCCATTGGAGTGATGCAAAGTGGCAAGCTAGGAAATCTGCTACTGCCTCCGAATCAAACGTGAGCTATAACCCAGCCCCAACTGCCCTCTGCAGCCACCCCCCTCACAGAACGAGCTCAAGCCGGCCCACAACTGGCGAGGTCTCACCTCCCACACCCCCTCCGCCCAAGGACTGGGCACAAGTTCCAGCTGGCTCCAACAGCAACAGTAGCAGTCAGGAGCTACCTCGGGCCACGCCCAATACAGGTAAACCAGTGGCTGTATGCAAACCCGTACTACGAGGGACAGTTAAGCCCACAGCAGACTTTGTGCAGTGCTGTCAAGCCACGTGCCCTAACTTATATACCGGCCGGGGTTTGGCAAGCAGCCAATCAAGTCAGCCCAGTCATATTGCCCGTGTTTCTGACGGGGACACAAAAACTTGCCCGGCTGTGACGTCTTCAAGTCACCTAACGTCACAAATAATATGCTTATAATCAAGATTATAAATCAAATGTATCATATAAAAACTGCTAAAATTAAAACTTCATTTTTTACTGCATCTGGATTCGGTTAATCAGAAAATTAATTGGGACTAGTTTACTGTGGTTGAGGAAACTGTCTACAAAACAAACCAGTAGACAATTATAACCACAGTTGAGGAAGACATCATTGAAGACAGATTAATATGTTCTAACGTCTCTAAATGCACTCAAACCTCAATTTTACAGTACCTGGCTCATACAGGCATCTTGTTCATATGGACAAATGTTGAGTAATTGTGGCAAAAAAAAATTTGTCACAAAAAATAGGAAGAATAGAAAAAATTGTCACAAATGCAACTAAAACATAGTCACACATTTGTAACATTTAAAAACAGTAGGGGTAATACAGTTGCTGCAATTATGCACTCTCTCACGATGAAAAATAAAAAAAAAATGCAAAGTTGAATAACATTGACCATCTCTAGCAGACTGTGTGATAGCAAAGTAATTGACCTGCTTTTCATAGTGCATGCAGTTCCCTTGCACACATCNATCCTCTGTTGGTGCAGTTCCCTTGCACACATCGTACTTTTCTGCCGAGATATGCATGCAAAGCATGCCACATTCCATGCACCGCCCATGGCAACAGCACCAGCCAATGTCGACACTGATGTGCACCATGAGAGGGCAAAAAAAGTCCATCTCTACCCATCTTATTTTCTACCCTGCCTGTTCCACCCTTTTGGTTCCCGTTATTGTCTGTGAGTTTTTCTTTTTATGTACATTTTTGGCTGTCTAGTGTTACAATAACTGAGGATATTTTGCTTTTCCTCATTTATGATATGTATTTTGCTGGATTTGTTCGGATTTATATTTATTGACAACCTGTGCCAATTCAGTTGTATATCCATTTTTCATACTTTTTAAATTTATTCTGCTAGTTCTATCCTAATATTTTTACGTTATTTAGTAGCTTTTATACACTAATTGAGTAAAGTTTTGAAGTGAAGATACCTAACTATTAAAATATTACTATTTCTATCACATAAAAATTATAACTTTACTGCTGCAAAGGTAAACATGGTCCTTATGGTGAGCTGTACATTAGGTCTATGCGTGATGCTGCAGTGTGATTTTTCATTAACTTTAACTCGCCCAACAGTTGTTTCTGTACAACTGTGGCATTCTTTTGCTCATAATACATTGAAAAACAAAAAAAACTGGTACACCTGCCTAATATCGTGTAGGGCCCCCAAGCACACAGAAGTGCCGCAAGACGACGTGGCATGGACTCGACTAATGTCTGAATGTATGCAGGAGGCAATTCACACCATGAATCCTGCAGAGCAGTTCACAAGTCCAATCTGCGCCAATTTGAGAAAGGTTTGCACGTCTGTCACGTTGAATGATTCTCGTCAGTCATAGTTTGTCCCGTTCTTTCACTATCTTTTTCCGGCCGCAGCAATGTCGAAGATGTGATGTTTTACCAGATTCCCGATATTCATGGTACACTCGTGAAATGGTCATATGCGAACATCCTAATGTTATCGCTACCTCGGTGATGCTATGTCCCATCTCTCGTGCGCTGACTATAAAAGTGTTCAAACTCACATAAATTTTGATAACCTGCCATTGTAGCAGCAGTAACCGATCTAGCTGCCGACCGCATTGCATTACTCTGATTGGTTCCATACCTCTATTATTTGCATACGCACGCCTATACCAGTTTTTTTTTGCTCTTCAGTGTACATTACCCTACTAACTTAATTTATATTTCATGAATAAAACCCATGTAAAATATCTCCTTTTCCCATTGTTGGAAAGGTCAGACCTTATCAGGCACTGTACGTTAGGCCTATGTGAGATGGAGCTGTCTCATTTTTCCTTAATTTTGACTCATTCAGTTGCCACTTATGTACAACTGAGGCATTGTTTTGCTCAAAATACATCACCCTTATAAATATATTAATTTTTCATCAATAAAAAATGCTTATTTTTTTGTTACAGATGTAAGAACATGACTTTGAGCACCCAGTTAAAATGTGCTGTTTGGACAAAATTTTCATGTTAAGTGGGGTCGCAGGGGTAGAAATTTAGCTTATTTGGTTTGTACAGACAACTTGGTGATATGAACAAATTCTGGGAACTGCCAGTGTCTGAGGTTTGAGTGACTTTGCACACATGTCAAGAGAAAACTCGCAGATTAACTAATGACATTATCTGTAGATGCCAGTACCTGATAATGATTCATCAGTTTGGTGTAACAAATTGTCATCTAAATCTATTGTAGTTATGGGCCTGACTGCCAGAGCTCTTCCAAGTCTACGTTTTTCCCCCCATGTTGCACTATGAAACACATTTATCTAGGTTTTAATGGTTTTGTTTACATTTCTGCATTAAAAATTATTACCAAGTAAGTTTATTTATGCTGGTTAACTTCATATTAAATATACACAAATACCTGCAATTGCAATCAAAGCCTTGCAGGAGTAAACCACAATGTTTTTCATATTAACCATAGTTGACAATAAACTAACATTATAAACCTTAGTTCGTTTATCTGTACCATACATTTTTTTTTTTTNATATTAACCATAGTTGACAATAAACTAACATTATAAACCTTAGTTCGTTTATCTGTACCATACATTTTTTTTTTTTTGCACAAATGGGAGCTTCATACTAAGCAGTATTGTATTAGTAAGTTTTCACTCTATTTATTCATNATTTTTTTTTTTTGCACAAATGGGAGCTTCATACTAAGCAGTATTGTATTAGTAAGTTTTCACTCTATTTATTCATAGTTTTTTCCATGCAAACTGTTCATCATCCACATTTAAAAAAAGAAGCACAAGTAATATGAAATTTATTACTTCAAAATAAAACCATACAAACACAATTTAAGATGTTTTCACAGAGAAGCATAACATAACTATAATATTTCTAGACCAGAAAATATGTTACTAATTATACAGCATTAAGTATATGCAGCACCAGGAAAAAGTTGTGAGAAGCTGTGTTTGCAAACAGCAGCAAGTAGAAACTTTTAACATGCTTGACAGAGTTACAAGACCACCAAACAATAACACTGTCTCACATCCATTATGCAACATTACAATCATATTTCAGACCTCAATTCATGGTTTGATAAATAGTCTCTGGGGGTTGACTCAAAGTCTAATAAACACAACATTCATATAACTGCTGCTAGACTATACATTACTCATAACTGGAAATATTCAATCTGTTACAATGTACAACATATGTCACTGCACAAGTATCAGCCTTTATGTTAATGTGGGTGAAAGCGTTCCACTTTCACAAATCACACTTTGTTTATCTAACACTTCCAGAAACAGTTAAGAGAATATACATCTGTTCAGGTCACTGGAACTCTGATGCCGTAAGACAGTAATGCTAGACAGAGTACATAAATTGAACATTTAAAATAGAAACATACAGCTTAGAAACTACTACAATAATGATGATTAATACAAAATTTGGGGAAAAAATTTAATACAAATCACTACGCATCTATTAAAAATAATTAGTAACTGATTCATTATTTTCTTATTTATAAGCACAAATAAACACACATCTACCAGTGTATAATATTTATTTTAAAAAAAAAAACATTTTAATAATAAACAGAACAGAAGGTAGGAAATAAAGTTATGTATTTAACCATTTAAAAGTAAAAAAAAAAAAATTTCATGGCTTTGGTTATCTTAAGTTTGAATAATACATTCAATACAGTAAACATTAGAATTATCTTTATGCCCTCTTGGATAACAATGGCTTAACATTAAGTTATATTTTTATACATATACAAATTTAACAAGTTGTAAGATGTATATACAAATAATGTCAAACAGCAATATATAATACACTAATATTTAAGAATAAGAAGTTTTTTCTGCCTTTCACAGTCTTAGATTTTCAAAACGTTGCCTGATGGGAAGGTGCACATCATTGAGAACTACTCACTAAAATTCGTAAGTGCAATGTGAAGATNTTCAAAACGTTGCCTGATGGGAAGGTGCACATCATTGAGAACTACTCACTAAAATTCGTAAGTGCAATGTGAAGATGCAACACAAACAGTGAGTTAATGTATGCACTATTCACTTTACTATACACACAATAAAAGGCACTGAATCCAGAACATCACTCTTCACTGCACGGACAGTTGGTGCTAACTTTACTGTATGTAGTGTGTCCCAGAGTAGGTTGTGTGTAATTTCTAAGTATGAATTTTTATACTTGCCCTTACACATTTGTCCTAACCAATTGGACAGNAGAGTAGGTTGTGTGTAATTTCTAAGTATGAATTTTTATACTTGCCCTTACACATTTGTCCTAACCAATTGGACAGATTTTTCCCAATTCATCTGCAGTTGACTGGTTACTCAAACTGGCAGAGAAAAATTTACTTTTACTAATTGTAGAAAAGTTTATAAAAAAGTAAATTATAGCAATGAAATAAGTTTCTATGCATAAAACTGAGCTCGTGTATTGAATATAACAATACTAACCTAAAAAAAAGCCTGGAATAGCAATAAATATGACTATTACAGCAAGTTTCCAAGTATGCATGGAAAATATGCTTACTTCGCTAGGAATTCACAGTCCTAGTATAAACTTATTGCGAACACAAGCAAGGATAGTAAAGAACAGAAATTTGAGAACATGGGAAGTATTTGAAACAGGCAATAATACTGTGACCTCAATCAATGTTTCAAAAGTAATATGAACCACTATTAGAGCTTAAAAAATTAATAACATGGTTCTCAGTAGATTGCCAATTGTAAGATACTTAAATTTTACCACTTTCAACTGTTTTGCAACATGCCCAAATCAATGTTAGCTTTATATGACTGTTAGAAATATGTAGTTTAGAAACTGTTCAAGTGTTACAAACTACCAATTAACAGAAAACCCTCCATCTGATTTCTGCCAGAAAATCACTATAGAGAAGAACATTAAGATGTGGGAAGGGGTATGCTACCTGGAAGACACACGTCAACTGCTACTACAACATCTATATAGTTACACAAGACACCGGTACTACTTTGCAATTTAGTGTGTGACCATCAACACAAGTGCATTTGTTCCTGAAACAATTTCAAGGACAAAGCCTTGCGACCCATCACTACAGAAAAATAGCAATTTAGAACTTCACGCTGAGAATATATTAAGCAACCACTGTAGTTGCTAAAAACCAATATATACATAAATACAAACACATATTTTGGTTTAGATACCACAACAAAGTACACAAATCATGCTCAACATACAAAGGAGACAAGTGTACTTATATAATAACACCACACAACATAAATTATACTGCCATTTACCTATTTTACAGTGCATCTCGCTGGCTGAATAATTATTTTCTCATGGTGAAGTGATACTATGCCATTCCTATTAAGGAACCAATTACAATCAAGTTGGATCTATGATCAGCTGACATCCTGAACCAACTTTTCATGATAGTAAGTTAGACTATATACGGAAATCAGCTTTTCACAAATATTACTCTGCAATTGTTTATCACATGTGTTTTTCAAACTCCAGTCGACACAAGACTGTAACTTACTTTCCATAAGAATGACCAACTCATTCCATCCCTGCCTCAACATCACATCTGTGCATATTTCAGCTAGCGTTATGCCAGTGTTTTTTCAACAATGAGAATTAACATGGAAAAATACTTTTACAATGCCTACATATAATGACTAAAGAAGGTAGATGCACAACAGAGAACTTACAGAATGCCAAGTTGAAGGAAATTCTCCCAAATTCAACACCCAGTATGTTGATCTTGGAATCTTATTCCTTGAATAGACTCGTGAACTGTATTGTTTCCTTTAATGCGACAATTTTGTTTCTCCACTGCTCTCTGAAGGAAATGTTGATAGGCAAAGTAGCTTGCTGTCAGCCACACACTGCAAACTAGTGACCACTAAGGATAGTTGGAACTTTTACACAGAGGCCTGCATGTGGTCACAGGTAATTCTGAGCCAGCTCAGCAATAATGCAGTCGTAAATAACCATATGCAATACTGCATATTATTTTCAGTGACAGAGCATATCAGGCAGAGAAATAACACTATTCTCAATCATACTCTTCCAGCACAAAGCTTGTTCTCGTGTATCACAAAGAAAAATGGTTCAAATTATTTTTCCTAAATGAGTCATCATACCATGAGACTATTACATTGTTTTAGTTTATAGGTCAAGGCTAAACTACTATATAGATATTTTGACTAATTATGAAATAATACATATCTGACTATCACACACACCATTGAGGTATTAATAAGGACCTCTGTAAAAATACTGCCTATATCTTGGGAAACCAGGAAGAAAACAAAACTTTAACTGGTGTCCTAATCTAACAATCCAGGGAAAATATTGTAAATAAAACCTTAAATGGGGTTTAGTGAAAGTAAGTACAGTGAAACTTCCCTTAACGGACACTTCTCAAAAGCGGGCAACTCTCTTGAGCGGACAAATTCTGATTCCCCGGCATAGTCCCATTCGTTTCTTCATATTAAATTCTTCTATAAAGCGGACACTCCCTATAACGGACGCGGACAGCTCTTTCGTGTATATTCTGACCCCAAAAATCTCCCAAAAGCGGACATCAGCTTCCCGGAAAGGAATGTTTTCTGAGAAAAGCCTTCAGAGGCCTCCCGGAAAGGAATGTTTTCTGAGAAAAGCCTTCAGCAGCCTTACGGAAAGGAACGTTTTCTGAGAAAAGCCTTCTCCCCTCTGTTTGGTTTGCCTGCCACCAACATCCTTTGTCTCAAATTCCTAGATTTCAATCGCGACACACTGTACAAACATGTTTACCTCTTAAGTTTGTTTCCGATTTTCGAGTGATAAACACAGCTCTAATATGCCTCNAGCGGACATCAGCTTCCCGGAAAGGAATGTTTTCTGAGAAAAGCCTTCAGAGGCCTCCCGGAAAGGAATGTTTTCTAAGAAAAGCCTTCAGCAGCCTTACGGAAAGGAACGTTTTCTGAGAAAAGCCTTCTCCCCTCTGTTTGGTTTGCCTGCCACCAACATCCTTTGTCTCAAATTCCTAGATTTCAATCGCGCCACACTGTACAAACATGTTTACCTCTTAAGTTTGTTTCCGATTTTCGAGCGATAAACACAGCTCTAATATGCCTCCCCGTGTGCGTTTGACACTTAAAGCAAAAAGTGGAAATAATTAAAGCCAGTGAACGTGAAAAACTAAGTGTGCGATACTGCGCTGCAAAATTCAAAATAGGAAAGACTCAGGTGAGTGAGATTATAAAAAATAAAAAGGAAATTTTAGATAGATTCAGCAAACACGGAAATGACGAATCCCGTAGATCATTTCCAAAAACGGCCGGTTTGAGCATTGACGATGCAGTTTTCAAATGGTTTTGCCGTGCTCGGGCTGCAAACATTCCACTTACCGGTCCGATCATTCGAGAAAGGCCTTAGAAGTTGCAAAAAATTTTGGTCAAATGGATTTTAAAGCCTCTGTAGGATGGCTTGACAAATTCAAATCTCGGCATAAGATATCTTATAAAACCATTAGTGGAGAAGCGGCCTCAGTAGACCCAGAAGTAGTACAAAATTGGACAGAGAAGCTTCAACAATATTGCGTTGGTTTTGAACCCAAAAACATTTATAACTGCGATGAGACCACCTTATTTTTTAGAGCACTTCCGGATAAAACCATGCAGTTGAAAAATGAGCGTTGTCAAGGAGGAAAAGTTTCAAAGGAGCGTTTAACTTTGCTCTTATGCACAAATATGCTTGGTGAATTTGAAAACCCTCTGGTCATAGGAAAGTCAAAAAATCCTCAGTGTTTCAAAGGTATCGATATCAATTTGTTGCATGTGGATTGGCATTCTAATTCTAAGGCGTGGATGACCAGAGATGTTATGAACATTTGGTTGACAAAATTGAACAACAAAATGATTCTACAAAATCAAAAAATAGTTTTATTTATGGA
This sequence comes from Clitarchus hookeri, assembly GCA_002778355.1. Classification (NCBI taxonomy): domain Eukaryota; kingdom Metazoa; phylum Arthropoda; class Insecta; order Phasmatodea; family Phasmatidae; genus Clitarchus; species Clitarchus hookeri. Next base: position 500,185 of record NQII01000273.1, on the reverse strand, counting down.
TAACGCAGCCTCCCATCCCAATACAAATTTCAGCAATGTGGAAATTGTATTCCTCCCACCGAATACAACTGCTACATGCCAACCTTTGGACCAAGGGATTATAAAGAACTTCAAAACTCACTATAGAAAGTGTGTTTTGAAGCACCTGTTGGCCAACATGGACAATGCGACATCGTCAAGTGATCTTGCAAAGAAAATTAACATCCTGGATGCGATTCACTGGATAACGTCCTCCGTGAAAAAAATAAGCAAAGAAACTGTGTTACATTGCTTCATAAAGTCGGGATTCGTAAATTCCAGCGATGAAGCCGCAAATCTACAAGATGTTGATGAAGATGGAGAACTTCAAGACCTGCTAACATCATACGGCCCGACGAGCGAAACAACGTACGCCGACATCGATGGAAGTCTGGTCACAGAAAATAATTCTCTGAAAGTTGCAGATCTTATTCGTGAAGGTACGTAATCATACAGTTATACGTACACATATGTACGTAATAATGTTTTTGTCTTTAAAAAAAATTAATTTTTCATTTGTTTACATTTCAGAGGAAAGCCTAAATGACGAAGAAATTTTACGAGAGTCAGAAGTGGAGGACGATGACCCACCGATGAAGGCTGAAAAAGTCTTGATACAAATTAAGCGGGTCAGAAATTTTTTTATTTCAAACAGTGACGCTGAGGGACTTGACTTAGCATTGAGGATTCAGTCAAATGTTGAAAATAAAATTCTTACTAAAAGAATAAATCAATCAAAAATAACAGACTTTTTTTAAGTGTTAATTTCTGTCATAAATTTTATTGCTTCATAAATATTTTAAATTGTTTTTATACATTTTTAAGATAATGTACATATGTAATACGTACATACCTACTACTGTACATACAGTAGTTGTTTTCTGTGCTCCGTGTTGTGAAATAAATTGCCTTTTTCACGTAAATATGTACATAATTTATTATTTACCTATGGCACATCTTGTATGTTTGTATGTATGTACAATTTAAAACATTATTTTCATTTTTCTCCCAAAAGCGGACACTTCTATATAGCGGACAATATTTCATTCCCCAAGGGTGTCCGTTATATGGAAGTTTCACTGTAAATATATATACGAGAGTCAAAAGCTTGAGAATACTTGACTGGCTTGCCAAGGAACCCTGAAGGACTATTTTGTGACCAGTGAGGTGAATGAAATAAGAATTCTGCCATGTTTGTACAATACTCTTTAATCCACCTGCAGAACTATACTATGAAGAAATCTGTTTTCATTCACCAGTAACCATGACTTAAGGAATGAATGCTCATAAAAGTGTATAGGCTATTCACAATATCTATGAATTATTCAAGTAATATTAATTTTATTTAATAATATAATCTTTTGCTTTATGTGCGATATGCCTGATAGTTTGTGGGTAGATATAATTTTCAATGGAAGAGAAGTATTATGGAGTGAAGTAGAGAATTTTGTGTGGTTCTTTTCATTTTGGTCTTGAGAGCCGATAAGCGCGAAGCAAGGTGTGTATGGCACAGTGCCAGAATGCAAGGGTGCGGGAAATGGGAAATCCCCAAGGAAATGCACCAACCAGTGGCATCGTCCGGCATGAGAGAAGTATTGTACTGCAAAAACTGCAAAGATGAAGTATGCATTGAGAACACAAGTCTTACAGCAGCAACCTCCAAATGTTTTCATTTATGATGATGGTGATGATATTTCCAACATTTCCATCAGCCTTGATATTTACCCACTGTTGCTGCTAGGTAATAGACTGAACTTTATAGCAAAAAATAAGTCTTAAGCTGTCATACTGTGCATCAAATTTAACTTTAAATTTTCAGTGGAAAATGGGACGGAGAGTTTCTGGCATGCATAATTTACTTGCACATTACCTTTTAGTATAGCACTCTAAAAATAGTTACCTGACTTGAAACGAAAGCCTTACACTCTGCTGAAGAAATGTGTTTCTTGCTGTAATTAAAACTATTTCACAAATGAAGGCTGCAATTTCAAGGCTTATTAAAGTGACAAATTATATGAGTATTAAGTGACTCAACCTCAACCTAATAACTACCTTAAGGGTACTTCATTAACCATGATACGCACCTCAATAATTACTATTAATTCCTCATATTAATTGTTTCCTGTTGTCACAATTTCACATTTTATTAAATACAGCTATTACTGCATTATTTTTCAATTAGCACGTCAGTAATAAATTACTAAAGAACAAAAAGTTAACTATACCTATTTTTTTAACACACCAGTACGATATAATTTTAAATCTCACAGAGACAGGCAGTCACAATATTTAGGTCTCAGTTATCACAGTCAAAATGCAAATATTGGAGTAAAATTATCATATACTTTTATAATTTAACAGACACTACTGGAGAGATAAACTAACTACAGTAAGTCCCATTTAATTTTGACTAAAGAACTACTGGCCATTTGGGAGAATAATCCATCCTCGAGACGTATTATGTACAATAAGACGTGGTCTATCAGAAATCCACTGTATGCAGGAATTGCTAACCTTTATTATTAGAAACACACATTCCAACAACAGGTTATCAAAATCACACTGTCTTAACCAGGTTCACATCCAAGCACACAAACCCAGTCGCAAAGAAGTGTTAGCAAATGCTGTTTCTATGTGCTTTACAAAAAAATAACTTCCTATAAGCAGCAACATGAAAAATACAATTTTCTATGTTTACATAATCACAAACAATGCTATAAGAGTTCCTGTGTACAATATATCTTAATGATACACACATGTTTGGTGTCACATTGAATTCCACAAACAACAAATCACACACTTTAGAGCCATTAAACCAAAGAACAATTTTTGGACAGCAAATATTGCTATACACACGTAGACGAGATGCTAGTTTCTCGTAATATCCAACCACCTAATTTTAACATAGTGTAGCAATGCAACAACACATTTGGGCACAATAATTCTGGTTTTTTTTAAATTATTTACAAGTTAACTGGCACATGTAACATATAACTACAATTAATCATTGTAATAATTGTTATTGAAATGATTCTTGTTTTATGTTTGTGGAGGGTTTAAATTAAAACAGCAGAAACAATAGTTAATTTCTAAAGCACATATATCAAGCACCAGAACTGAATATACATATCAATAACAGAGTACATCTCGGTTATTATCTTATAGTTATAGCTGCACATACAGTAAACAGCTAATGTAAAAACACCACAAAGATTTTAGTACTAATCTATTTATTATGTATCAAGCACATTGCTCAATGTTACCAAACCAAATGGCATATGTTCTTGTACACAACACAAGTGAAGAAAAGTCTGACATATTTATAACAAAATGACACTGGCAAACCACACACTATGCAGAAATTATGTTTTATACACACATAATACTGTAAATACGTACTTACAATAATTATTATATGAAAAAAAATTCTTGCAAAATTTTTTTCCAGCTTATGCTTTAGTATTGAAGCTAAAAACACCACAGTAAAAATTATTACGCAAATATCCTTACAACATAAAAAAAAGAGATTTTATAACTAAGAAATTTCCAGCTAAAGAATGCCAAAGGAGAAAATGCACGACTTTGAGAACATGATGTACAATAAACTTTGGTTCAGACATTAGGATCAGACAATGTTAAATAACTACCATATCAGTCTTAACTTCCAAAGCATTAAGCTCAAACATGCCTGTTCTGTGCTTGCTTGCAAATGAGTTTCAGTTGGACAAACTTGGCTGAATAGTGGGGAAACTACCAACATTTACAAGAAATTAGGAAAAACACTCCAATGGAAACGAAAACTTCAATAATAATTTGTCTTCATTTCTTCACTTTCTCCAAAAGTGCTTGTCCTGTGGGGAAGAAAAAAAAAAAAAGCATAAATCAAAACTGAACAAAGGCAATATGTTTATTTTGAAAAATAAATTTATGAAGTAGCTTAAATCAAATGCACATGTGTGAGGGTGATGTAATGGTGTGACATACATCACAATCACTTTGCAGAAGTCTTCATCCACTGCGAATTCAGTGGCATGTCCAAATATAGGATTACTTGTGGAGCTCGCCTGAAATGAGACGAGGCATGGGTAAAGCAGCAGCATAATGTTGTGGGAAGTGCAAGAACTCCAAGTATTTCCAAGCTGTCGGCAATGCCCACTACGTTTTTCCAAGTGTGAAAAACTGTCTCGAATCTGACAAACACAATCCAGAACATTGTACCAGGTACTGAGGAGGGGTTGGGGTTGGTTGTGGAGGCCCTCATTTGTGTAGCATTCAACGATAGTCTCTCTTAGTGGTGCTTTGTGTTTGATGGATTCTCAGTACACTGCTGTGCTCTGTTTGAAAGTTAACATTTGAGNATTCTCAGTACACTGCTGTGCTCTGTTTGAAAGTTAACATTTGAGGAATGGTAAAGAAGGAAAAAAAAATTGCCTGCAACTATATACATTATACAATAAATACTGATTAATAATGTAGTTTTAAAACTTGCGGGCATTGAAATTTGTTTCACTAAGACCCTAGCGGCTTGTCCAAACTGCAAGTAAAGTACACAAGGGAACAAACTTGCACCCTTCTTGTGCCATTGCTATGGATGAATACTGTCACTTTAAAAAACAAATTGTATGTTATGGTTGATTATCAACTTTACTTTATTTAAAGACAAATGTAGGTAAATTATATGTTTATAATCATCTTAATATTGCTTTAAGCTAATAATTTTTGATACATTCATGTCAGGAAAGTTCTTAAAAATAAACATGTATATTGTTAACAAAAAACTAAAAGCCAAGTTAAATAATCTACTTCTTATAGACATAAACACTAATAGTCATAAAACTATGATGACAACAAATGTGAAGTTAATATGTTGAAAGATGAAATCAAAGCAGATCTTTTAAGAGGCAAATGCAAAAAGAGTAAAATCTGGGAAACAAATTTTCATGTAAAAGTCTGTAGCAAAATTCGAGAATTAATGTTTATTTCCTAGATTATATACTAATGTTTCTGCAAACACCTATGGCATGTCTCAGGCTTTTTGTTGAATTATCATCATTATCATTTACCGCAATAAATATATTTATTTCCAATAATGAACACATTTGTGGTAGTTATTAGTAGCGAGAGTAGTACATTGCATGCACATCACTTATACAATAATTAGCAGGTTACAATTCTATTTAAACGCTTTTAAAAAATCAATAAAAATTATGTTTTTCTTACTGAAGTTTACATGTACACCTGACCAAATTGTTCAAGTATGGACTCGAGGGTAAGAGAAGTATGCGAGGAAGCAAATACACAAGCATGTACCTGAATTTGAACAGGGCCAAGATCCCTAGCGAAAGTAACTGTTACATGTGGCTACATAAGGTTGCAGAACAGGCAGGAAGACAAAGTTAGGGCAGGATTTTCAAAAGTGTTCACTAGCCATGAAAAACTACCTTAATGGCTGAATGTCCCATCAACAGCTGGCATTAGAGATGGAACCAGCCGAGTAGGAAATTAAGCAATAATGCCTTCTAGTAAGGAACCATCTAGTCATTCTATAAATGATTTCAGAAAACCATGGAAAGATATCAGGATGGCCAGACTGGAAATCTAAACCCACGTCCTCCAAACGCACTGTGCCACTATGATCGGTGAAGAACTATGTATTGTTATGAGACGCCTGAGGGGCGTATCCGAGTTCCTGACAGATGGAGGTCTTAATAAAAATAAAAGAACTTAATTTGATTTTAATTTATTCACGCAACTATTTATTTATAGCATTAATCTATCTATTTCCACTTTTTTTATTTCTCAATGAGTATAGTATTTAATGTCTATCTCAACTCTAATTAAAGTCCTTCTCAATATCTCTGTTTGGTAAGTCATTTTAACTTACACTCATAATTAACACATGTTCAGTCTGTCTGTTGCCATTATTTGAAATATCTTTCACTCACACATCCAGTCCAATAGTCGAGCCTAGCCTGCCAGTCCCACTCTTCACTGAACTGGTGCTTGCAGTCACAGATTATCGTCTCGCTGATCACTTCTTGCTCCTCTCGTTGCTCTTTTGACTAGTCGTCTATCGCTTACTGCAGCACAATTTCCCAAACTCCCAATGCTTATAAACTCTCTAGCTCTGATACCAGATGCGCTTTAATAGTATCAACAGTCAAGATCTAGAATATTCCTTGCCCTCGTGGGAACGCTGAGAGAGGCAAGGACGATTAAAACCAGAACATTCTTCAAAAAAATGCAGAAATTTGATCTGGTGAAGGCCAGGAGCGCGTGAGCCGCACAAAGTTTATAATGACTGCACGCATAAGAATGTGCGGTGGACACCTTTGAAACAAGAAATAGGCTTCTTGGATTATTGCTCACCTGACCTTTCAACCTTTCTTCTTTCTTGCCACCCGCTATTATATCACTACTCAGTCCTCGACACACTCTTCCCTTGCTCGCGCAATGAAAAGAAGCAACATGTAACAGCATAATACTTGTGTTTTTGGTTTAGCCAAGGTTTTGATTTTATTGTGAAGCCAACAGCAATGACATAACACAGTTTGCAAAGAATACCTGAAATATAATTTATGTTAGACAAATTCACTCAATATGACATATGTCAATATTTATATATTCAGAGGTGCTCACCACCACTCAGGTACTATAAACATGTTGAATTCCCCCNACATAACAGTGGAAACTCGCCACCTTCCCTCTTCTAGGTGCATGAGCAAAATTGCACTAAGCAAAACCTAATGACAAAACGTTAGTAAGAATGAAAAAGTTTAAGGCAAATACTATGGCGCAAGCAAAGTCCCTTCGCTTAGTGCCTGTTTGTCCTACTGTCACTTGCACAGTGGCATGCACCCTCTATGGAGGTTCACTGCACCCCCAACAGTGGGCAGTCACTTTGTGACTCCACAGCCAGCAAGGGATGTAGGAACACAGCCTGCTGACTGAACATCCACCACCACCACCGGAGTCGGCTGTCCTGCCGTCATGCCCTTATGAGGAAAACTTTTGGGGGTGTAGCTGTTTGGGCGGCCAATATTACCAAACAATCTCCTGTGGTAAGACACTGTGGTTTCCCTAAACTGAGTACCCCCTATATACCCACTTCTCATAACGAATGCAGCTCATGCGAGTGTTATTATGTGAAGTGGATGTGGTTTATGTGCTTCCTGTATTTTTAAGTAATTTCTCTGATGTCAGGCAACCTAATCTGAAAGAGGAAATATGAAATATACACAACTTATTGTTTTCAAGCCATTCGGGCATGTATACCCAATTCACCTTTTCCTACTTGGACTCATCGCGTGACAAAGATACGAACGTTCCAAACTTAAAATAATTTTCCATTTGTTTTCTGCATTATAAAAAATTATGCCGCTTCACTGAACCAGTGCCAACGTGTGTAATTTTGTAAGGGTAGTTTTGTCTTTTATATTTAATTTCAAGTGCTCTTTGTAACTATCTTTCCTGGATTTAACGTTGTCCAAGGGTCATGGTGCACTCCTCGTATTGTGAAGTTGTTAATTTCGGTCACCACTCCGCTCGCATCTTGGTTTCGGTTCCCGTACCCCTTCTCCTTCTCTACTTCCTTGTTGTTGTCCCTATCCTTCCGCGCATGCGTACTAAGACAGTGTCGCTCATATGGCAAGTTTATTTAAGGCTGTGTTCCTCTTTTCTTTGCCGCACTTCCGACTACAATAGCGTCTGGTACGACTGATTATTATTCATGAGTTAGTTGTAGAAGGCATTTTGAGGACTTAACCTGCAGGTGGGTCATGTTTTAGATTTGCTTTAGCTTTTGTCAGTTGTTTTAACGTAATGTGTTTGGACTAGTTCATGTGTGGTATAGGGTACCATTTGCGTGTCCGTTTAGCATTCTAAATTCTTTCCCGGTTGCCCTTTATAAATTTGGTTTGGATTAACTTGCTTTCAGTTATGGCTGTGGTTCCCTATAATGTTTTTAGTTTGTACGTTTAATATCTTTATTCTTACAACGTGGTTAGCCCGTTACTGGTGTAGTTGTCTGTGTGATGGTTGAAAGGGACCGCACCAGCTGTCGTGTCTCTTGAATGTTCCTTCAGGCTGTTGGTGACCCACCTGCTAAGGTTTTAATTTTAATGTAATATGTAATACTCACGTGAATTTATTTCAATTGTAATTTTTTATCTGTTTTTAAATTTTCTCTGTGATAGTGTTTTTGGCACTTGCGTTTTTTACAGGTGGTCACACATGCACATGCTCACACACACAATACAACCAATAATTTTCAATTTCAATGAAGAACGTTTCCTTATTTTCAAACAGTTTTGTTTGTATTAGTTTGCAGCAATGAACTTACAATGGATGTGGAAAGTCTGGTCGTAAATCGCTTGGCTGGGAGATGAACAGATGCATGACTGACAGACGGACAAGACTGGCTATTGTAAATCCTGCCTCATTCCTTGAGTTTGGATTTGTCATTTTAATTACGTGGGCCAGTTAGTTTATTGTGTCGATTTTTTTGTCATGGTGTAGGGTTCTATTCTTAATTTTGGTATCAGCCCACCTGTTCAAATTCAGTTTCGTACTAATTTAGACCACTTCATGGAAAGATGGAAATATTTTTTAGTAATTTGCCATTTTTTTCAGTCAGGGTTGTGAAAATTATGAATATGCATAGCGTTGGAGACCGCCCGGGGCATTTGTCAGTCTTTGGTGAAATTTCAAACCATTATCACAAGTCATTTTGAAATTCATGAGGTCGTGCATGTGTGCGTGAGAAATTTGTTTCTAATAAAAATTTGGCTTTTGAGAGAGGACTTTGATTAGGTAAGTTCTATGGTCAATATTTCTTTTTTAACAGATTTTAATGTTTAGATTTTAAAAATTTGTTGGGATTTTTATATAAGCATGCGTGGGAAGTTTTGACAGGGCTGCTCTTTACATAGCTACCTCCTGCATCCTTCGGAAAGTTAGAAAAATAATATAACTGATTAAAGCTAAATTAAGAAAAGTTAACTGATTAAAGTAAGAAGTTAAAGAACAACAAAATTTTCACAATTAACAGTCCCAGAAAAGAGTTACCACAATTTGGTTCCTGGATGCTGAATCAGATAGGCTATTATCAAAATGATGAACAATCTTCTGCAAAACCATTTGAAATAAAAATTCTTAAGTAAACTCCTATAGCACAACTTGGCGCAAAGCCATACCAGTGCAGTGACTACGAAAAGAATCATAATGCGCAGCATGCCGCACGAGCACCATCAACTGTGTGTAGACTCCGGGAGTGCCGAGATGCAGTAAGCAGTTTTCCACACCAAGGGATATCGCAGGAGCAGTCTTCCGTGCAAGTGGGGGATAAAGAAAAAATACTTATTTTTTGTTTTGCGGGTTAGAAGAAAAAATTTTGTAAATACCTACTTGTAACAAAAATTGTTTTTATTTTTAAAAAATTAGTGATAATGAGGAAGAAAAAACCAATTTTGTATGATTTGAGAACACTGTAATTAAGGAAACTATAATAGCAAAACAAACACTAGTATGGGAAAAATTTTAAGTTTGTTATTAGAGAAAATCGAAACACTGAGAAAATCGAAACAATGGAGGAGCAAATGCAAACAGGTAGTGAGGTCATAAAGAAAGAAATACAAATGGGTTTTAATACATTAGAAAAAATTAGGAAATTAGTAAACAAAATCATAGGGAATTAAAAAAAAATGAATTACAAAAAATTTGAACAAAATGGTGGGGTTGAAGTAAATAAACAACACAGGGAAGAGAAATGTAAAGAGGAGGTAATGTGCAAACAGGATTCGGTATCATTAGATGATAAGGGTATGTTGAATACAAATAAGTCTGGAATTTAAAAGGGGAGTAGAAATTTTTTTTAGGAATAATCAGGAACCGATAAAATTTATAAATGAGGCTAAAATGATGTTTAAATTATTGAGGTTGTCAAGGGGGGATAGGGGGTCAGATAAACAAAAGGGACATTCAAAACTAGTACAAAATATAAGAACGAGGGATGCTTAAACTTTGAATGTACACACTAGAAGAGAAGGACAGCCAGGAAAAAGGAGAGAAAGAAAAAACTTATTGGTGGGGGGGTGTTCAGGTGAAACACACAGCAAAACATTCTGAGATAGGGTACGATTGAAGTAAATGATAAGGGCAAAATTTGATGAGGCACGAAAAAGGAAAAGAAAAAAGAAGGTTCAAGTTAAGTCAATAGAGGAAAGAAAATTCTTGAAGTACGGTATGGGGAAGGTAAGGAGGAAAAAGAAAAGAAAAAAGAGGGCTAGAGTTCAGGCAGAAGGGAAAAGAAAAAAGATGAAGTATTGTATGAGAAAGGTAGTGAGGAAGAAAATAAGGTAAAAAGGACAAAAAATTAGAAGGGTAGGAAGTAAAAGAAAAATAAAGAAAATTAATAAATAAAAATGGACAATACAGAAATTAGGATAGAAAAATAATTGTCTACAATTTGTTTTATTGTAAGAGAGATAATGATTGTAATTCAGAAAAATTTGTCAAAATAATAATGCATTGAATGTAATGGTTTTTTATTTAAGAAAAAAAATTATAAAATAATTATATAAGAGAAGTAGTTTTACATTTTAGGAAAGATTTTAGTATACATACTATTAAGAAATGTATTAGCTAGTAAGAATATATATATATAAAAGAGATAAATGTTACAGGTTACAAGAGGTACTATAGAAATTAGAGTAAAATAACCGTAGATAAATTGTTACAGAAAAGGTCATAATAAAACATGAAGCAAAATGTATTTGGAACTGAATTATTATGTTGTTATTATTTCTTTGTTATTAGGATTGTGTACACAAACAAAACGTCAAAGTGACATGATACATATATTGGCTACCTAACCTGTAACGTTATAAAATGTTTTTTTTTTAATATATGAAGATACATAGACCGAGGGTAGAAATGATTGTGGTATTTAATGGTATGTAAATATACAAATTGAATACTCCAAAAAAAAATTGTTGTTATAATTGTGATATTTTTTGTAATAAAGGTAATGTAAACAAGTAAGATAAGTACGGTTGTATATTTTCATATACTATATTGTGTGTGTAGGAGTGGAACTATACAGTGTGCAGCGCTCATGTATCCAGTACCTCGCAAGTAGTCCATCAGTATTCCCAGGAGGAGCAGTGAATACCAAGATGGCGAGGCGGTAAGTTCGAGTATGAGGAGTGTCCATCATTATCCTTCTCTCTCAAGTGTTTATCAATCAAATCATGCAACACTTGGTCCTCTGTGGTTGGATTTTGTATCCACAGATTTTGATGCCTACCTGTGGTAAAATTTTGTTCATTTTTAAGTGCATGGCCTAAAAAGGTAAGATTATACCATGTGTGTGAAGTGATGGGGCCGCCACTCTGAATCCACTCTTGCAACTCAAGCATCCTCAGATAAAACAAACACTTTATGTGATGAAATATTCAGTTTTGGTGATATTATTTGTTGAAAACGCAAGTTTTGGTGTTTCCATTGTCTCTCATTCATTGATATTTTTTGGCACATGGGTGAGTACTTACATGTCTGTATCTTGTTTCTCCCTTGTGTGTTGAGGAGTGTTTTCGCAATTATATTTACATTGCGTTAGACACATCAACATAACTTATAAGCTCCATCAAGCATTTTACCGATAACATGTATTATAATTGTTTCCTTATATTTTACTGTAATTTTGTTTGATTTTGTGATCCTAGCCATGGGATTTAAGATATTTTTGCTTAAGTTCAAGCTCCAAGATAGTTAGCTTAAACACATAAATGATACAGTACAAGCACTGATTAAGGCCCCCGAAGTCACGCTGAATGTTGTACACAAAGTGAATGCGTTTGGTTCACAACTCGACGATGTTGAAGGTGTAGTAAATACACTGTGCAACAAACTTTTGCAAACAGACCCCTCGGAGGATTTGGACGAAAATGTGTTTACCGCAAAGCACGAGTCCTTGTCTGCCCAGTTGCCCAACAAACAATGTCTCATAACCTCAATCCTGTCCTCTCATGTTGTACAAGCTTCTTCCACATCTTCTCTTGCCGCCCCATCTGCAAATGTACGTCTGCCGAAAATTAATTAGCCATCCTTTTCCCTTTTCAGGTCAGTGGGACCAATGGCCCATGTTCTCCCAACTGTACCAGGCGACGATTCATGACAATCAAGGGATTAGCCGATATGGAGAAATTCCAGCATTTGTTGGGATGCCTCAAGGGAGAAGCTTTATAGTTGGTAACAATCTACCCATTACAACTGAAAAGTACGCAATAGCTTGGGAACTTCTCATTTCCCAGTACCAGAACAACAGGAAACTAAATACCACATACATCAACAGAATTCTGGACCTGCCTGCTGTCTACTTTGCAAATCTTCAATCAGTCAAACAGTTTGTCAACACCTTCAATGAGAACGCTCGTGCTCTAAAAGACTTAGGCCATGATATCACAAACAATAACCCCATTATGGTCACAGTTTTGATGTGCAAGTTGGATGTGTGTATGTTCATAAAGTTCGAAAACTCACGTACAGACAGCACTGACACAATTCCTAAGGTTTCTGAACTCTTATATTCTGTTCAGTTTAGAGTAATAAAAATTTATTGTGCTCTTGATGTAGGAAATAAGGTTAGTGCAAATAACATGTCTCGGAAACCATTGCTGACGAAGTCAAGTCATACAACCAAACAACAAAGGGCAGTATTTATTACCAGTTCAGAACCTTAAACGAGATCTTGTGCATTATGTCAGCAAACCACCCATTCTGTGTACAAGCGTTCTGAATTCACTGATGCCTCGCCTACAAACAGACAACAAATAGCTCAAAACAAAAAATTATATTTCAATTGCCTTGGGACAACCCAAGCACCTGTTATCAATGTCAGCAAAAGCATCGTACCCTGCTCCACATAGATAAGCCCACTGTATCTTCAATTTCCCAAGACAAAACATTGGACCCCATACAGCTTCCAGGTGAAACGTTTGCAGGTGTAACGGCTTAGGAACGCATATCAGTGTTATTGTCTACAGTCTTGATGAAGGTTTACGGTGCGGACAATAAGCCTCACGTCATGCGGTGTTTGCTGGTCAGTGCAGCGCAAGCATCTTTTATCTCTGAAGCATCTGCGGAAGTCCTCTCATTGCCCTTACACAAAGTACACAAAGCCGGTGAAAGGGTTGTGGGCCTTTGTCATGGTGCTGTCAGCTTGATGGGGGTAATAACTTGTCAGATTCAGTCATCAATGGAACCTCAGTGTACCTTCTCTCACTCACTGTTGTGTTCAAGATTACTAACAAATTGCCACGTGTGTCTGTCGATTCCTGTGATCATGCTCAGGTGGTTTCCCTTCCTTTGGCAGACGTCAGTGCTAGTGTTGTTATGAGTGGACGGTTAGAGTTGGGACAACACATGCCTGTAGTATTGGAGTCCAAGTTGGGATGGGGGTTATTGGAGGAATACCCTGAGTCCTGTACAGATACAGAGCAGGGATAGGTATTTTGGTTTTTGGTATGGAGAACTTGTTGGATGCTGTCCTCAAACAATTCTGGAGACTTAAGAGCCTCCTCAGGTCAATGCAAAGCCACCTGTAAATGATTGTGAAAAACACGAGTAGATAATAGGAGATATAATGTTTCTCTTCCCTTTAAACCCCAGGCGCAAACTCTTGGGGATTTGTATGAAAAAGCCAAACGTAGATTCTATTTGCTAGAAAAGAAACTTAATTCGCAGCCTGAAATGAAAACTATGTATACAGAGTTCATGACTGACTGTTCAGGTAGGTCATATGGAGCCGTATACCTTCTCTTGCAAACAGGACAGTGGCCAGCAAATCACAGAGTGTTTTATCCCTCATCATGGAGTGCTCTAAACATCTAGCTCTATGACCAAATTGAGGGTTGTTTTTGATGGCAGTGCACAGATCTCCAACGGTATTTCACTCAATGACATTTTACTCCCAGGTCCTAAACTTTAGAATGACATCAATGATGTAAATATAAGATTTAGGCTCTACTGTGCAGTTTTTTCATGTGACATTAAGCAAATGTACTGCCAAGTTTTGGTCGATGAGGTTGACCGATCATGGCAGCTCATTCTGTGGCGTGAGGACCCATCACTACCCCTTACAGTTTATCAGCTGAATACAGTAACCTACGCATCACACCCATCTCCATTCTTGGCAATTCGTATGTTGTGTCAGTTGGTGTATGAGGAAGGTGATGAATATCCACTAGCTGCCAATGCTCTTGAGAACAACATCTTCGTAGATGATATCAACACAGGCGCAATGTCGTGAGATGAAGTTAATTTGTTGAAAATTCAGCTGGTCGAAATTTTATGCCGGGATGGGTTTGACCTTCAGAAATGGTTGAGTAATGAACCTCAGCTACTCAGTGATGTGCCTGCGACCTATTGTGTTAGTCCTAGGGTGCTAGACTTCTCATAAGGTCCTGTTGTGAACATCCTTGGTCTGTACTGGAATCAAGTGAAGGACTCTTTCTCGTTTCACCTACAGGTCCACTCTGGTAGTCCCACCAAACGCTTTGTCCTTTTGCAGATTGCACTCATATATGATCCTATGGTTTGGTTTGCTTCATTAACTGTGTGTGCCAAAATTCTAATGCAACGGTTGTGGACTCAAGGACTGAATTGGAATGACCCCTTAACCCCGTCAACTCAGGCAATGTGGAATCAATTCATGGATGGTCTGACTGAAATTGAAACCCTTAGTTTGCCACGCTTCATATGCCCTGATGTGGTCAGCAGGGAATTACATGATTTTTTCGATGCCTCTGAGAGAGCCTACGGAGCAGTCGTGTATCTGAGGAGTACGAATACTAAAGGGAACGTGTGTGTCTGCAGCTAGTAATGGCTAAGGTACAGGTAGTTCCTCTGAAACAAGTCTCTCTCCTTAGTATAAATTTCGTGTGGGGCTCATTTATTGGCAAAATTGATCTTTTATTGCCACAACTTCCTCAGCCAGTACTTGCATATCTCTACAACCCATGTGTGGACTGATTCCAGTGTTGCTCTAGCTTGGATAAAGTCACTGACATACTGGTTGAAAACCTTTCTGGCTAATCGCGTGTCTCAAATTCAAGAATGGGTTCCTCCTCAGCCACGGAAACATGTCAGGTCTCAAGATAATCCATCAGATTGTGCATCTCGTGGCTTACTCCCTCCTGATTTTATCTCTCATGACCTCTGGTGGCATGGCCCCGATTAGCTAGTCCACCCACCTGAACAGTGGCCAGTGTGTGCTGTGTCGGGGCATGATGACAATATCCCAGACCTCAAATCTTCTCAACTCACCTTGCTGAACACTCATGAAATTCCTGAAGAGCTCCAAGTATTCCAACGAATTTCATCATGGTCCAAGTTGGTTCGGAATATGGCTTGCGTTTCATCAGATGTGCGAAACCAGTGGTTCCTTAACAAGTTTGGAACCAGAGGAAGCTGCCCTTCTTGTATGCAAATGCATCCAGCATGCTTGCCTACATGATGACTTGAAATGCCTCAATGGAGGGAAGCCTTGTTCAACACTAATACAATGCTTGGCACCCTTTCTGGATTCGCATGGTGTGCTCAGGACGGGCGGTCGCTTGTCCAATGCCAACATGGAGTTTGCAACTACGCACCAAATCATACTGCCGAAAGACCATGCAGTGGTTGAAACATTGGTAGATCATTACCACCTGAGATATCTGCATGCAGCCGCACAATTACTGCAGTCTCTCGTATCACAGAAATTCTAGATTTTATCAGACCGATCCCTAATTTGATCTAGAGTCTTCAAGTATGTGCGGTGCTTCTGGTGTCGACCTGTGAACACTCTTCCACTTATGGGTGATTTGCCGGCACAGAGAGTCACATTCTCTGGAACCTCTGAGGAGACAGGAGTGTATTATACTGGACCCATTTCCATTAGACTTAACAAGTTACGTCGTGGCACTACTCAGAAGGCTTACCTGTCCATCTTCATTTGTTTTGCAACTAAAGCAGTGCACATTTAGGTTGTGACTGATCTAACTGCTGGTAGTTTTGTTGCAGCTTTAACACGGTTTGTGACAACACAAGGATTGTAGACGGGTCCCTATTCGGATTGTGGGACCAATTTTGTGGGCACAGCAAGACAACTTCAACAATCCTTTACCCAACTTCTCAAGTCTCCACATTGTTGAAAGCTTCTCTCTGACTCACTCCATTAATTTTCATTTTCTTTCATTTTCTTCCCTCAGCAAGTCTCTACCAAGATGGGTTATGGGAAGCAGCTGTGAAGTCAGTCAAATACCACCATAGGCGAGTAATTGGCAATCAGATTCTCACTTTGGAGGAGTTAATAACATTGTGTACTAAGGTTGAAGCTGTCCTCAATTCCAGCCCACTAACACCATCATCATTCAACCCATGTGACTTTGCTGCCCTCACACCGGGGCATTTTCTTATTGGTAGTCCCCTTGTAGCTGCCCATGAATTGTGTGATGAGAACAGTGATAGTGCACTCTGCCTGTCCCGGAGATGAAAAATAGCTTGTGCACTTTTCAATCAGTTTTGGAGACGATGGTATCATGAGTATCTTTAACAGCTACAACCTCGGGGTTAGTGGCAAACCAACCAGGATTCACTGTTGGAAATTTGGTCCTTGTAGGTGAAGAACGAACATTTACCCACATTGGGTTGGTGCTTCGCCAGAGTCGTCAAGTTACATCCTGGAGCAGACAACATCGTCAGAGTGGTGGAAGTGTGCACCTAAAAGGGACAGGTGTGCCGACCGGTACACAAGCTGTATCGCCTGCCAACCCAATAATGCTCTCCAGTTCTCAAAATGTGATATTTTGTGCCTAGTGTGACTGTTTGTTTGTGTACTCTTAAAGACCTCAGTTGGACTCGGTGGGCGGTATGTTGTATATTCTCATGTACTATATTGTGCGTGTGAGCATGGAACTATACAGTATGCAATGAGCATGTATCCAGTATCTCGCAAGTAGTCCAGCAACATTCCCAGGAGGAACAGTGTATACCAAGATGGTGAGGCGGTAAGTTTGCGTATGATGAGTGTCCATTATTATCCTTCTCACTCGAGTGTTTATCAATATCAAATATTGCAACAAGTACTGAAAGGAACAAAAGAACTATTTGTATTTGCAGACAGAAAGAAAAAAAATTCTAATTTAATTATCTTGATGTAAATTTTATTGTTTGTAGTTTATATAAAATAATGCTACGATGTGTTGTGAAAGGGGATATATACAGGAACTTAGGTCAAATTGACTTAAGAGTTATTGAGAAGAAAGACTTTTGCAACAGAAGAAGTTCTAGGGAAAATATTGTAATTCAATGTTTTATTTTCATGTTAATGTGTTGTAATATTGTAACATATATAGAATAATTGTGAATTTTCACAAATTTAAATGTAAAAAACACGTTGCAACAATTCTAGTAAGTCAATGTTTAGGTTTGTTTCAGTTTGTACCAAATTCATAAATTTTTTTCTAAACTGAGAGGAAGTTGTGTAACATTGCAGTTTTTCAGGTGTTTATTTAACTTTGGTTCTAGATATTATTTTTTTCTATGATTTCAGAACATTTGCTCAGGGTGACAATTCATTTAATATAATTTCCAATTTAAGATTTATTATATGATTTAAACAATGTGCAGTATAATCATTGGTTATTGTACTAGTTTATTGAAATAGATCATGTGTAAGTAGGATTTCATTTGTTTTTAGAGGATATTCAATATTCCAATTATTATTGTTAATTTATTCCCTAGAGGGTAGTAAGCACTGAATGTTATGAAACACGTGAACAAAAGAAAATTATCCCGGTTGGCTCTCATATCGTGATTGCTGGTTGGAGGAGAGATATGGCGTGGTCAGTCGACAGCCAATCAGAGAGCAGGTAACAACAGAAGTAAGGCTGAAGTAAAACCTAATGTAATGGCATATAGTGATTATGAGTGTAGTGGTAATGAATCATCAGGTGACGACTGGTATCCTGATAACCCAGATATATTGGCAGTGGATATGATGACTATGTTTTGTGATGATTTTGAATCTGAAGAAATGGGCATTATTGATGAAAATAGACAATGTTGAACCTTTGGCAGCTACAGACAAAGCTGATGCAGTATGGCATGAGCAACTACGTGACATGCAGCATCATGCTTTCACAAAACTGGGGTGTTTGCTCATCAACCCTACTGGCAACACACCTATGGAATTTTTCCGGATACTACTTACAGATGAATTCTTCAACTTGTTGTCGACGAAACAAGCGACAATGCAGAGAATATTTTACACAGTTTAAGTACAAAAAAAGGATCTAGAATTTGTTGGTGGAAACCGACAAGTATAAATGAACTACTTGTGTTCTTGGGAATTGCATTACTCATGGGTAATGTAAAACACAGCTGACTGCAAGATTGCTGCAAGTGAGATCCTTTGTTTGAAAACAAAGGTATAGCAATGAGTATGAGCAGAGACAGATTTTTGATAATATTGCATGCACTACACTTAGTTAAAAATTCAGAGAGAGCAAAAAGAACCGGATGATCGACTCTACAAGTTAAGGGCAGTGATAAATTATTTTGACGTATTACCTGGGAACAGAACTATCTTTGGATGAATATATGATCCTTTGGAGGGGAATATTGTCGTTAATATAATACATCAAGAAAAAACGACAAATATGGCATAAAGGTTTACATGCTGAACAATCCGGATGGATTTATAAATAAGTGTGGTGTGTACACTGGGATGTTGGGCGACATGGAGGGGAAAGGAAATGTTGAAAAAGTTGTTTTGCATTTGTTGCAGAGGAAACTGAATGCAGGCCACTATGTCTACATGGATAATTATTACAATAGTTTTGGGCTGGCCACAACTCTACTGGGCCAGAAAAGACAAAACTATTGGTTGCTATTCACAAGGCGTGATGATTGGGAAATGGAGGGACAAACAGGATGTTAAATACATTTCCACGGAATTTGAGAATAAGACCATATGTTGTCGTACTATTTATGTGAAAGAAAGACCATCCATTGGCCTAAAATACTGTTCTTTCAAATACTTGAAATTATTCTGTTCAATGTACATTATTTGTATAATAAGCAGGTCATGAGGAAGTGTTGTAAGAAGTGTGCAGACCGAGGTAATGTACAGACATCGCCTATGAATGCATAACCTGTCCTAACTCCAGGAATATGTTTGACTGTTGTACCATTACACATTTTTAGTGTCTGCTTGGCATGTACTTTGTGCTATGCGATGTACTTGTGACAACAAGTGCAAACTTTGTTTTGCAAACTTTGTTTTGCAAACATTTATTCAGTGTTACTTTTGTGGTCTTCGGGCTACTAATGTGTTGTAAATATGAAAATATTTATATAGTCGCCATTTTGAAAATATGTGTCCGGCCCCATTTAAATCATGTAACTATTTGTGGCCTTCTGTAGATGTGCAAAATTTTGTGGAAATTAGTTGAATTATTCTGGAAATATGACAAAATTTTCATTATACTCTAATGAGACTACTTTGCAAAAAAAAGCCAGCAAAAGAGGCTCTCTTTATGCATACATGATGCTTCTTATTAATACTGTTTACATACAAAATATGGCTGAATTTATTGAAACATTTCATAGATATAACAAATAATCTAAATTATTTATATAAACCCTATTAAAACATGCCTGCCACCCATAACAAACATTATTTTACATACCCTACTGTAGCAATACTTCATGAAATTTTTGTATGAATCGGTTGATTGGTCCTCGAGATATGGTATAAAACTTCTCTTGTGTATGTGACAATCTTTATAAATAGAGGACTAAAAGTTTATGTATTATCACATTCTATGATTGCCATAAATAATATATACAAAGTTAAATTTAAATCTGTTGCATAGTTTTGTAGATATAGCACACTAAGATAAAATGTTTGTAAGGGCGCCAACCAGAAAATAAGAGGCTTACAAAAAGAAAACATATAAGTTAGTATGGCCTACCACAGTACAATTTCTTCGCCAAATTTGAAAAAAATCGGTTTACTGTTTCTTGATATAAGACATAAAAATTGTATTATTTCATGCGGGCCTATCTTACAAAATGGCAGAGAAATGAGGCTTTGCATAAACAATTTTGATGGATATAATGGATATTATCATCATACAAAGTTAAGTTGAAATTTGTTTCGTAGATAAAAAATTCTGAGCTAACCATAGTGAAAATGTGTGTCTGACCGTCTCAAAGTTTATCAGTTAACATAGCTTGCCATACTGCCACTTATTTGCCAAATTTGGTAGAAATCTGTAGTTTTTGTGGAGATATAACATTATTTTAATTTTCCAAGTCATACTATTTTACAAAATGACACACAAAAGTAGTTTTGGCTTATATGATGCTTGTAATATTTACTGTCAGCGTACAAAATTTGGTTGAAATTGGTGAAACGGTATGGCAGTTATACCAAATAAACCTAAAATATTTGTATGTCCGCCATTTTCAAAATAAGTGCCTAATAAAGTTTAATTACTTATATTTACCCGGCCTATCATAGTATTACTTAGGCGCCAAATTTGGCAAAAATTGGTTCAGCAGTTTTCGAGAAATAACATTAACACTATTTTTTCATGTGGTGCTTGCAATCTTCCTAAATGAAGTACCAACAACTTTCACCTCTGAATTTAATGCTTACATCTTGTGCAGTCAGCATACAATATTTGTTTTAAATCGGTTGAATGGTTTCCAAGATATGACAACACCCTAAATTTAAAAAAATGACCACCATTTTGAAAGTAAGTGCTCAGCATGGTCGAAAACTATAAAAGTCAGGTGTCCTTACTTAGTACTATATATGTACCGACTTTGGTGAAATTCGATTCACNGGGGGGGGGGGGGACACATGCACAGACAGGAAAGTGATCTCATACACATCTCTTTCCTTCAGAAAGTAGGCTAAAAAGAGAAAAATAAATTACTGTCTTACTGAAAGTTATATATTCCTAATGCATATCAAAGCTAAATTTAGGTCTCATTGCTGTACAAAAAACACATAAAAAATGCTGAAATTCATATTTAATTTTCTTATCAATAAAAATTGTAATCATTTCTCTTGGAAAACCAGATGATAGGGAACAAATGGACCACTCAAAATAGACAAATCAAGGCTTCACTGTATTTTCAACAAATATAATTATAAATTACCAAGTTATAGTTTCAAAAAATTCCTGTACACACAACTTAAGAATAAAGATTAAATTAAACAAATAAAAAAAAAAAAAAAAAAAAAATACTAATATCTAGATTTTTATTCATTTATGTTTGTATACAATGTAAAATTTTGTTCAATTGTTTCATCCTCTTGATTTGTAGTTTTCTCCACTATTTTATTTTATAATATTCACGCATGATGCGTAAGGGCTAATATATTTTTTGACTCCAAATCATCACGTGAAATAAGGATAATCAAATTACCGGGATATTAATGCACCCCTCCCCTTCCAAGGGCAACGAGAGGGAAAGAGAGGCTGGTTTACAGAGAGGCATAAACCACAAGCACCTATGCTGTACTTGTTGCAACCATGGATGTGCGAGACATTGTACTGTACGCCTATAAACCCGGCAAGACTTCTCGGACACATCGGAAACAAAGGAAGAAAGAGATGAGCAATTAATAATAATTAGCGCAAGGAGACGTAAGTAATGGAAGAAGGAAGAGAAGAATAATTATTAATAATTAACCTGAGCACACACATAATTTATAATTACCTAAGAAGGGAATATACAAATGCGGCAACGTAACAAGTAGCCCCTAATCGAGCTTCAGATACTCGCCCTCCGAAAAGGAAAACTACCCCCAGCCTTTCGTAATCCACCGAAGCGGCGCAGTCAGCTATGCAGACAAGGAAGAGAGGGGATAATCCAAAGCTTCCTCAGCGGATAACATCAGCGGCCAAGCGAATATAATACCACTCACCCAAGAAAACGACATTTGGTTCACGGCAGCTCGCCTCAGCACGAGCTGTGCTCAGGTGCTCTGCCAGATCATCCTTAACACAAGCTGTGCTGTGACTCTCTGCCAACTCCTCTTCCCTGAGGGAGCCACCACAGAAGGACAACCAGCTGCAGTCTGATCGACTAACGCCAACTAGCAGCGGTACCCCTGGCCAACTCCTCCTCCCTGAGGAGTCACCACCAAAGAGTTCATCTCGGGCAGTTTGCATTAGCACCTCCTTGTTTAGAAGCTTACCAGCCACCAGTCGCCTTCCAGCAGCCAACGACCAGCCACAGAACCCCGTATTTCTGCAAACCAACTCCAAAGCCGAAGAGTCCCCAAGAAGCACCCTCAACCTTAGACGTCAGCAAGCACTTTGTGTACTTGACATTGTGTAACCAGCCTGTGTGCATTTCTGCGAACCTGATAACACCACTCAGTACTGCATGGTCTCAGTGGTTCCACGTATCTCCAGTTCCCGAGAACTTGTTACTGGAATATTTTGAGGATATTCCTTTAGGTGTTCGTGAGTGAGTGAAGAGATTTGAGCGGCTCTTAACAGGGAAGTATTGAGAACCGATGAGGGTGATTGAGGTGAGTATGGAGCAGCTCAAGAATGAAAGGGCAGGGGAAACGAGATATCCCTGAGAAAACCTGTCGACCAGCAGCATTGTCCGGCACGATTCCCACATGCAAAAATCCTAGTGTGACCCGACAGGGGATCAAACATGGTTCGTCTTGGTGGAAGGCGAGCAGGCTAACCGCTCAGCCACCGCGGCCCCATCAAACAGAAATGGTGAATATTTTATCAGGCAAATACACATGAAAGTGGAGTTAATGGGAATTATCTTGCTCGTTATTCAACAAATGTGCAAAGAAAGTCACACGTTTCTTTGTGAAACCAAACCTTAAGATTTATAAGAAGTAGTCTACAGAATTCAATGCACTGAGGAAGACTAATGGATGGAGAAACCATTTATAGAAATGATGATCCCAAGAGAGTGGAGTGGAGACATTTGGGCAGCTATTAACAAGGTGTTGAAAATAGATGATGGTGAAGCGATGCAAATATAGAGCAGCATCAGAATGCAAGGGTGAGGGAAATGGGAGATTCCTGAGAAAACTCGCCGACCAACAGCATCGTACGGCGCAATTTGCACATGCAAAAACCCAGGTAGCAACCCCACCGGGAATCTAACCTGGTTTGCCTTGGTGGAAGGTGAGCACTCTAGCTACTGCACCAACCACAGCCCAGCTCTCAAGAGAGGAAGTTGCTCATAATATGAGTAGTTGAGGGAACTTAAACCACAAAACAATAAGTACAAATACTGGAAGTGTAGCAAACAGATATGGGAAAAACCAATGCCTGGAGATCTGTGGAGAAAAATGTAGCTCCAGTTCTGATGGAGGTAATATTGGAACATATTCCACAAGTACCAGTCAACCTACTGCATCATGCACCTTGTCAAGGGGCAGGAAATTTAAATCTTGGAAATGAAAAGGGACCCATGGAATTTGGGCAAGAGCAGGTCAGTTCTCAGCAGTAGAAGGGAAAATCCCTCATCGTTAAGTAAGGAAAAATAAAAAGATACCTCCAGGATCATTACCATTTGGATGAGGAGACAAAAAGCCCTGTTGGACTCTAGGACTTTGTCCAATTTTGTGACATTGGAATATGGAGCAGTGAAACCACCAAGAAAGAGGTACAACTAGACCTGGCAGATATGCTGCTGCCAGTGAATAGGAAAGTCGTGCTCCCCACCACTGTTGTAGAAGATACAGAGGACACTACATTCCAGGGAATAAGGCCATTCCAGAGTCTGTGAGATTGATCATAAAAAGCATAACAACCAAGGAATTGAAAACAATCGAAACCTTGGGAATGAAGAAAGATTCAAAATGGTAATGGATGCAGACTCACCAAGCAATATTAATTGGGATCAATGATTAGTGTCATCGGTTTGTTATGCTGCCTGGACCCTAAACTTACTAATGATATATGTAAACAAATAGAGCATTTTGCAATCATGTAGCCACTGAGAAACACTGGCACTACCTAGAAGATCAACCATTCATTCTCAGAATGGACAGCCATGCCCTCATGTTGTTCAAACCAATTGATGAAGGAAAGGTCTAACTCACCAGGTGGATGGTTCTGTTACAAAAATTCTCCTTAACCATCCAGCACTGTTAAAAGGGAAGAAAACCTCCTTGCAGTTCTCAAACGAGAACAAGAGAAAACAGACCCAAGACTGGGAAAGAATGATAAAACCCAAAGACATAAGTAGGCAGGACTAGACAAGCCATACCTTAAAAACTGTTATGAAGAAGGGTTCACTCCACAGGAGTTGACCACAGAGCAAGAGGAATTAAAATTCAAAGGTCCTAAGAGCAACTATAAAGGCAGACCTTAAGAATTTCAAGTTGCACAAGCAAAACACTGATGGAACAACATGAACATAAACTTATTCACTACATATAGTCTTGGAGCTGTGGCCCCCTCCAACAATATCCATCAATTCTGAGACACTATCGTGATGAAGACCTTGCCACTTGTCTTTGGACCACATATGATGTAGGAGGTAACTACTAAGTACTGGTAGCCTGGACTAACACTAGATATCAAACAATACCAAACACAATTTGAGACCTGTCACACTATAACAACACATCCAATACCCACCCCAGTCTCACTACTACAAGGTCAAAAGTTAAAAACACAACAGAGAGATATATTCCTCGACCTTACTGGATCATAACTTGATCAGTAATGGTAATTACAGACTTGCTCTACAAGTGGGTGGAAGCCAAAATGCTCCAGAATGAAGAAACCCATATAATAGCCTTCTACAAGCAAAATGTATTTCCCAGGCAAGACTGACTAAGCAACATACTAATGGAACTCAGCTCTTCAGCAAAATATAGAAAGAAGAATGTGAGAAATTGGGAATGGTTGGGATCATTCACCAGACAACCACTAAATACCATTAGAGGAAAATAGGCACAAAGGAAAAACCAAGAGATGAACAGAAGACAAATCCATCTCTGAGAAAGCCACACAAGTCTCTTCTCTCTGCACCAAAGAAGAAACTCTGCCATTACCTTAGCCAGTTATTGATCAAATAGATTCTGTACCCCAGTGAATGTGAATAGGAGGAAATAAATTAAGAATATGAACCCATCGCCCAAGCAGAACATAACATGCTGCCCAGCAAGTATATAAAAGGTTATTAACCCAATGCCCTTTTTAAGAAACTCCAAAATGAGTCTGGCACATTTCAAGTTGGGATGCTGTTTGTATAAACACTCACCTCATTAGTAAAATGGCTTCTAATTAACACAGCACAATAGTCATGAGGTAGGCAAGCCCCTTAAAGCTAACCAAAAAACAGGGGAAGGTCTGATGGGTAGATAACCCAGAGCACTGGGCAGAAAACTCCACTGCCGCCAACCGGTGAGTTCAAAACTCAGAAAGGATATGGAGAAGGTACAATGGGTGATGAAGATACAAGGACAACCACCCTGAAGAAGAGGGGACGGACATAATACTTCAAATAAATCAGAGAAGATACCAGATCCCAGACAATGGAGAAAGAAATTGTGACTATTACTGAAGAACTGTACAATAGACATATTAGCATGCCTACAGAGAACTCTTCAAACTTCCATGTGACTGATGACATGAAAAGGCTTTACCCATGCTGTAATATTACAGTGAGGTCATGGTCCCAGGTGTGGTGTGCTATGTTCTCTAAATGAGAGAGGTAAGGATGCCCTTAATATGGGTATAGACTTCACAAATGGTAGAAAACTGGATCAGCCAGTTGAACCTTGAAGCTGAGCTATGGGATTCCTAGAGATAAAGAGCAACTAACTACCAACACCCACCATGAATGGTACAAAATCTGACCAAAGAAAACTGAGAATGGAAGACAACCAGCCCCAAAGCATGAATTTAGGTTGTAGACAACCATGGAGCAAGTACTGAATGGCGTGGAAAAATGACCAGAAAGGTATTTGGAGGCCCAGAGACGAAGGACACAAACCACAATGTCCTGGAGACATACAAAGATGAGATTTCCTTTACTTGGGGCACCAGGAGTTTAAATGAAACACCAAAAACATTGAATGTATGCCCAAGACCACATCCGAGGAAAACAAACTCCAACACCAAAGACAGCCAACCCCTTGTCTGTACAGATCCCCAACAGAGGGAACCTGATTAGAAAAGACTCAGCAGTGGCAGCAAGACAGCCTGGTCTCTCTAGAGAGGAGATGGAAACTGATGGAAGCTCATGAGTGAACCCTGAGCATTAGACAATCACACCTGCAATTTGGATGGCCCATGTGTATGGCCTGTCCAGTCATGAAAGCCTACGAGATAGGACATCAAACACAGAAATCAGAAGTGTAAACCTCCATATCCTGACGTGTGTGCTAGTGGCCTATCTCTGATGGGTGAACCCATATGCAGCATGTTTCTGGGGTTCATGCTCTCAATGGGACCGATAGGGGTTGTGCAGTGCGAGTTTCCCTGCTACAATGTAGCATGGAAGAGAAGATCAACAAGTGAAACTCAGGATTTCCCTGAAGCTTAATCAAAGCAATATTCACCTGTTTCCCTAGCTGGCTTCAGCCACACTGCTAATACTGTAATTAGGTTAGATATATAAAATCTGTTTTTTTTTTTGGTGATTTTTGTTTGTTTTGTATACTTTGTGGGAGATAACTTTTGGAGTTTGTTTTTTTTTTGGTTATTTTGTATATTCGGTTAAAGAGTGTGAGACATTCTTTATAGCTGTCTAAAGTCAAAAAAGACCTAAATAATTATCACATTCTGTACAATGGTAAAACAAATATGTAACTAACTAGTAGTCTGTGTGTATTTTGCCAGGGCTTATTTGTTTACTGTAGTGATGAGGTAACAGTGTCCATTACAATAATAGTAGCAAAATAGGTCATCTCTTAAAAAATTGTATGTGCACAAACTCACGGGTGGCCTCAGATATTGTAAATTAACAGCTGGGTCACAATAAACACAGAAGGAGCAACAATGTGATACGCTACTAGTAACCAACAATATTATTATGAAGTTATATTTTTGCCCTTGTAAGGGGAAGAAAGGATCAGTTTGAATTGTTTGTTTTACTTATGAATTAGTTGTGTTACTTGTTTTTTGTTTTGATGGAGACAGGTTCATGCGATAGGTGAATGTTGTTAACAGCTGAAGGTGGGTAGAATTGTGTTTCAAATTTTTTTTTCTAAAGCTGAGATCAAAGTAAACGTACTTTATTGTGGTTCTTTACAGGAGAGGGACTTCTACATAGGTTGCTATTAAGTGCATAGTTATTGCTGTGTGGCAGACACGGGAGGTTGTAAGGAGGACACTGTATGCTGCATAGCACGAGGAGGCCGGTGTTTTACAGTGTATGTGAGGCATTTCTTGCCATTTTGGTTGCTTTGTCATCACATCCAAGCAAACAGGCGGTGTGAGCATTTCCTGCCTTCCCTACAGTCGTTATCAGTAGCTTGACAAACATCTTCTTTTTGGGATTTTATGCTTCACTGTTTTCACCATAGCTCCGGAGTGGGGAGTTTAGCTGTGAAGTAAGAGCGTGCGCACGTGTTAGCCGGTTGAATGATGGAAGTAGGCGGCAGAGTAGTGAAGAGCAGAATGGTGGAGTTGGCTGTTCACGTGAACAGCGACTGGTCGTGCAGTGCATGTAGCACTTTGCAATTGGTCAAAGTTGTTGGAGAATGGTAGCATGTGGCGTGTGTGATTGGCATGGAGTCGTGGAGGTGGTGGTTCGCCAGCGAACTGAGGGTGCAGCCAAGAAGAAGCTGTGAGAAATCATTAGCAGTGTAGTCACCATCGGAAAGTTAAGTATATAATTTTATTTTCTTTCTTTCAATTTTGTTCTTTAAAAAGGTAAGGGAAATGATTAGCAGCAGGAGTTCTAAGAGTAGAGTGGATTTCAGAAAGCGGTCGCCGAGAGTGGATGTCAGAATGGAATAGCGGAGCAGAGACACTCCTAAAATTACATTAAGAATTTTGACATGGAAACATGCAGCTAATAGCTACTGTTTATGCTGTCAGAAGCCGTAATTAATTTTGTTCAAGCTAATGTTACCTTTAATTTATTTTTAAAACTATTTTCAGAGGATACCTTGCACCTAGTTTAATATTTTATTATTTTTGGCAATCGCTGAGCAAGTCAAATCCTGACTAACTTTACCAGCACGACCGGTGAAACTCCAATCCGGACCTTGAATTAAATTAATGTTTCTTCTCTCTCTCTCTCTCTCTCTCTCTCTCTCTCTCTCTCTCTCTCTCTTACTCACCCCCTCACACATTACAAGTCAGTAATCAAATATTTGTGTTTCTTTAGGTGTACTATCAGAAAATTTAATGAAGGGAAGTTCAGCCCTCACTTGATATTAGTATTTATTAAATTGTGTGATATGGATTAAAATCAGATTGTCACTGAATTAGATACAAAGTTTTAATTATTTTGTGAACAAACCAAATAAGAGGTAAAGGTACTGTTTTGAAAAAGTTGGTTGTCATTTCTAACATTTTAGAAACCCCCCCGACAACTCTCATTCTCTGCTGGCGGCGATTAGTAGTAGTAATTACTGTAGAAGTTAAATCTTTTCCCAGCACCATACCAATGAAGCAATCCCTAGTGTCCTCTCGTTTTTATGTTTATTACCACCAAAATTTATAAATTTTATTTTAAAATTTGGTTGAACAAAGACGAGTAGACAAAGGGCTTCGTGCTGGCCTTCATTTTGTGTTTTAGTAGGTTAATTGTACAGCATGTGATAAATTCATCTAAGAAAGACTAATTGTTTGCAAGTAGGCAGTGAATAAGTAATAAGAAATATATAGTAAATAATTTTTATCTCTCGCACAGTTATAATGTCATAGGTGTGAAGTGATGGCACAAACAAACAACCCAAGGAAGCCAGTCCAGCCACTGTAAATCCATATGAAAAAATGTCTATCACCATTTGTCTGTATATGTATGTGTGCACACACGTCCAAGTACAAAAAACATTTCTTTCTTTAAGCTAATTTTAAACAGCATATTTTGGCCTTTGCAATGTCTTCACCACAAAGTATAGCAAAATATACGGTAATAAACATGCCACTCATATAGAACAATAACTGAATCTGACAAACCACAAAGAAACATACCCTTACCTTCTTTCTGAAGTTACAGCATTCCTGGTCTATCACTTTCTCGATTACCAGATTTTTCGAAAAACATAGCATCCTGAAAGCATGTAAATAAGAAACTGTTATTTTCAACAGTAAAGATACAAATGTATCTATACACAATTAAAAGTTGTGCCATTTTAAAATACATCACAACTATTTTACTGTTGTGTAACTACTAGAATACTATTTTAAAATATTTATGAAATGTAATTTTCAATATTTAATTCAGTTAAAACATTTGAGAGTAATATTTAATGGTTTTATTACCTTTGGTATTTAATTATCCATTTGAGTAGGTGCAATTTATTTATTTATTTAATTATGTCTATTTGTCGGGTGTTATAACTTATGGTAAATATTTTAATTATTAATTTTTTTAGTGAAGCATTATGTAATGTGTTATTTATGTATATCAGTTTATTTATTCATTGTTTATCAATATTTTATCATTTACGTATTTTTCTTGTAAGTTTGATTTCAATTCATTTTTGGTCTGTACTTTGAAAGTTACGTTTTTAATCCCGTCTCGCCTGCAGACCCGTGTTTCATGATAGATTGTTTCTCTACCAACCGGATCTGCGATGCTGTGTTGCGAATTCTTTCAGTCACCGTCTGAAGCTACCTCTTCCACTCACTTCCCTGCCGCTGCAGTCCTTGCAAATTTTCTCAGCGTATCTCCACTGCTTGACGCATGATTTCACATAAAAAATGCATCACTGTTCACGTAGAGAGGTTTTGGGCAGTATATCATATTCCTGCGAATAACTTTGTATCCCCAGAAGATAAAATGTGCGAGTCAGTTTTTGAAGCAACCCATTGTCGACAACCATCAGGTTGTTACGTAGTATTACTACCATTCCATCATCTGAAACCTGAAATAGGTGAGTAAAGAGAATATGCCATATGCTGCTTAAGAAGTTTGGAATGCAGCCTGCACAAGCAATCACAAATACATGCAGAGAATGTAGCTTTCATGGAAGATTACATGCAGTGTGGCCATACGGAACTGGTAGACAAACCCCTCAGAAAACTTGAAATTTGCTTACTATTTGCTGCATTATGGAGTAATTGAAGCTTCATGTTGTCTTTAATGCATCTGCTAAGACGTAACATGGTATCAGTCTTGATGACATACTTCTGACAGGACCCAAACTTCAGACAGATGACAGCGAGATATTATTACAGTTCCGTATTCCAGAAGTAGTTTCCACAGCTGACAGCAAGCAGATGTGTAGGCAGATACTGGTTGAAAGGGAACATCAAGATTATCAGTGCATAGTGTGGTGTAATTCTCCAGACGAACCCATAAGGGATTATTGCTTACACACAGTGACGTACGGAGTGTCCTCAGTCCCATACCTAGAAATCCGTACACTCAAACAGCTTGCAAAAGGTGAGCAACACAGGTTCACCTAAGGCTGCTCACATCTTGGAGGCAAATGTGAACGTAGATGATGATCTTACAGGAGCAGCCGGTGTGACTGACGCCATTGTGTTGCAAAAGGAGTTGATAGCACTGCTGCAAGCTGGTGGATTTCAACTCTGTAAGTTTTCAAGTTCTCATCGGGAAGTACTAGCATGGCTGTCCCCAGATGAATTGCAGCTCTCCCGGCTGCTGTCCTTTGATAAAGACAACCCTTCTGTTACTAAGGTGCTGGGATTGCATTGGAGTACAACATCAGATTGTTTTTCATATGATATGAAAGCATGAGTGAAACAATGTTTGGTGTACTTTCAGAGATTGCTAGGATTTTCTATCCACTACGATGGTTGACACCTGTTCTTTTCGCCAAGACACTTGTGCAACAGTTGTGGCTCAGTGGGACTGGCTGGGATGATGCGCGCCCCCCAGACATTCTGAACAAGTGTGAAAGCTTCTAACAAGACCTACAACTACTGTCATGCCTGCAGTTACTTCACAGTATTCCTGAAGTTTTGCAAGCTGTTCATTAACTGCATGGATTTTGCGACAGTTCAGAAGTGGGATACACAGCAGTGGTATATCGTAAGTCAGTGTACCCAGATGGGCGCATTAAGGTGATGCTGTTAATGGTAAAATCCAGGGTGGCACCAGTGAAACGGCTCTCTATCCCCAGACTGGAACTATGTGCTGCTGTGATGGTGGTGAATTTGTTGGACTTTGTCAACTCGCTGCAATAACACACCCCCATTAAGTAGAATGTTTGCATGGTCAGACTCTACACTGTGGTGTTCCACTGGATTGCATCATCATCTCATAGATGGAAGACATTTGTGGTGAACAGAGAGAGAGTCATATACAAGAGTTGATTCCCATAAATTGCTGCAGACATGTTGTTTCAGGAGAAAATTCTGCAGGTTGTGCCTCCCGTGGTTTGTTGCTATCTCAGCTAATCAATCTTACTCTTTGGTAGTCTGGACCTCATTGGCTAACACATTCATGCATTGAACCACAAGATACTCCAAGTATTGATCAGTGTGACAATGAGTATTACCTGGTTTCTCACTACTCAACCTTAGGGAAGCTGCAGAAAGTTACTGAGCACTGTCTTAGGTTCATGCACAATTGTTGACAGCCCAGGGAGCAGAGAATGGTAGGACCTTTCATAATTGAGGAGCTTAAGAGTAGTCTTCTCATCTTTCTTCAATATGCTCAGTCATTGTTTGCAGCAGATATAACAGCAGTGGAAAGAGGGTAACCATGCTAAACATCTGTTCGATGCTTGAACCCTTTTTTGGAGTGGAGTTGGTGAGATTTGGGCAGCTCTTAACATCAAAATCTTGAGAGCTGATGAGGGTGATGTAAAGTGAGTATGGAGCAGCGCCNGGGGGGGGGGGGGGGGGGGAGATCCCAGAGAAAATCCGCCGACTAGTAGCATGGTCTAGCATTATTCCCACATGTGAAAATCCAGACGTGACTCAGATGGGAATCAAACCCGGTTTGCCTAGGTGGGAGGCATTTAGTATGACCACTATCTCTCCGTGGCCCTGACCCCTTTTTTTGGATCCTGCAGGACTTCTCAGGATGGGCAGAAGGCTAAGTCATGAAAACCTCCCATACCATGTACAGCATCCTATACTTCTACCTAAGCAACACCCTCTTACTGAATTAATCATTATCATTACCTTCATATTCATCCAGTTCCTTGGGCTCCACAAGCCATACTGTCAACAGTTCTGGATCTTGTCAGCATGGTCAGTAATTAAGCAGATTTTGCAACAGTGTGTTTAGTGCTTCCGCACCAAGCCCATTCCCTTTTCTTCAGCAATGGATGAACTCCCTGTTCCTTGAGTACAGCAAGTCAGAGCATTTCAGCACACTGGAGTTGGTTACGGTGGTTCCTTTCATGTCACCAAATCTCTAGCACGAGGGTGCAAGTCCATCAAAGCATAAATGTTTTTGTGTGTATGGCCACTAAAGCCTTACATTTGGAGCTGGTGTCTGATTTGTCCACCCCTATGTTCTTGGCTGTCTTTCACCGCTTCATTTCAAGATGAGAGAGATCCAGTCATACATATAGTGACTGTAGGAACAACTTTGTTGGGTCATTTAGAGAATTAGCTGAACTGTACCAGTTTGTATGTGCCACCAATTACAATGATAATATCAGCTCCAGTTTTGCGAAGAGGGAATAGTGTGGCATTTTAACCCACCAGCTGCCCCTCATCTCAGGGCCTGTGGGAAGTGGGTATGAAATCTGTAAAAACCCAACTTGCCAAGGTCATTAGCCAGCAAGTTTTGTCATATGAAGAGAAGTCCACTGTACTGATTCGCATAGAAGGTGTCTTGAACTCTCGTCCTCTGTGCGATCTCAGCTCTGAACCCTCTGAATTGGATGTGCCCACACCAGCTCACTTCCTCATCTTGCAGCCAAGTACAGCTCTGCCAGAGTCAGATATTACACACACGAACTGCACTCACTTGAATCGCTGGCAACTAGTGCAACGAATAGTACAGGACTTTTGGACGCGCTGGCGAAAGGAATATCTCTACACTGTTTAGTGCATCAAGTGGGCAAAGGAAGATGTCCATTTTAAGGTTGGAGACCTAGTGATAATCGAGGAAGACATGTGCCCCCTCTCCAGTAGGTTCTTGCCTGGATTGTAACTTTGCATCGTAGTTATGATGACGTTTCTCGAGTGGCTAGTGTGAAAACTGCTACCAGTGTGTTTCAGCAACCATTAGTTAAGCTGTGTCCATTGCCCATAAACACTGTTGACCCATATGTAACCTCTGATGTAAAGGCTTGACTACTGATAATGTAACATTTTATTATAGTGAATTGTTTGTTTGTTTTCTACTTGACTAATTATTGCTATGTTATGCTTTGTAATATGCATGGGTTAAATGTTTAATGTTAGTACTTTTTAAATTGTATTGATATTTACTAGTGTTGGTTAGGTGTTTTGATTTATGATGTGACTGAGTGTTCGTCAAGATGGCAGGAGTAAAAAATAAAGCAGTTGTTTTCATCTGCACTCTTTTTATTTTAGTAGTGCAATTAACGTTCCTTTGATAACATTAAACTTTCAGTGAAGTAATGACTATGGTCCTCCAGAGAAATTTGTCATTGTCACCAAAACAACTTTTACATTAGAGTGTATAGGTCATGGTAACTTAATGTCAACATAAATTATAGCACAAAACAACTTTTGAGAACTAATTTTAAAATCTTAATATAAAATTGAAAACTAATTTAAATGTGTTAACATAAATTATAGCAACAAAAGTACTTATCAGAACTAATTTAGTAAGACAAATATACCTACAAACAGCAAAACAAATTAGAAACTAACTTAAGAACAAAACAATGAAAATATCAGATACAGTAGGAATTAAAAATATCAAAGGTTTCTGATTCAATAAATATTTCATAATGGAGAACCTGACATACAAACTATCTAGTAATGCTGAACCAATGAACATTCCCATTTATACATTGTAAACTCCCAATAAAATGTAACAACCTGAACTGCCAAATATGTGGAAAAGCTCTCTACCATTACAAAATATGGTTAAGCAAATGGCTGAATTTTTACCGACAACCTTTGGGAACCAAAGGGTGGGGCTCCCTACCTTCACATTAATGTTAATTTAATGAATCATTACATTATGAAAGTTTTTTTTGCAATAACGAAGTATAATAAAGAATACAGTACTTAATAATAAATTCAGAAACTGAATATAATATGGAAATAGTTGAGATAAATCATTGCTGTTTAAAAACTTCTTATGTAATGTACAGATAAGCCAACATATGCTCTTTGCTTGTGCAGTTGAAAAGATATTGTGATATGCTCATTTTGCTTCCCCCTTCCAAAATCAATTCTTTTTAATAAACTGTTTGCAAAAAAAAGCCAAAATCTGGTTTACTGAGACGCACATGTGGTATTATACTGTACTATAAAATGGTGTGAAAACTGAGAAATAAATATATGAATGACATGAATAATACATGCAGTTATACTGTTAGAAATTACCATCAATTTAGAAAACTTACTTAGCTGTATCCAGACATAATCCAAGCAGCAGAATCAGGAAAATGTGGCACAACTGCCAAACTTGAGGCACAAAATAAAACTAAAACCAATATTAAAATTGGCCGAGTATAGTTGTGACAAGTTTTACTGTCCAGTTCTCTGTTCTGATTTAAGAACTTACTTTTGGTTAACTGAAGTTTCAAGTTTTAATGTGAAATGTCTTGGTTTGTACAGAAATATCAGTTATGAATATTTGAAAATTCAAGAAATTAAAATAAATAGGAGAAAAGTTTACTAATTAGCAACTACAAATTCGGTTTTTATTACTTATGACATAAATATTTTTCCTCTGGGTTCACATTTTATTAATGATACATGAAAATCTTGTATGAGATATTATTTCCATTTGTGCACATGTACGACACTCCAGCATGTTGATTCAATAAGTATCATTTACTATATTTGTTGTTTGTCTGCAGGGTCCTTTTGGCTTTAGTTAAGGACTTAATAAATTCAGGCTTTAATCAAGGACTCCCCACATTTATTTCATAAAATTGTCTTGTGGCACCTCCTCTAGCCCAGTCCTGGCAAACACCCAGCATAACCCCAGTGCATGTGAGAGTGCGAGTGGTACGGCAAGGGAGCTTAGAAAGAGGGGAGGGAGCAGCAAGGATAAATAGTGGCATGTTAAAAGTGCGCAGCAGAAAAGTGATGTCACAGGTGGGTACAGCAGTGCCCAAGTGTCACGCGACATCACGTACTCTCAAACCACTCAATATGGCAATGTCACAATCTCTGTCCCCTAGGCCAAGACAATTCAAAGCAATTATGATTTTGGAAAAAATGTTTTAATCAAGGGAAAAATTATTTGGTTTTGGGAATATTTTAGGTAAAAGAATTAATGTTTTATTGTTTTGGTTCTGTTTTTGGTCCATTGATTCAGTTTTGTTTTTGGTCCAAGTGTTTTGTGTCATAGTCGAAGGGATAGCTGGAGAGGTTGCGTTCCGGCTGACATTACCAGTCTTGGAACAGCAGCGGTGAGGGGCGGATGTGCGTTCCGTGGGGGCCTGCACTTGAGTTTGCTGAAGTGATCTGTTGGTTTCTGTCCATTTCTTAATTCTGGAACCTTTTTCCATTGCCTTCATGAATGCCCTCACCACTCGTGGACTCGTTTATTTAGTTTTATGCCCAAGCCACGGTGTCCCTAGCCGGGCACATGGTGATGGAAGTACGGTGCCGGTCACCTCCAGTTTAAAACCCATAGGCATCCTAGCCAGCGGAGATAGTGCAGGACACAACTTTTGCATAATTTCTAGGGGCATAACCATAGACAGCCCCAGCATAATGTTCCTGGTGGGGTCGCTCCCCGGATTTTTTTATGCTGGATGATAACACTGATCGGCAGGTTCTCTCGGGAATCGTCCATTTTCCCTGCCCTTATATTCCGGCACCACTTCAAACTCACCTTGCTTCACCCTCATCTGCTCTCAAGACCTCCCTGTTAAGAGCCGCCCAAATCTCCTCACTCCACTCTCCAGCATAATGTTATTTTCACATGTTTGAAGGGTCTTGTAATTTTCCATCAGATTTAATGTTGTGTTATGTACCACGTGGCGGCCAAAGCTAATAAAACCAGTGACCAAGCATCAGTGCACACATTTTTGTTTAGTAGCAGTACAAGTCTGTACTTTCTGAGTGCGCAGCATGACCCCAACAGTACTGCAGTTCGCAGAGTATTAATCAGGCTCTATCTTTTGTTGTCCAAACCCACCAATCACGCTGACCGAACACTTCCACGACACCCTGAGGACTCGTGCTTCTACGTGTATTAGTCTACCGCAGCTAACTAGCACACTAAGAATTTAATCCAAGCACAAATTTTTAAAAATATTTTGGTACTTCATCCACTGTATCTAATAATA
Organism: Clitarchus hookeri; assembly: GCA_002778355.1. NCBI lineage: Eukaryota > Metazoa > Arthropoda > Insecta > Phasmatodea > Phasmatidae > Clitarchus > Clitarchus hookeri. The sequence goes on along the minus strand of NQII01000273.1, from coordinate 463,554 downwards.
GTGCCCCAATTTACAACCAATTTTTTTTAGGAATGTGTTTTTTTCTCATAGCATTCGCCACATCACTTTGTCCCCACACAAGCCTCCGCCTTCGCATGCAGAGCATTTCAATTGAAACCTTCAATATGCATTTATTGCTTTTGATATCATGGACCAAACTAGTTGGGACAAAAATCTCTCTTGGGGCAAGATTTTGTGGTGTTATTTTAGGGCAAGTTTCATTGTTAAAAATGCCAGATTTTGGTGTTATCGGTTTTATTATTGAAGACTCATTCATACATTGAAACTTCATGTACTAAAATGATGTATTATTAGAGCCAAGATTTTACTGTGTTGTTATAACACAAATTTTATTATTAAGAAGTGTGGACCATTAAAATTAATTTATCCTTATACATATATTTGCATAACAATTTTTAACACTTGTGCAATTGCATAAACAAGCATAAGAATTTTATTTAAACCAAAATAACACAGAGCATTACCATTGGTTAATAAAATACTTTTTAGGATTTTAAATTTTTCTAACACAGTGTGGATTTTTGTCACAATCTTACAAAAATGTCTTTGATATGGTTGGAAAAAAAAATTAAATTCTGGAAATAAAATTATTTTTATATTTGTTTACAGAATTTTGTATTTCTCATTAAATTATTTTAGTCTTATCTACACTGTATCTGATACTGCTGTTATTCTCTCAGCATGAATGACAACAATCAAAACATAATTTTTTTTTTCTAATATAGAAAAACTTAAATTATTCTTATTATCACTTGGTTTACACATTTTTGAATAAAAATTGTTGGTCACAATTTCAAAGACACAATAATGTATTTTGGCTACATTTCATTTTATTTTGTGCACAAACTTAAATTTTGGTATATTAACTTGCATTTTGGTGTTATTTTGGTTTTATATCTAATTACCACATAATCTTGGATATATGAATCTCACGAAACCAGTCCATTCAACCTTATTTTTACCTTTGTGCCAAACAACCCTTCATCAAATCTGTGGTATTTGTAGGACTTGTTACCGGATGATCCCAAGGTTGTTCCGTGAAGTTTGGACATTTGACCTCAAGAATTTAAAGTGGGCTCATTTAAAGAGTCATGTCAAGTCTAATATAGGTCGGATTGATAATCCATTTTGTGTAGGTAACCTTGTCTTGGACAAAGCACACAGTCAGTCAAGTAGTTGACAAAAAAAATGGGTAAAATTCCTTACCGTTGGTCAGGCCCCTTTCAAATTAAATGTTTTCTGATACCAGTCACTGCCACTAGCTGATCTCAGTTCGGAAGCCTACATTACTAAAACTCTAATTTCATTCTTCAAAATAAAGTTTCATTGTGTGGTATAGGAGCTGCAGACCCAAGTTATGCATTTGTTTATTTTCTTTTTGGTTGGCCAACCACTACTAGACTATTCATTAACAATTTTGTCATTTGTTAGTATTTTGATCATGACTTCGTCTTGATCGTGGACGGATCACCCGCTGATCAAAGACATTTTAGAATCCCATATTGTACGAGAGCTCACATTTAAAAAAAGTGGTATTAAGTTAGTAATTCTAGGTTAAATTCAATTGTTTACATGATCTATGACTGTCTGTTCTGAATTTAGATTTTTTTGCTGCTATTTATGTTTTATTTAATTGCTTTATTTTGGGCGATAGTTCTATCTGAATATTTTTGGGTATGTATCCTGTGTGTGCCCCAGCGAGTAAATTTCTCCATCTGGAATTTCCTTATAATGTTCTGGGTTTCCTGACTGGATAGCGAAAATGCTCCTACCCAGCAGGAAAACTGGTCTGTTACCACTAACAGGTATCTATTACCTTTGGTGCTTCTCAGGTAAGGCTCCATTAGGTCTACTGCCATGTGGATCCAGGTGGTGTGAGGTTGATGGAGTTTTCCTGTAGTCTGGGGTATGGGATAAGCCATACGACAGCATGCCTCAAGCTTGTTTACGTACTGCCATACTTCCCAATTATTCCATCATGTGTATCATTCTCCTATGTCTCGGAGGGTTTCTTTGATGCCTGGATGACCAGCTTGTGGGTGGTCATGGTGGTTTCAGCATAGGTCTGCCCTCAGGTTGCATAGTATCCAGATCTTCCATTGGGCACACAGTTGTCTGCTCTAAGACCAGAGGACGTCATCTCGAAGTTCAAACCTCTGGAGCCTGTCTTCGAGGAGACTCTAGATGTTTGGGTCCTTCTGCTGATGGTAATTTATATGGTATCAGCTGAGTTGCAGCTGGAGGAACCGTTAGGGGCTCTTCAGGGTTTCTGGTAGGTGCCAGAGGGTGGTGGGGGGTCATTCTCTCTCATTCCTCATCTTCTTTGGTGCCACCATTGAGGTCCAGCTGTCGGGATAAAGCGTAGGGCAGTTCATTGGTTTTGCCCAGGCAGTACTGCACTTGAAAGTCAAATTCGGTTAGGAACATTTCCCATACTGCTAATTTTTTGGCTTTGGCGTTTGACTCGCGTAGCCATTGGAAGGCCTTGCTGTTGGTGCAGAGTATGAAGTGTCTTCCTTCTATGTGGTATCATTATATTCTCACTGCACATATCATGGTGAGACGTTCTTATTCACTAATGTGGTATTTTTGTTCGGTGGTGTTCAGATGAGTGCTGGCATAGGCAATGACTTGGGGTTGCCCCGAGGGGTCCTCTTGCTATAGGACCACCCCCAGCCCATTCTGGCAGACATCGGTCTGCAATATGAAGGGGATATCTCCTTGTGGTCTGTGGAGTTGCTCAATTTTCTGGATGCTTTGCTTCAGATCGAAAAATGTGTTGTGGCATTCTTCTCCCCACTGCCATGTTTTCTTCTCTAGGAGAGGTTTTAGGGGTGCCATTTGTCAGGCAACGTCTGGTATGTAGTCGAGCAACCAGTTACACAGGCCCAAGAAGCGACGTAGTTGTTTCTTGTTGGTGGGTTCTCCAGCTCATCTATGTCTTATATTGAGGCGGCCTGGTGGTAGTTCCCCTTGGGTGTGACTACGTGCCCCAGGTAGTCAATGGTAGTCTTTCCAAAATGGCTTTTGGAAAGCTTACAGGTTAAGCCATGCAATTTGATTCTCTCTAGTACTCTCTGGGGTGTCAACAGTGCTCTAACCAAGGACTTTGAGTATACGATTAAGTCATCGAGGTAGGCAAAGCAAAACTGCCCTATAAAGCCCGTAAGGACCTCGGAGGACATTAGCCTCTGGAATGTGGTGAAGGCATTATTGAGCCCAAACAGCATTACATTAAAATGCAGGGTTTTGCCCTATGGAGTAGTAAAAGCTGTGTAATTTCTGCTGTTGGAATGTACTGAAATCTGCCAGTACCATGACTGCATGTCTAGGGTACTGAAGATTTTGGCTTCTCCTATATCCCAGAGAGTGTGGGTTAGGATAATGGCTGGCAATGCAATGGGATGAGTAACAACATTTAGGTCCTTGTAATTCATACAGAATCTTAGCTGCTCGTTCTGCTTAGGGACTAAAACGACCCGGGAATTGTATGGTGAGTCTGACAGTTACACAATCCCCTGCTCCTTCATCACCTGGAGTTGCATCATAATGAGGTGTCGCCTCCAGGCAGACATGATATAGCGTCTGTTATAAACAAGCATGTCAGTGGTGGGACAAATCTCGTTTTGAATACTATGCGTCTGGCGTAGTGATTAACCTTGGGCGAGGGTCCAGCATGGTCGTCCAGTATTTGCTAAAGCTGTGCGAATTCTGATTCTGCTATGCTAGCTGCTGGTTCATTTATTCAGGTGCACTAGTGGGTGGGATCACCACATTCGGGCTGTGTTCCCAGTTGATGGTCACACTGTTGTAGGCGTAGACATGGTTGCCCCATGATTACCTCCTATGTAATATTTTGTGAGACTACGAATTCTGTTTGGTTTACGTGACGGTATATCCCTACTGTAAGTGTAGTTCGGCCGTCGACCTTAAGGGTCTGGTTGTGCCGTGCCATATGCACTAGGCGGGTTTGTGGGCGAAGTGGGGATCATTGGGCAGGGTTAAGCAAATTACCTTGTACTAAATTCCCAGTAGTGGCAGGGTCTAAAAGTGAGAGTGCCCGACGAACATTTATCTCCACTTCTATATGCGAGGATTCAGGCAGATCAAATTCTTCGGCTAGTGTTTGTATGTAGATGGGATCGTGTTTCCCGGTGGTGGTGACTTGCTTTACACCTCGGTTCCGGTGTTTCCCGTCTGGCTGCGTCCTTTAACTTTAGCCTCTTGCTGTAGGGTTCAGGTGCACCTAATGTTCCCCCTTCCCCCCGCATCCTCTGTCACCCTGCTGGACTGAGCAGTCTCGGTTAAGGTGCCATTCCAGACAGAACCAGCACTTAATGGAGAGTGGTAGGAGAAGAATGAGGGGGAGGGTTCCCTTTTAGCTCTGGCAGCTAAACAGAGTGCTGGCTCTCATTGCTGCGTGTTTTGACTAGAACGGCCTGCGCCTTGAAATTTCGCTCTGTCTCACGAGCTCTCTCAACTAATTCATCTAATGACTGCAGCCTAAGAAATTGGAGAAGGTTTCAAAATTGAGGTAGCAGCATACGCGTAATGTTACGTACACAACTTTCCTAGTCCCATTCGGAAAAAATCCCGCAGTACCTCTGCATCTTCCTTCGAGTGAAGATTTTAGCCTCTTTCTCGATGGTCTGGATTCGACTGTGGAACTCGGTCAAGTGCGCCAGCACGTCTTCGTCTGAGAACTGGGTGACTAGGCGCAAACAAAGTTGCCCCCATTCACTCTTGAATTCTCCGTACTTGTTCCACCAGTCTAGCACTTTTCCTTTCAATTGTTGATGGGTTTTAACGACCCTTTGTTTAACAGAGACTTCTTTTTCACTAAACTCCCGCTCACATTCCCGGGTAAATGCTACCGGGTCTTTGTGTGGTCTTCCCGCAAACTCTGGTATTTGTGGCCTGTCGCTTCCCCGGGTGGATGTCATGGTGAGTTGAGTGCCAGGATTATCTGTTTTGCATTCTTCCGCACGTTGGCAAACCTCACACCTGTATACTAAGCCTGATCTCATGATTCTTGTGTCTGGCCAGCCTATGCATACGTGATGAAATGTTTGTGCACATACAATACATCTTACTGTGTTAATTCCCTGTCCAGCACAGGTAAGCCAGTTGCAGTAGGCAGTCTGGCGGCTCCGACATTCATTACAGCGACATTCCAGNTAGTCATTCTATCCTAGACTTAGGTAGTGGAATTTGTTCTGACAATGTGCGCAACTAATGAAGTTAACGCCCGCTCTGGGGCACATGGTGGCGGTTTTGACTTGATCAGCAACGCTCAAATTAAATTTGGAAATTTTGGCTGGTTACATTTGAGCGCCACAGGGTGTTTACAGACTCCCCGAAGTCTGGCTTGTTTTCCGTTTGACACCTTGCTAGTGTAACAGTTTCTCAGGGTCGTACTGGCCAGATTCTGCTTTATTAAGTAATTAATAAAGTGGTGTGGCCCTAAGTTGTGCGCCACGAAAACTCTTGACACGTGACGTTGGGGAAACTGATGTCGACGTCATGGTCGGGCAAAATTTTACTGTGTCGGTCAGAGACACGGGTTATCTATTGGAGTCGACTTTACTGGCTGCCAATCAGGTCCCGACCAGTATATAAACTAAGGTGGGTGGCTTGGCGGCACGGCACAAAGTCTGGTGTGGGCTTACCTGTCCTCCACAATACTGGTTTACACGCAGCCACTGGTTTACCTGGAGTGGACGTAGTCTGAGGTAGCTCATGATTCAGCCGCTGTTGCTGCTGGTGCCAGCTGGAACTTGTGCTCAGTCCTTGGGTGAGGGTGATGCTGCAGCTTGGCTGTGCTGGTGGGAGCCCGCTGAGGGCTGCTGGTCCTGCTGGGTCAGAACCACGGGTTTTATATACCCAGTAGTACGTGGAGTCCCTTACGAAGTTGACGATGAATAGGATGCGGCTTGCCAGCGGTCTTGTAAGGTGGCGGAAATAGGGAGCGTGGAGGGAATGGGAGATGAGGCCTGTCCAGTTGTCGAGCAGCTTGAGCTC
>NQII01000273.1:425585-457475 GCA_002778355.1 Clitarchus hookeri | reverse complement strand
AGACTACAGAGGGTAGTTGGCGAAGGGTAACAGCTCAATTCGGACTCGGAGGCTGTAGCTGCCTTCCTAGCTTGCCAGTTTTCACCACTCCTATGCGTGTATGTCTTAAAGGAGGGTACTAAAGTCGGCCATGTTAAGGAAGAACAGGCAACGAGGATTCCTAGTTAAGTGTAAAGACAGTTATGGACAAGCCAACCTGAGTCATACCCGATTACTCCAGCCGGCGACAAAAACAGCGCGGTGATTAGAGTGATGGGTTACCCTGGATGTCTGACAGCGACGTGGGTGTGGATCAAAGGGGTTCAGACCTCCAGAACCAGTCTTATCACTCCTTCCGGTGACAATGGCAGCGACGTGGATGGAGTGAATTGGCTNCCGGTGACAATGGTAGCGACGTAGATGGAGTGAATTGGCTGGGCTGGCTGACTAGCCACCTTGTGGATTGAGTTCCTTGTGGTTGTGGCTCTACCATACGTGTTCACCAGGTACTGTGGCATACCTGCTCCACAGTATGGGTGGCCATCTAATGAGTCTGTTTGAGATGTATGTGCACCCGGTTAAAGGAGCCCGCAGTCGTACTCTAAGTTTGGCAAATGGGTTGTAATGACACTGTCTCCTGCTTTTCCCTGGAGGGCTGACATCTACTGGTGTTAAAGTCACAGTTACCCATGAAATAAGTACTCTGAGGTTAGATAGAAAGATGTGTTTATTCTCGTGAGGAGTAGACACAGTGGCTTGTACTAACTCCTAACCAACAAGGAACTGTGATGGAAGTAGACTACGATAATAGCAGGTAAAGGGTTCCTGGATCTAAACTAGACAAGAGCAGATGCGGCTAGGTAGCTATAAATCTAACTGACCCTAACTAACTCGATGCTGTTGTCCAGAAGAGACTTGGGTGTCACTTCCAGAAGGGTAGTGAGTGTTGAAGGGGATGAAGACTTCTTCGGGGGTTGCTAGTGATGGTCTCGGATGATGTCTGGTAGGTAGTGGTGGTCCTAAGCAAGGATGTTAGTGTCTGCAGAGAGAGCTCCAGCACACAGAGTTGGTGGAGCGAGCTGTGGAGAATGAACTGCCATTCTGCGGCAGTCAAGGGGCATATATCCACCTGCTGTTGGGGATGACGTGAGATACCTTCTCACTCTGTAGGCGGAGCCATACTCTGGTGCCATCTCTTGGGCCGTGGCGGTAGCAGGCTTCCCTGCTATGCGGGGTTGCGTTGGATGCACGGGTTCAGGCACAGCGCTGGACTGCTTGGCTGGTTTCTATAACACGTGGAGGGTTGGCGTGACGTTTGCTATAAAGAAGAAAAGATCTTGACTGACGTGTCCGTGGGTGTCCCTTGCCTAGGTGCGTGCTGGTAGGTTCCTGTTGGCAAGTCATTCATGGTTCAAACCTCGCTTGGGATGACGTGATGACACTTGAAGATGAGGCGAAGATGTTTTTATATATACCGTATTTTATCGCATACAAGTCGCACATTTTATTGAAAAATTTTTATTGAAAACTCGGGGTGCGACTTATAAGTGAGAAAAATTCCTCCAGCCCGTACTAACTTTTCATTTACTCCAAATTCACGGCCCGCCGCTTGATTTCCAAACTCTTCAGCGAACAAAATCACTTTCATTTTGAAACCTGCGGTGTAGGTACATCGCTTTTCCATCAAGAAACTGTCGCACTCCTTCACAGCCACAACATCAAATAACACTACGTGCGGCGCAAAGACTATATAAGAGAAAGACGTGCAAGTCACTGCAAAAATTTGGTACTCAAGAACCAACGCTAATGTGCTGCTATCTCTTACTCTCCACAGAAAGCTTTAGAAAATAATTGATTATCAGTTATTGAGAAAAAATCGATTCCTTTTGATTCTTTTCAAATATTTTTTTCTGTTAAGGATTGCAAAGGGAATTACATAACGGAAATATTTGAACGCCTTTCTTAATTTTGCACGTTTATTTAAAACTTACAAAGATGAACTTGCAGAAATTATGGTTAGGTTTTTGCTTTTAACATAAATCATTAGAAATACTTGAAATATATAAAAAGAAAGCTCAATAAAATTTTCGTCGTAAAAATATTACTTCAAATCAAATTACATGTTTAAAGTTTATTTCTTTTTTCCAATAAATATATAAACTCCGGCAGTCAAGGCTGTATCTCGAGCGCTATATCAGAACATTCCAGACGAACTACGTCCAACAAACTTGCGGCGCACTGTGTCTGCGCTGTACGCTTGGCAACACCGCTTGCTTGCAAGGACACAGCGTGCCTCAGCCACCCATGGCGCAGGCCATGTTGTACATGATTTATAACAACGATGAGCGCAACCTATAAACGATAAATATTTTTTAACACCCTTTGAAAATAATGGTGCGACCTATATGCGCAGGCGACTTATAAGCGATAAAATACGGTATATTTCAATATGCGTCATGCATCAGTCACATAACGCGATACCCAGCAAGCTGTATAAATAGAATGTGTCACTCACTTCAGATATTAATTTACTCAGTAAGCTAATAATTATTTTACTGGATGCAATAAAAGGCAAAATTTGGTACTCTTCAGTCACTCCTGACCACTTTATAGTCTGATTAACACACTTTGTACAGTTACAGTCACACAAATAGGTATAAGGGTGTGTTTGTGCCTTGGAACATTTCTACGTTATTCTACTTTCTGCAAATACCCTGTTTCAGCAGAGTCATTCACGGCCACTTGTCTCAGCAGTCTTGTGCGTGGGCGTGTTGTCACACTGCTTCCGGGTCGAGAGTCGTTACCCTTCCTAGGGCAGATTATGGTTGTGGATAGACAGAATACTGAATTTAGGGTTTGTGGTAAATTGATAGGTCGCGCACATGGCGAGCGAGCTGAGGTTCGAAGTCTGGAGGTCAGGAGCGCACACATTGCAAAAGGCTTATCGCGGTGGCACACGGCCGGTGGCTTTTGTAAGCTGGCCTTTGTAAACACCACCTGCATCTCATATTACCATGCTCTCCTCCACACATTCCTTCTCTTGCTCGCACAGGTAACGGGAATGCGATGCGAACCAGCGACACATAACAATAGAATAATAATATTGACTCCTAATGCACAAACAATATTAAATATTGAATTATAAGAAAAGGATAGCAAAAACTAATTTTACTCAGGTGATGTTAACTTATTCATGGTGTATTTGATTATGACTAAAGAATTCTGAAAAAACCAATTTTGTCTACATATGCGAACTTGGCGCTGAAATCTAGTCAATACTACATGTATAATGAAGATGCAAAAAATGTCATTCTGCTACAAAATATTGTTCCCAGTTAAGAGAAGTGATTAATTTAAAAGATCATGCTCATTCAATTTGGCAAGGTGGGTGTCACATAAAACAAAAATGCACAGAGAGCATCGCTATAAGGAATGGACAGTAAATTGTCACAGAATATAACATTTTTTTCTAACTAGCATATGCTAAGAGGAAATTTTCTTTACTTTTAGTGCTGAATTCAATGATATGTGACATGGTGATAAAACAACACTTTCAGCCTAATATAGCAAAAGTGAATCTCATTGTCAGCTACTATCCAAATAATTGTGGTGATGAGCCAATAACATCAAAATGGGTGTTACAATGCAGAACTGGATCTGGTCCCTCTGCAATCTAGCTCAACCTACCTCTTCTCCAGCCCTGTCCTCTTGACAGCCATAAAGCTGGTCATTTCCATCGGCACAATTAGTCCTGGTGGATAATTCTTGATATACATAGCAATCCACAGAATGTGCAGCAAACTTATGCCTTTAGAGGACAGAGCTTCCCGACAGAAGGAGATCCTTGCAAAACTGACCAAGGGTCACACCTGAGTTGGCCATTCCACTAACTTTTCCAAGTGACCTTCGCCTTTCACAGCTGAGTGTTGTTATTTACTAGAACATTTGATATTGCTCAAATAAATACCAGCAAGGCTGTTAAATTGCCAAGATCTCCTATCTCAAGGAGGACCCAATTGAACACCACTATACCCAGCTTCACAGTAGATCTGGCCAAAAGATGCAGACTAGTGCACAAAAATACATGTCCCAATTCACAAACCCCATCCCAGATATTCTGTATCTCTTGCACACTTCTTCCTTACCTCTCTATTACTCTATTATAGTCTTGCCATGCCAGTGTTAGTTGTGCCACTAAAAATCCACAACAATGAATATCTAGCATGCGAATTGATTCACAGGCACTATCCACTATGGGCTAAGTTCATCTAATACCATCATATACATAAAACACATACATATGCATGCACACAAGCATATGCTCATATAAATATACACATACACACTCCCTATTACTGCATTTGTTTGCTGCCTCAAACAGCTTATAATTGTGTATCTCATGTTACTACAAGCTGCTTGTACTGCATGAATTGTGGTGCAGCCTTCATTCTCATAAATATTGTATGCAAAAAAGCATCAAGCAATACTTACGATAAGGAAACAGGCTCCCAGCATGACAGCCTTCATTTTGACATCGAGATTCATCGGAAATGTAATTCCAAAATAGTCAGCATCTGTGAACGCTTCTCGTAACAAACCTGCCCACTGCTTGGAAATTTTTCCCACTTGTGTAACATCATCCAACGCCATCACCTGTTCACAAGCACATGCCATCTCAGCACTACCACAGTTCTCAACACAAAACAATTGACAAGTCTAGCTTGAAAAACATTACTGCACATGACCATTTGAAAAATTGCCATACTCAAAAAACATGAATTACATCAGCACTGAAAGTCATTGCTTCTTTTCCTAAAGGCGGTGAACAGCACAAAATTGATTATTTTGTGTGCGTGGCAAATAATGAAAGGTTCTATTTCAGGGCTGCCACTGATCGTTTAACAAAATCCATGATCCAGCTCCAAAAAATCCTTAAAACTAAAATGTTATGTTCATTTAAATAAATTGTGATATAAATAGTCAATTTACATATAAAATATTGAGAGTTATGAGTTCACTTTGTTGCAACAAAACTGGCAAACAAACACCACCGCAAATTAGGCAAGAACAGTACATTATATTTGCAAGATTATATTAAACATTAACTTGTGATAGAATGTCTTTCTTTTGTCAATGGAGATGCTGTTAGGAACCATTAGTTTCATATAATGGTCACGTTTTCTTAGATTTTGTGACAAAAGTATTGGTAAATTAAACGTTTATGACAAAATATCTTGCAGAATAGGCATATACTTTGTTTAAAAATAAAAAATAAAATTTTAAAAAGTGCTGTAAATAAAATAAGAATATAATTGACCAATTTTTTTTTATATGCAACAAAAGGTGTTAAAATACAGGTTGTTTGTTATAAGACCTGCTTGTGAAGTCACTGAAGTTCCTAATGTTTACACTTCACTAGGTTTACTATTTTGTTTATAGTCACATAATACTTACAGGGTCTTTGGTAGTAGTACTTTATGTTTGTTCGTGGCAATACTTCCGTGGAATTATTAGCATCTACTTTCCATGAATTGCAAGTGTGTTCACTTCAAAATCACGTTGTGCAATCATAACCTTATTACATGGGCAGTTTATAAACATAAAACACAGCAACATTTCTGGTAAACATATTTATAGATATTTTATTCAACAAAAAGTAGGAAAAAAATAATTTTTTTTTTGTGCTGTGTAAACTTTCCTCACCTTTCAGAATTTTAAAATGTCACTGCGACAACAAAACACAACTGGGAGAATGAACGCACATCCCGTACAATAAAAACCGTATTTTCCTAGTGTTACAAATCATTTATAGCAAAATCACATTTTTAAATGAGCCAAATTAGATATCACGTACATGGCAGAACATCTGAGCTCAAATAATCAGAATAAATATTAGTATAGGCTGTACACGGTAAAGTGAGCACATTTGAGGCCCAAGTTACTTTTTTCTCCATTTTTTATCCTTTGACCAACTTTTAAAATAAATATTGCCACGTAAGTAAAGCACTGTGTGTATATTCCACAGCACTTGGAAGTTAACGTCTTAAAATATATTTATTAACCCGCGGGTAGTTGCGCCTGGGTCGGAAAGACCCAGTACTCTAGTTTGTGTGTCATAACTGTTTTTGTGTTAGCTCATTCGTGTCGTCGCGCTAGGTACCTTCAAGTACCTTTATAGGCTATCAGCACACCCCGCCGCAGCTAGTTCCCGCGCAGCATTTGGATAATACAGACGTGTCAAGTGAGTATGGGTCGTTTCGACCCGTGCGCGACGTAATATGTAAGTGTAATTTTTCGATTTCAAAAATATTATTTCGATTTTATTTCTTTGTAGATATGGCGCGAAACCGTTTGAATGACCAAAGAATAGCAAACATTTTAGAAGAGGAAGACATTGAAGGTGAAATGTCTTCAGAAATTGAAGACCATTTGGAGATTGACAACTATGATTCAGATTCCTGTCAGAGTGGCGAAGATGAATTTCCTGAGGACGATGAAGTTCCTGAGCCTGAAGATTTTCGTTCTGGCAATGTGTCTGCCAATCTGCTGCAAAGAAGACCCGATCTGAATGATGTGCCTCTGAGTTACATCCGTCAAGGTTACTACCTGGGTAAGAATGGTGCTCATTGGAATATTGAAGAGCCTCCAAGAAATGTTCGCACCCGTAGTCACAATATCATAAGCCAAGTACCAGGGCCAATCAATGAAGCAAAAGATGCACTTACGCCTTCCGACTGCTGGTGTCTTATGTTTCCTGACAGTTTATTAGAACTAGTTGTAACATATACTAATATGTATATTGATACTATCCACGACAGATTCCAAAGAGAAAGAGACTGTTTGCCAACGGATGTGATGGAGTTGAAGGCACTACTTGGGCTTCTTTATTATTGTGGAAAACTTCGTGGAGCTCACTTGAATACTTTAGACTTGTGGGCAACTGATGGCTCTGGATCAGACTTATGCGTTGCTACAATGTCTCGCCAAAGATTCCACTTCTTACTTCGTTTTCTGAGATTTGATGATCTGAATACACGAGAAGAAAGGAGACAAAACGATAAATTGGCAGCAATCAGAGACTTCTTTATTCAATTCGATGCAATTATAAAAAAACATTACTCTTTGGGAGATACAGTGACAATCGATGAAAAGCTTGAACCATTCCGTGGCCGTTGTCCATTTCGTCAATACATGCCCAATAAGCCCGCCAAATATGGGATTAAAATATTTGTAATGGCTGACTCAAGAACTTATTATACTGCCCGTCTAGAAGTTTACACTGGCAAGCAAAATGGAGGGACACACAGTGTGAGCAATTCTGCGTCCGATGTGGTAAAACGAATGGTTGAGCAAATCAGGGGCTCTCATCGGAACGTGGTGATGGATAACTGGTTCACAAGTTTCCCGTTGATGACCGAGTTGTTTGAAGATTATGGACTAACAGTTGTAGGAACTCTTCGTAAAAATAAACCAGAAATACCACCATGTTTTGTTGTTACACGACGGCGCGAAGAAAACACCACATACTTTGGCTTTCAGCATAATTGCACATTGGTTTCCTATTCACCAAAGAAAAGAAAAGTGGTGCTTCTTGCTTCAACAATGCATCATGATGCGAAAATAAATCCTGATACTGGAGAAAAACAGAAACCAGAAATCATAACAGATTACAATGCTCACAAGTGTGGTGTAGACGTCATCGATGAGATGTGTGGCACTTACTCTGTCTCAAGGGTAAGCAAAAGATGGCCTCTAACTATATTTTTTGGACTCATGAATGTGGGAGCAATAAATGTGTATGTCATTTATAACGCAAACATGACTCATTTACAAAAAGAAACTATAGCAAGACGCAACTTTTTGAAGGAAATCGCTATATTTCTGGTAAAACCACAGATAGAGAGGAGGTCTTCTATCACTACTTTGCCCCGACATATCCGAAACAGAATGTTTCAAGTACTTGGAAGAGAAGAAAATACAGACAGACCGGCCTTGCCAGGGTCTAGTAATGTGCGCGGACGATGTTCGATCTGCCCTACCAAAAAGGACAGAAAAACCAAAACGCAATGCCAAATTTGCTGTACTTATATTTGTAGAGATCATACTACATTTATATGTATCAATTGCAATCAAAAACTAAGCCAAAACTAAGATCAGATTGTTGTAACACTGACAGAATAATAAATAAGAATTTGGAGACTGATTATAAAAATATGTTACGTATAATGTTCAATATTGTTCCACTATTTAGAAGATTNAATTTGGAGACTGATTATAAAAATATGTTACGTATAATGTTCAATATTGTTCCACTATTTAGAAGATTGTTGATTACTTGTAATAATAAAAAAGAATTTGTTTCTAGATTATATAAACAAAGTTGAAGTGATTTTCTACTTCCTATATGGTAAAAAGTAACATTTACCAGTGACCTCTTGAATTTTATGTTTTATGTTTTTTTTTTCTCTAAATGATAAACATTTGATATTTTTACGTTTGTTTTACTATCCTCTTTCTAATATATTTACAAATGATCTCGAAATTTCATTGAGTTATTAAAAACAAAACATTTAAAATCTGGGTCTTTTCGACCCTCGCGCGACTGTTTATGACTTAAAAAGAGACACGAGTACCGCCGGGTTAACTGTGAACAGACTATAGCTGAATTCTTGCAACATGTATTTTTTGCATGCATATTGTTTTTGGGTTACATACAACATATATCAAGCCTAGTCAACTACAAATTGATACTCGACATGCATGATGCAGCATGTGCGGATACACATCTCGTACTTTTTATTTAAGCAGAACTTGCAATACATTTTCACCTGATTAATGACTATTTTCTTCTCACTGTATGGAGACTGATATTTTACTCCTATTGACAGATATAAAACAAAACATTTTAAAATAAGTAACGATTTGCAATAATGTGGAACACAAAAATTAACATAAAAATCGAATTTAGTCGATTTTTGTTTGTTTTGCCAATTGAAATACTCAACATTTTTAAAGAACTCTGAAAGTTATTTTTCTGTACGCATGTTACCAACTGCTCTAAGTTGACAAATCTCGATTGTAGTGTAGTTCAAATTATTACTGTTAAGGTGTTTATTATTAATTGGAAATTCCAATGCTGGTGTTCATATTGCATACAGATCTATGACTCCAGCCTTACATTTGTAAACAAGTGTCTGTGCATAGGTATGAAAAATAACCTGTAATTCTGCCTTTAAATCGTAAAAACAGATAAAATCCGTAAAAATAGCAACCCTATTCTAATTCCATGTTTTATGCAAATAACTTGTCACAATCACAGTTTTACAGTGGTGTTGAAATACACAAAGAAAATAACCAAACCATTTAAAAATAATTAAAAAAGGAAAGTTGAAAGGTGGTGTCTTATTTAATTTGAAGATACTCGGCAAAAGTTAATTTACCTTAGTTTTGGGACAACCACAGACCAAATATGCAAAAATTAACTACCAGTCAACAATTCCTAAAAATACTTCTACGTGTAACTCTATCAGTTAAGGATATAAGAGATACACAGATCACCCCAAAATAATAGTGTTGTCATTTATGCACACACACAAAGGTGAATGAAAAAAAAAAGTAATTTTTATATTAGAAAAGAAGAAAAACAATGAGGTGGTGGTGCATGACACCACGTGCACACTGGGAGACTAGCAGCTGGCAGAGCACAGCGTTTCACCATTCCCCACAAACAGCAAGTAAAGCGAACCTGAACAAGATATGTGTGTGTAGACAGTGTCAACCCAAGGACACCAACTTACTGACAGGGGACAAGATGTGGGCAAACTATGTGCACGAACCACGCACACCACCTAAGGAAATGAGAAACGGGCAGGACACAGAGACAGATATGTAAACCCAGCTGCCAAGAAAAAATTGTATTTTGGAGAAGTGAAAACTGAACAGTGTAGAAGGGAAGTGGAAAAGGCTGCGCCACCAGCCAGATGCACAGCCATGCATGGTGTAAATTCCAACCCCCTAGCGCACAGAGACAGGGCAATGTTGGGGAATGGAGGAGCAAACAGCAGGTAAACATTACCCGAGTTTACAGGACAAACACACAAAGATCCAACAGTGTTTACACAACAGTGCAAAGTGACCTTATGGCAAGGCGGCGAGCCACCAAAGAAGTGGATGGATAGGGAAAGAAAAGTTATGGAGGGAAGCGCATTAGTAGTGGGGCACGTGGAGACGTTTGGACACGGTCAAGGGAAAGTTTACTACACAATTAGAACACAGATTTGAAGGCAAATGCGCAAAAACACGCTGCCACATACCATTTTACAGGGAGATGCAGAGGGAACACGAGACCGTGGTAAGTTTATTGCAAGGAAGGTCCAGCTATTCCGGCGCATCCACCCCATCGAACCTCTGAGGCTGCCCTACCAACAATTACTGAACTGTTGCACAACTAGTTGCAACCCTTTTTGCGTGGGCTCAATCAGCGGACGATTGAGGAATATGTGAGACAGGCTACACTACAGAATGGAACATGCAACAATGGCTCAAGTACGTGGGTAGCAAGAAGAATAGGGAAGCTTTGGAAAGCAACCAGAACCACGGTCGAGGGAATGTTCGCAACCCCTCTCACCCGGCGCTCAGCTACCGGCCGCCCGTGAAGAGCAACAGGCAATCGAACCCACACCATAACCAAATATATACTTTTGAATGTGTTTGCAGAAATAAAACATAATTTTCCCGGAATTAACAAATAAAGTCTGTTCTTCATACAGGGCCGTGTGGTATGTGAATAAAGGCCATGGTAGTGCACAACCACGGTAACGTAATGTTTAGGCCTACATACCTATTTCTTGGGCTGCAAAGAATAAAGAAGAAATATGTCCTTTCTGTACATGCTACAGTGAAAATAAATGTGTGATGCATGACCTCAGGTGGCTGACCGCGACGTCACTGTCAGGCAAGGTTTTGATGTGTCGGTCAGACACGGGTGATTCAACTGGCTGACGTTCTTAATGGTTGACCGGGCCCCGGCCAGTATATAATACAGGGCGCGTGACTTGACGGCACAGTACAATGTCAAAGGTGGGCTTAGCTGTCATGTGTAATGGGTGGCACACAGCCGCGGGTAGACCTGTGCTGAAGATGGCCCGGGGTGACTGCTGACCCAGCTGCTGCTGCTGATGTTGACTGGAACAAGTGCCCCGACCTGGGGCAATGGCGGTGCTGCGGTGAGCCTGGGGAGCACTGCTTGTCCGGCGACACTGGAAACACGGATTCGCGATCCCTAGTGGAACGGGCCATTCCTGACTGAAATCCGTGACGATCTGGTATAGTCGGCTGGCGGTCTTGATCGAGGGCTGAAATAAAGGGTGGGAAGGAGCTGGGAGGTAAGGCCTCTCCAGCTGGTGAGCAGCTTGAGCTGGTTCCCGGAGGGTTGTGTTGCGAAGTGCAGTTGGGTTTGGATTACAGCTCCCATTGGCTTTGGAGGCCACATCTGCTTTCCTTTCCTGCCACTTCGTACCACTCCTTTGTGTGTATGGCAGATTTGTACCCAATTACTCCAACCGGCAATAATTCAGTGGGCTGATTGTATCAGTGGGTTTAACCTGGAAGTCCGACAATGATGTGTGTATTTCCAAAGGTGGGTAGTCCTCCAGAACCAGTCTACTGCTCTCTCCCGGGTCAGTTCAGCGCTGTGAAGGGAGTGAATCGGCTGGACTAGCTGACTGACAGCCCTTGGATTGTGTTGCAAGTGGTTGTGACACTGCCTTACTAGGCACCAGGTGCACAGTATGGGTGGCCGTCGACTGGGTGTGTTTTATGACATACAGGCACTCGGTTAAGGGAGCCCACAGTCCTACTCCAGGTTCTGTAATTGGTTTGTGAAAGACGCAGACTCCTGCTTTACGCTGGTGGGCTGATGTCTACAGAGGATAAAATCACAGTCACCCTAGAATTATCACTCAGAGGTTTGAGAGAAAACGTGTTTATTCCGTGAGGAATAGACATGGTGGCCCGTACTACCTCCTAACTAATCAGGAATTGAACGAAAGTAAACTATGTAAACCAGGTGAAGGGGACCTGGGTCTAACCTGAAGGTGAAGGGAACCTGGGTCTAACCTGAACAAGAGCAGATGCGGCTAGGTAGCCTTAATAACAACTGTCAGGAATTACACTTTGTACTATCCCAGTTATAACAAACACAATATTAATCAGCTCCAGGAAAATAAAGTGAACAATCATTCACAGCAGAACAAACGACTTTTGACGTCGCATTTGCATGTCTTCATAAAGCCAAAGAGTTTCATAATAAATTTAACCTTTGGTTTAATTTTAAATTTTACAATAAAGCTCCAATATAACATGGTAGAAATTAAATCTGAACTGCAGGGAGCCAAGTTTTGACTTAAAAAAAAAAACTTAATGATACTGTCTGTATTCACATGACTTCAAGAAATACTTGGCTGAAATTAAACTTTGTCTACAAATAAAATTATTTGAAAACTGTTTGGCCCAAAATTAAAAGTAAAAATCATATTAGTTACAGAACTTAACATGCTGACAGTTGTTTTCCCCTTAATTTGCTATTTTTGTCAAATTGCTTTTGCTATCATGCTTTAAAAAAGTAGTGCATTCTCAAAAGAAAAAAATAGCACTTCAACCCTTTACTAGTCTACACTCTATACAAATTAACTACCTTACAACTCTAAAACTTTACAGTTATTGTATTTCTAGCAAGCAAGCTAGTAGAAAAATGAGATGGCATTTTTCACTATTTCAAAATACTTAAGTAATTAGCTTTTGTATACCTTAAATTCAACATCTCCACAGATAGTGAACCTGCAGAAAGGGCCTTCAATTTTGAGTACAGTGTCTCCAGCAGCATTTTTGATGTCAAACAATGGGTAGCAGAGGCTCCAGCGCTGCTCTATGCTGCCTATCAAGTTTCCTGGTGGAGCAGACACCTCCATTGTCTGGAAACACAAACAACACCATACTTCCTAGTCATTTGTGACAATATCATGACTGCTACATGTGCATGCCTCAGTGTCTGTTCAAAGAGTATATTACCCTCTAAACTTGGCAATCTACATTCCATCAGTAGCTCATCCCATTACATAATGTGGGAAACATGCCAAGACACTACTGATGACTACTGGGTTTCCTCAAGGCAGTCCATTTCCCCTATCAATAAATTCCATTGTCTCTCCACTTGAATTTAAGCCACTTACAGGCTGACCAGGAAGGAAAGGTATGTACCTCGGGTAGGACAGTCGGCTCCAATAAACACCAGATTCATCTCATTTAATCCATATTGAATCCCACCTTCACCATAGTAACAGTGTGCAGATATTGTGTGTCAAGTCTTCATAGAATTAACTATAGTACATAACAAACTTGGAACAGAATGTTGTACAGTGGACTCTCTCGATGTATCGAAAATGCAAGTATCTATAAATCATAAACACAGTTAATTTTAAGTGGTCCCAGCAAAATTCCTATATAAATAATGATAAAGTTACCTGCTTTTATTTTTTAAAGGATATTGCATCAATCAAAATATCTTTCAGTCCCATCACCTAAGATTTCCCGCAAAAATCATTTTTAGGCTGGTTTTTTATGGAAATATCTAATTAATGGATGTGAATACGTCACATGTGCCTACGTTTATCACTGCGACTCATGGCCGCACAGTGTGTCTAGGATGATCCCTCCCCTTACATGCCTTACGAGAGGAGAGAAGAGGTTACCTAGCAACCAGCGAGACATCCTTGCATTTTATCCCTCTTTCTGTCTCTGTCACTCCCAGCTGCGCACCTTTCTTCCTCCCCTTACCTGCCTCCAAGAGGGGAAGCTGTTGTCTAGCAATAAAAAGTGCATCCTCTCTTGGCCATGCACGCTTGCCTACACCACTTACGCGGTTGGCTGCAGAGCACGTAAAGTGCACCTGGCAACTGTAGAAATTATATCAAGATTAAGTTGCACCTATCATCACAAGTACTTCAAAGCAAATGGTTTTGATCAAAAATGTTATGCAATACATATTAATGAGGCTTATTATTATTTGCAAATATGTTTTCTTTTGTGATTAAAGGTTGTTTTTTCCTGTAATAAACATGAACAAAATTTTATTTTAATCAATGGACAGCATCTTCGTGAATAAAATGATATGCCTAGAAGCATACCCTTGTCGCCAAAGTTGTTTGAACACAGAGCGACTTGAACTACCAAGCGTGAAGTTCATTTCCAGTTACTTCCTGCAAGGAACTACGAGCATTTATATTCATTTTTTCAATTGACACGCTTCTTTTGAATAAAATGATATCCTGCAAGAGCCTATTCAATATCTTTTGTCGTCTCATAATGGGTAAGCACCGAGCCCGAGTGCAGCATAACTCGCAACACGTGCAAGTGTACGGGAAAATCAGAGCATGTGATTTTGAATAGTAAATTATGTAAAACCACGAAGAAATAAATTTTAAGAGCATTATTTATTCATTTCTGTCTGAAAATGACAAGTTTTATGCAGTGAAATATAATAACTTACTTGAAAATAAAAGTTTGCCACACATGTGAGGTGTCAACGTGCAGAATTGAGTAAGCTTCAGATGCTTCTTCCCCTTATGTGGTTGGCAGCCAGTTGCCTAGCAACAACCGTGACATCCCTCTGTGTACAGACTGGCTTGGAAGTGGAGGGGTACATTGTTTCACTCCTCCCATTGCTAAAGCTTCCCCTTCTCCATCTCACCAGCCATGAACACACTGCCTGTTGATAATTTCTCAGCGTGCTCTCAGCTGTGTGTGTGCAGGACATTCAAAATTTGGCTTATAATCAATGTCATTTTATTTTCATTTTCAGAGGGTTTCAAATTTTGGGTTGGCTTGCATTCAGTGTCTGATTACTATCAATTATATAGTGAATTTTAAAATGTTATATTTGTCTGGGCCAGGTTGCTGGTATAGTGTTTCAAACTTCCCACCCTCAGTGCTGGAGCCATAGTAGCGCCGAAGCTGGTGTCATTTGGTTTTATACCAGTTGTTCCCATGGCGTGACCGTGGAAGTCTTTACCCGGGTTATTGTTAAAATGTTTTAGTATGCAGTCCACTATTTCGTACCCTGAGCCCAGACATTTGGTCCTCCGGGCCGGATAGAATAAACAATTCTTGTGAAGGTTGTTCGTTTGAGTGTATCGTTCTCATCGTGTTTTCGTTTGTGCTTTGTGCTGAGATTGATGCAGTTCAAGTAGGTATATAGTGATGAAAATTGTAAATGTACATCTGAAGATTAGGGATGTCTCCTACGCGTCAAGTTAATCAGCACATGTAATTGGTAGAGATTTTTGATGTTCAATAAGTTTGTGACTTTAATTTTAATATATATCCCCCCCACTTTGTATCAATTTGTTTGTTTATATAGTAAATTTGTACATTATTTACATCAAGACTGAGAAGGTTGAAGTGTTGGCTAGTCGCCTGGAGCATGTGGAAAACAGACAGCAGCGCGCATTGGTCCTTGCAAATACGGTAGCCACCGACAGCTCAAAATCCTGAATGTTTATTTCTATGTGCTGTGACTTGCCTGACCTAAAAACTAGGTTTGAGAATGATTACTTAACCGAGTTGAAATGCTAGATCAATACAGATTTTGACCAAGGTAAGCACACACAGAGGCTGGATGAGTTTTGTGATCTATATTATTCTATTATAGCCATTTTAGATACTGTGTCCTGTAATTCCAAGTAAGACCATACCCCCAATGGGCCTGAACATTCATCGCGAGTGACGCTAGTCAATTAAACTTCCTCATTTCAAAGTAAATTGAGCAGCTTGAATCAATTTCTAAAATTTATTTGAGACCTTGATAATAAATAACCAGGCCCTTTCCAATTTGGAACAATTCACAAACTTAAAGTTGGCCTTGGAAGGTGAGCCTTTAGCACTAGTACAGTCTCTGTCTTTGACAGGGTGACAATTGTGAGGTTGCTTGGGCCTTATTGACAAAGCAATATGATAAGCGACTGATTATGTCTCACTACATAGATGACATTTTGCAGATTCCTGTTGCCCACTTGAACTCTACAGTGTCCATATGTTATCTTCTATCCACAGTGAATGAAAACATGGCAGCACTGAAGGCCTTAAAACTTTGAGTGGGTCAATGGGACATCTTATTATTTCATCTCCTTGAGAAACGTGTTAGTGTGGGTGGACCTTCGAAAAATGTGGGAGTTAATTGTAGAGGACTTGGAAATTCCTATGCTGCAAAACTTCCTGACATTTCTCAAGAGGCAATGCAAGTATTGTGAAGCATTTGGATTGGGGGAGGGGGGAAGCCTGATCAGCCCCTCTACGAACTGGGTCAGAGCAAAGCTACCCTTAGTCGGAAGGTTCAAGGTCAGTTGCGTACCACAACAGGTGCATATCTTGTTACTCCATCCTCGGTGTATTGTGTGTGTAAAGGTAAACATCCTATTTACCATTGCGGTATGTTTACCCAGAAAAGTTCAAGGGAAAGGTTTGAGTGTGTTAAGGAGCACAAACTTTGCATCAACTGTTTACAACCCCTCCACATGGTGAGAAACTGTCCATCGTCAAATTCTTGTCACCGTTGCTCATCTCGCCAGCATTCAGTTTTGCATTTCATCAGTGTTGATATAGACAGTTCTGATCAACAACCACATGAACGTACAGAGTCTGTAGAAATGCCTGAAAATATAGCGGGAAAGAAAAAAGACCCATCTCCTGCAACTGTTCTTTCATCATTTCCCGAAAGGGCTAGCTGTGCTACAGTACTGTTGTCCACCGCCGTAGCTGAGGTTCAAGACACATTGGGTAACTTTCATCTCATTCGAGTTTTGTTATACTCTTGTAGCCAAGCTAGTTTTATTTCAGAAGATGGCCTCTCACATATAGGGCTGTCCTGTAAGAAGACAACAATGCCACTTCAGGGCCTTTCTTAAGTGCCACTCGGTGTGGCATGTGGAGTTGTGTCATGTGCTGAAGGAAGGACTTTGCTTCTCTGCAGACATTCTAGTCCTTCCACAGGACACATTCCTTTGACACCCTTGCAAACAGAAGCCTGGAAGCATCTTTCGCATCTGAAGTTGCCAGACCCCAACTATACCAACCCAGGTTGTGTCGACATGCTTGTTGGTGCAGAATTGTTTCCATACATCATAACAGGAACAAAACTTGAAGGCCCCCTGGTTCTCCGGTTGCTTTGGACTCAAGTCTTTGGATGGATATTGATGGGTAGAGTTAATAATGCACAGCCCTTCGGAGAAGCTGCCATTTTCTTTGTAACTTCGAATTCATCGAATGAAACTCTAGGTGCTGCAGTTGAACGCTTGTGGAAGTTGGAGGAGTTACCAGATGCCAAGGCAGCCTGCACGTCAGAAGAGAATGAATGTGAAAACATATTTGTTGAAACCCATGTTTGACTTGAAACAGGGAGGTACATGGTCACACTGCTCTTTAAAACTACTGATCCAGATCTAGGTGAATACTATGACTTGGCACTTTGTCATCTTCATTTGTTAAGAGCGTTGTTTCAAAAGGCAACCAGAAGTAAAAACACAGTATGTGGCCTTCATGCAAGATTACTTGACCATTAGACACATGAGCTATATCGAGCCTCATGAAGTAGCATCAGACAAGTCCTATGTTATTCCTCATCAATATGTTCAGAATGCCTCAGCTAAGGCCAGCACAGAGTACTCGCTCAGTGATTTGTTGTTGAGTGGTCCGAAGTTACAATGTGACATTTTGAATGTCCTGCTTCATTTTTGTATAGCTAGTTTTGTCTTCACTGCTAATGTTAAACAGATGTACCGCCAAATGTTGGTGCACCCAGCCCAAAGGGAATTTCAGAGTAATCTTTGGAGGGAAGGTGAACTTGAACCGGTACAAGAATATCGGTTGAATAGTCACATATGGTGTGTGTTCAGCCCCTTACCATACTCTACAAACATTGCATTAATTGGCTGAAAATGAGAGGGAAGACTTTCCATTCACTGCAAAGGTATTAACAGACATCTATGTGGATGATATTGTCATAGGTACCAGTGATCTTCAAACTGCTCGAAAATTGCAACAGGACCTGCAACAACTACTCCCTCACGGAGGTTTTCAACTGCGGACGTTTTTCAGCAATTCCCCATATCTCCTCAGTAACCTACCTTCAGAAGATGTACAACAGTCATCAGAAACCTACTTGTTTGACGACAGTACCTGTGTGAAAGTACTGGGTCTGCATTGGACCCCCAAACCCCTTCAGCCATAGAAATGCATGGATTTGCTGATAGTTCAGGGAAAGGATATGCTGCAGTTGTATAACTACAACAAGTATCCGCTTCAGGTGTCATTTCAACTCGCCTATTACTCGCAAAGGCTAAGGTTGCACCCTTGAAACAGGTGACCCTCCCACGTCTGAAACTATGAGCTGCTCTCCTCTTACCTCGTCTACATACAGTAACTGAGACTTATGCTTCCGCCCTGCCCCAGAGAGACGTGTATGTATGGACTGATTTATCTATTATTCTGGCATGGATTCAGGCCTCTCCACACCAGTGGAAAACATTTTTGGCTAACAGGATTAGTAAAACCCAAGAATACACCTCCTCCGAATGGTGGCATCATGTCCCAAGTGTTGACAATCCATTTGCATCGCGTGGCCTCACCCCTGCTAGGCTTGTGGAACATCCTATGGTGGCCTGGAGCTGCAAGGCTGTATCAATCTAAGGAAAATTGTCCTCAGCATCCAAGCACCATACCCAGTGATGTGTTTTCTGAAGAGCACTCACCAGTGGTT
Organism: Clitarchus hookeri; assembly: GCA_002778355.1. Classification (NCBI taxonomy): domain Eukaryota; kingdom Metazoa; phylum Arthropoda; class Insecta; order Phasmatodea; family Phasmatidae; genus Clitarchus; species Clitarchus hookeri. The sequence goes on along the minus strand of NQII01000273.1, from coordinate 438,688 downwards.
CTTCAAACTAGTGTGGAAATATCGCCTTTGTCAATATTAATGGAAAAATACTCCACATTGAACACGATCAAGAGGAATATTGCATGGTGTCTTTGATTTATCAAAAATGCTTGTCCAACTTCTGTAAGGGTTTCAGGCTCATCGCAAACTGAAGAGTTGCAAAAGGTCTTCAAGGTTTTGATCAAGGAAACACAAACAGAGTTTGCTGAGGAATTTGTTCAACTTGCCCACAACCAGTTTTGTACACCTGCCATTCAAAGATTGACACCCTTTTTGGACAGTGAGGATATTTTAAGGGTGGTTGATCAACTCCAGAATTCTGACTTGCCATTGGATCAGAAACACCCCATATTACTTCCTAAAAACAGTCTTGCTGTCCTGCTCCTAGATCAGTTATATAAAGATTTTCTACACCCTGACTGTGCAGAGGCTTCTCCAACAGGAATTTTGGCTCCTTGCCGCTAGAAATCTAATTTGTCGTCCACTGAGAATGTGTCTGAAGTGCTTCAGGACTCGCCACAAGAGTGTATCACCTGCTATGGTAAGCCTGCCAGAAGAGAGTGTGTCTCAAGCAAAGCCTTTTCTCCACACTGGAGTTGACTATGGGGGCCCTGTTTCTATCACCATGACCAGAGTAAGAAAAAGGCCTTTCTCGCTGGCTTAAGAAGATTCATTGCACGACGAGGACATACCTATACAGTCATTGCAGCAAACAACTTTGTTGGAGCGAATCGTAAGTTGACGAACTTGGAGAATTTCTTGCTCAAGCAGACTACCAACAAAAACCTTTATAGAAATTTTGACCTCAGAAAAGACAACATGGAACTTCAATCCACCAGCTGCACCCCATTTTGGTGGTTTGTGGGAGGCAGGAATTAAAAGTGTAAAATTACTGCTCCTCAAGACAATTGGTCTACAGCTCCTCACCTATGAGGAATTGAGCACTGTCCTGGCACAAGTCGAAGTATCCTTGAATTCATGACCCTTGTGTCCCATGTCAACTGATCCCAATGTCTGCACTAACTCCCAATCATTTCCTCACCTTTGGCCCACCGTAAGTGCTTCCAGACCAGGATGTCGTCTTTGTTCCTGTCAATAGGCTGCAGTGATGGCTATTAGTACAACAAATTCACCAGTCATTCTGGAAGCTATGGCACCAAGAGTATTTACATAATCTCCAGCAAAGGGAAAAGTGTGGATTGGTGGGGACAAGAATGTGAATGAAGACAATTAGTCCTCATCAAGGACCCTAACCTGCCTCTTCTACGTTGGCGCTTGGCCAGAATTGTCAAGGTGTTTCCTGGCAAGGATGGAGTTGTACGAGTGGCTGAAGTGCGCACATCTCATTGCACACTCATTCAACCTGTAGTGAAATTGTGCCCTCTCCCCACTCAGTAACCAAGAACATGGGGGAGATGTGGACATGTACATATTGTAAATATGTTTCAGTTTATGATGAACAAGGTATTATTGTTGTGTTATGTTGAACTGTGGACACTTCAAAGTGGGCAGGATGTCTGGCCCAGCTTGCTGGTATAGTGTTTCAAACTTCCCGCCTTCAGTCCTGGAGCTACAGTGGTACCAAAACTGGCGCCATTTTGGTTTTCTACCAATTGTTTGCATGGCGTGACCGTGGTAAGTCATTACCGGGTTATTGGTAAAATGTTTTAGTATACTGTCCACTCTTTCGTGCCCCGAGCCCAGACAATATTCTTTATTTAAACAAGTTGAGATAAAAAAAAATTTATGTGTCAGTTATAGTAACACTAATACAGTAATAATTTTTTTTTTTAATTCCCAGTTTTATCATGTTTACTAGTTAAACTTTATTCAAGATAATATACAGCTCTCATTATACTCAACATGAAGTCTAATAGGGTTAGAAGTTGTATTTTGTTGATGTACATGTCAGAACCCTCATCTACTGAAATCCCAGATGTATGGAAATCTTTTGACAGTCCCCTGAAAAATGGTAGATAAGGAGTCCACTGTATATAGTAACATACCCAAGTACTATTCCTCAACAAAGTAAAGTTCATGTAGAGATATTAGCTGGTAAGAGAATACAGTAGTAAGAAACTTCTCACCTGCAAGCAACATGGAAAACAACATGAATCACACGCCAGTGGCCGGTTCAGATGTATGACTTCATTTTTGTAATTGTCGAGGATCTTCATGTCAAATGCACGCAAAGGGCCACAGCAGTTCCTAGTCAAGCAGTCAGAGTCCTCCACTGCGTAGTATACTTTCTGGCCCAAGCTGTTCTTCACAGTGAACTTGTTCTGAGTTTCAAAGCCAGTGAATGCTGTGAAACAAATAACATGAAGTTTTACTTCAAGGAAATTCAAATTAAATAAAAACACAAATATTCGATTCTGTTAGGCTCACAGATTATTATATTATGGGTTTTGAAATTGTGGTTTTTGAAGTACAAACTTCATACCTAACAGTGACACTAACAACAGGGTTTTTATAAAAAATCCTATGAACTACCCTCCATTTCCCAAAAGATGTCTGTTAAGGGAAGATTAAGAAATTTACATAAACTGATAACTTTGTTCCTACTGACCAATCCTACAATACTGAGCTACTTAAATAACAATTCATTTTCATATACGAAACACTTTCGTTTAATACTGGGGTAAAAAATTGTGCTTTCTGAAATAACTCTCTACTCACAATAGCTATAAACGTTCCATTTGAAGTAAAATTATTAACAAAACTATCTCATGTTCAATTAAAATATTTTACAGGCTGTAGTAGCTTGTGAACTGATTTGGTCCCAAGTGATATTTGAAATAAACGAGTAACTTAAATAGTTGTATAATTTTGATATATATCATAAAGTGTTTATAACAAATGGCATTGAATTTCAGGTGATAAATACAGATGTCATAGAGACAGTTTAACTGTGCTTTAATTAATTTAATGAGTTTTGAGAAAACTTGTTAACATGAGACTACTTTTCAAATGCATGCAATTATTGTGTTATGGTGAATGACAGATCAGATGTGTGCATTTTTAATCTTGTACACATGCCTACCATCACTGGGCGTGTAAATGAATAGAGTTGCAATAATCTTTAATGTCTTAAATGGCCACCATAGTTCATTAGCATTCCACCATGACTAAGATTCAATGGAGATAATTTTCTTAACATTGTGATGTCATTATGTTCAGATATAGATCATGCAGCAGTATATTCACATTAAATTACAAGTGACAAAATGTTAATGTTTCCATGCAAGCAGTTGATCCAACTTCAACATATCATAAAATTAACATTAAGACATGGTGGGAATAGGCTGCAAGCCTACTAATTACATTTTAAAAAGATACTCGCAGGGCGATACTTGTGGAAGAAAAAAGTGGAGGTGTGGGTGGGGGGGAGACGAAAACACAAAATAAGGTGCACAAATTTTCTATGCGGATGTGCAATTGTGACATTTCGCTGGATGGGCCAGCTTCTTCAGGTGGCGAGTGGTGGTACACTGCAGCAGTCTGTTGGGTGATGGTTGGCAAATGATGAACTTAGTGGCCAGAAGGCAAACTACTAGGGTGAGTGGGAAAACTTGAAATGTGGTGGAGAGGTTATTTTATGTTTAAGCCAGATGTCCACCTGGTTTTGGAGATATATTTGGCCAGTTCCTAGCATCACAGTTTTGCACTATTACTAGAAGGGCCCTCACCACTCTCATTGTGTAACACGAGTCAAAGTTCTTGTTTTGAGATGTTTCATGTGCCGTGTGGTGATATTACAGACTGTGGCATGGGTGGAAATTTGGGGTGCATCAGATGCACCTCCTAAACAAGCTGGTGCAGCCCAAATTGCCACCCAATGCCACACTCAGTAATATCACCACCCCCAGAGTTCTCATCCCAGCAATAACTCATGTTCTATGCACAAATCTTCCACCTCCTTCAATAGCTGGCTCACCAACCAGACTTATTCTATCCAGTGCAGCTACAATTGTGTGACAGAAAATCTCATCTACCTGCTACAGTGCATTCACTGCAATGCAGAGTACATTGGCCTTAATACCAACACACACTGAGAGAATATTTGGCCACAGAGTGGATACAAAACAAGCCATAGTTGGGGTGAATTTAAATTTCCAAGAGGCCATTTGCAGCACACACAGCATCTCACAACCAGAACTTTGACTCCTGTTACACAACCAGAGTGGTGAGGGCCCCTTGCCATTATCCAATAATAGTGCACAACTTCGACATTGGTAACTGCCCAACCAATACATCACCAAGTCCACAAAGACACCTGGCTTATACATAAGATAACCCCTCCGCCACATTTCAAATTCTCCACCTCACACCCTCGTTTGCCTCCTGGTGGCTAGGTTCACTGTTTGCTATCCACCATTCAACAAACTCCCACTACCAGCCACTTTACATGCATACATTTGCTTTCAGTGGGTATCTACTTCTACTTGGTTTGTGTTTGCTTTCCATAGCATTTAACTTGTGTTTTTTAACGCATGGTAAGAAGCTCTTGTCATGGAACCTTCTCAGAAAATTACAAGTGTTGGCCAAAGTGCAGTGTTTGTGCCGGACTTAGTGTATACTGGGGTCGCTTTCACCCTGAGACTCTGTTCAAACCTCGTTACCACCCTACGGTAAACAGTTTGGCAAACTTGGTCCCTCGTCCATCAGACGTTAGTGGGCACAGGTTGAAGATAAACTTTTGTACAATCCTTTAGACGGAATAAAACATGTATTTACCAGTTACATTCTGGTCCGGTCATTCTCTTTCGCTTTATGCCTTCCTTACCCACTTTGCCTTCTGTGTGCATATCTGCCTAACTACTTCCAGGTGCACGCGTGATCTCCGCGTTAGAGAAACAAACCACGTCTCCATTTTCACAGGGAAAAACATGTGAGAAGTGGCAAGCCCCTCCAGAAGAAGTTTTATCCCTGTTTGTCTTATGCTGCAACACAAATCAATCCAGTCAGCCAAGATGACTTCTCTGTAAACATTGATGACTTTGCAGCCTCACAGAAAACAAATCCTTTCCCAATTTGTGTTTCAGCTTACACTTGGGCATACATTGTGAAATGACCAAGCCTCGAAATGAGGAGACCTCATAAGGGCTGCTGTCTTCTGAAGTACCATCCAATTCTCACAAAACAACTGACTATTTGGCAAGTGAAAGTGAAGTAAAAGACAATATGCCTGCAAAGTCTTTTCAGGAGTTGCTTCTGCAGACCATTCAGAGCCACAAGGTCTCAGAAAAAAGTAGGTAGTTGTGGAATCATAAGTTATAATGTCAGATGAAGTTTACAAGAGGCTTCTTGAGGAAAAAAAAAAAAAAAAAAAAGCAATGGAGAAATTAAAAGAGGAAAGACAAAAACCAAGTTAAAAATGATTAAGGCATGAAAAGAAAGTCTATTTATGGTGCTGAAGATGATAATTACTGTAAGAGATTCTGAGTGTGAGGAATTGGATGAGTTTTTGTAAAAAAAAAAATGCTTGATGATGAGGAAGTAGATGAATAGGTTTTAAAACAGCAGATGAAATGAACACTGGGAATTGGGACATTGTGAAATTCTTAGAAAAAATAAAATTAAACTTTCTTTGACAATGTAATAAATACAGTGGAACCGCGTTATAACATTAGTCGACAATGGCAAAATAAATTATCGCTATAGTGCGTTGTCATTATAACAATATTGTATTTGCCCTTGTAGATCCTGTGTTTGAACCAGCAGATGCAATGTTGCTTTCTCCTCCATTCTTTTTCCCCTCCCCAACATTTTCCCACTGCGGGAGGGAGTTAGTTGCATACCAATCAGCGCGCTATTTCACTCCTTGTCTCTCCCTTTCACCTGCCTCTTCTTCTCCTGTCTCGCCTTCCCCCCTACCTGATTCCTCCAAAACTTCTGTGTTTCCCTGTAAGGCAGAGGATAGCCAACCTCTCAGGTTGAGAAGGGAAGAGACGACGTTTTTTTAAGGGGCGACATTCCAACACAAAAAAAAAAAAACCCCAGCACGTCACTGAAAGTGACACTATAAGCAGGAAAACACTATGAGGGAAACACAAAAATTCAAGGATATGGACACCAAAAGATATAAAATTATGCACCATAATAAACACACAACTTTATAAAATGAACTAAACAAATATTTTTTTAAAAAATACCAAATCTTTTATGAAATTTGATCTCCTGGCTGCACATGTCAAAATTAGAAAGACAGGAAATCCACACTGTATTTGTGTTGTGTTATGGTCGGTCATCCTCCTATTAAACAACTTTCTACTGGTGTGTCAGGCATGACATCTTGTTCGCCTAACAAAAGAGAGGGAGAAAGAAAGAGAGAAAGGAAAGCGTGCGGCTGTAAAAGAATTCACTCCCTCCCCTTGCTGGCCAACAGACACTCGTCAATGTCAAGCTGGTAGATTCTCTCAGCAGGGTGTAGCTTGGGATAAAAACTACAAACTTTGTTTGAAATACAGTGTAAGTTGAGCATCTTTTCCATAGTTGTTTTCCTTTCCCAGCCTACTTCTTTCCACAGGAAAAATGTCAAAAGGCTGGCACAACATGTGAATATGTAATGAAATACTTTCAGTTGTGAATTGAAATTATGTGAAATGGCTCGGAAACAAGAAATAAATTACTGAATCAGAAACAGTTTGCATTATTCGCGGGAAAATGAAAACATTATTTTCGGGAATGTCCGTTATTGTTCTTATGGAGAAACATTCGAGACCAGAAAAATGGAGTGATAGGCTGCTAGCATATCGCCGCCACCATTCCCCTCCACTCCATCTACACTTTTTCCAGCTTTCCGCTCATTTCTTGGCCACGACTAGCTCTACTCCCATTCGTACCTCTCCCCTCCTCTATTGTACCCTCTTCCTTATCCCTCACAACACCCGCCCGCTCCTCTTCCCTAGCTCCGGCCGACGCGAGTGTCGCCATGCGACACAGGTTGGGTCGCGCGTGGCAAGTGGATAAATGTCACTTGCGATACAACGTGATTAATCATTTTAAAAATACGAGTTTACAAATGTTCATATCACTATAGTGAAAGGCTTCATTAACAGATTTGCGTTATGAACAAAATAATTACCTTTCAAATAATAGGGAAAATGGCGGTGCATTTAAAAACTATCGCAATAGCAGACGTGACGCTATAGGCTATACTCGTTATAACGCTGTTCCACTGTATTGCAAATGGTGAGCCCATCTTCAAATACCTGAGAACGTATTTAATTAATGGAGTCTCAATAACTTTCAAGCAACCACCATCAGAAGACATCAGCTGAGTGGAAAAAAGTGATTGTGATTATGATTCTGTTCTTCCACCTGTAATAAAGGAAAGATTTGGGGAAGTCTATTTTCAAATTGATTTTTCCAGCCACTATGATCAATAATTTTAATGAAGTGCCAAAAATAGTTGTTGACTGAATTTCATTTTTGGGAAGCCAAAACCTCACTTTTGTTCTTATTCATGTCCCTTTAAGTTCAATTAGTTATTTAAAAAAATTTTTTAGACATGCACTTCCTTATTTTTAAGATTTACTTTGTTATGTTCCTTGCAATAAACTTATTGATCCGGACTGAGGTCTCATTACTGAGTCTTACTCTGCCATTTTGATTTATTTCCATACTTCTATACTCATGTCTTTGTATTATACTGCCAAATTTAACTGGAACTAAACATTACTGTTTTATTATATAAGTAGGTATCTAAACAGTTGATTTAAGTTAAAAAATTGATTTGAAGTCTTACTTCAGTTCTTAATTTTTAGTAGAGTAACATAGTACAATCTTACTAACTTCCTCAGATACCAATATCCTGGTTTCATTATGTGCATTTTGCCTTTTCTGTACCTTAGAGAATGATAAAAAAAAATTATTTGTGTGTTAAATGTTTGTAAAAATTGTTTAAAACAAATAAAAATTTGTTTATTCCAATTATTTTTTACTAATTTTTTAGCTGCCATTTATGACCTATGACTAAAGATAGGAAATTTTAGCGAAATAACGCAAAATAAGCGTTAACCTGAATAAATTAAGTTTATTTGCGAAATTCTCTAATAATTGCCATATTCACAAAATAGCAACAAAATTCTCATTAAAATGTTTCCAAAACCACAAAGCTGGTCTTCTTTTACCATGAAAACTGCAAACGGTTAGTTTTGCAATATTTTATATATGATACAGTATTATCTCACATTTATTTCATTTATGCGCTAACAATTGTTAATTATTTCATGTAATCATGTAGTTAACTCAACAAGCGTGTCGTAGACAAAGTTTACTCTTAAGTCTCGAATTAGAATGGTTTATAAATGGCAGCAAGGTCGAAAGATTATCGCTGTAGCACAATTCAACATGTTGACGCGTGCCACTCTTTGATAAGTAAATATAAACATGACTTTGCCTCATCTGCACATGGAATCACGTAACCCAGGTGGGGTGTGAACCTCAAACAACTTGCATCCAAAGTCTACCAGCACACCCCTATACACTGAGACACTCATGGACAAAATCAGCCAAGTTAGTTCGCCTTCAGATTTCACGCCAACCCCTCTCGTGTGATATAAGCCACTCTAGCACTCCAGCTAAGCGCCTAAGCTAACACTGCAGATGCAACCCCGCCAGACAGAGATGCCTAATATCGCCACGGACCGAGAGTTGACACCAGAGCGCGCAGTTCCGCCCACAGGAGGAGCACACCCCACCACCCCTGCACCTCAGAGAGCCCACGGCAGGTGGAATATATATCTGTGCACAGCCGCAGAACGGCAGTTCATTCTCAACAGCTCGCTCCACCACTTCCAGTGCTGGAGTTCTCCGCTAACACTGACGTCTTCGCGACCATCCAGATGCTCTTTAAGACCTTCACCAGAAGCACCCGAAAAAGTCAACACTCACTACCCTTCTGATAGTGGTACCAGAGTACCTTCAAGTTAATTAGGGTTAGCCTATAATAGCTACCTAGCCGCATCTGCTTTGTTAGTTCAGACACAGGTCCCCTTCACCTGCTTTGCGGTTAACTTCCATTACAGTTCTTGGTACATTAGGAGTTCGTACGGGCCACCGTGTAATTCCTCTCAGAGTAAACACGTCTTCTATTAACTTCAGAGTACTCATTGCTAAGGGTGACTGTAACTCCAACTTTTGTAGACGTCAGCCCACCAGGGAAGAGCATGGGACCGCAGTATTCCCAACCTACTGTAGGACTGCGGGCTCCCTTAACCGAGTGCACGTACGTTGAAACAATACACATTAGACGGCCACCCATACTGTGCACCTGGTGTGCAGTACGGTAGAGTCCCAACAATAAGGTCAACCAAAAGGAGGTTAATCAGTCAGTCCAGTTCATTCCTCATCCACCATGCTGAACTGTCGCCAGAGAGTGAGAGACTGGGTCTAGAGGTCTGGCCCCTTTGGTCCACACCCACGTCGTTGTCGGACTACCGGGGTAAACCCACCGTACTAACCACTGCGCTGAACTGTCACCGGTTAGAGTACTCTGGTACGACTCTGGTTGGCTCGGCCTCGGCTTGGCTCAACACTTAGTAAGGGTACTTAGTCACCTGCTCCTCTCTTGTGTGGCCGACCATAGAACCTACCTAGATGCCTTACACCCATAGGAGTGGTACCAGGTTGCGTATTAGAAAGGCAGCTACCAACTCTTAGCTTATCTTGGGCTGTTACCCAGACCCAACTGCACTTTGCAGCATAACCCCCTGCCAACGAGCTCAAGTTGCCTGGCAGTTGGAGAGGCCTCACCTCCCTCCCCCTCTTTATTTCAGTCTCCATTCAAGACCACCGGAGAACCAGATCCCGCCATCGTCGCCTCCACCAAGGATTGAACGTACCACTGGATCTCGCAAACCTGCGGTGCCACTCCAGCAGGAGCAAACCTCTGCTGAAGCAGAGCCAGGAGTTACCCCGGGCGACGCCTGTCAAAGGTAAACCAGTTGTGGTGTGCAGGCCGGTAATATGCATGGTCATTCAGCACACTCCAGACTTCGTACCAAGCCGCCAAACCATGTGCCCCAGGTTGTATACCAGCCGGGTTCCAGTGAACAAACCATAAGTCAATCTTGACAGCCAGCCGTGTGTCTGACCGACACACCTAAAACTAGCCCTACCATGACGTCCCTGTCAATTACAGACGTCATGCGTCAATATTGACCCGAATTTCTAAGCACATGTTCATGTGCAAACACACCGATAAGTTGTTTTTTTTATTGTTAAGTGTGTAATTCTAATTTAAAATATTGTGATATTATGATAATAAATACATAGATATAACACAGGTGAAATTTTTTGAGCCAATTAAATAAGTACGGACTAAATATTTATGCTGTGTTGTTAAACACTCTGGAATTCACTCGTCTACTGAGATTTGTGTTTAGGGACGTTTGTGATAGTGAGCGAGGATACTAATTTTAGTTATCTGCTTACGCTGTAAAATCAGTCAAAAATGTGAAAAATAATAACTTTTTTACTGTGCCTAGGAGTTTTGATGTGAAGGTGTCTACGTGTTTGACAAATGGCAATATTGCTGTGTAAACATTGAGTGGACACAAAAAGAAACGTGCATAAGCACTGCTGTGCGGCCGTCCTGTATGCAGGGAGCATACTGCACACTGTACAGTGAACAGTGATAGTGTGTTACATAAAAGAACAGCTACATTGGTAGGACCTTTATGTAAAAATGCACATATCAGTTGGCAGCAATTTTTAGATTGCCAAGAAAACAAAAACAAAGGGGTTTCTACCACTTTCCCTTGAAAAACTCAACAGCTCTTTGATTAGAAACTTTGTTGGAACATTTGTACAATGGAACGAGTATTTTCATTTTATCTATATTAAAATTTTTACTTGTTTTTTTGTGGTTAGGTTGTGAATTGGTGTTGGAGTAATGTTTTAGCAGTGAACAGGCATTTTGCCAGTGTTTTCTGTTATCTTAATTTTACCTCAGTTTTATTATTTTCCTTTTAGTCAGTGGTACTATACTTTATAGGTGTAAAAACTTGTACCCAAAATACACAAAAGTGTATGATAAAAAATTGAAATACTCTGTCATAGGTCAAGACATGGGATGTAACGAATCGAAAAGGACGGTGTGTTTGGTGTTCAAATCAAAATTTTGGTGCCTACACATGACCAGAAGCTGTGTGAACAGTCCTAGAAAATTTCTAAGCAGTTATAAAATGTCTTGACAAAGTACAAGACTGATCACATAAAATTGATTGCGACTGTCACAATGTGCATTAGATGACCAAGTGCACACTCATGAGATTATTGTTTTATCGTTGGTGTTACATATTTTTTTTATGTTTTCATGTAAATATGTTCTATTAAAACTAATCAATAACAAGTTCCATTTAGGTTCTATTGAAATTGATACAAAAACAGTATATTCAACTCCTAATAATATCTCCTGCACTTTTTGTTATAAAACTTATTTGACGAAATGAAAATATTTTTATGATGAAATGGAATTTTTTTTAATGATTTTAATGATGAAATCAGCTCATTTTTTTAACCATAAATGTGGGGCCCTACCTATGACTCATAAAATTGTAAAATGTGCAACCCAAGGATTTTCATATTTCAAAAGGCAAAATAATCATCAAGAACTGAGCTATTTGGCACTTTCCGCAGCATTACTGCCACTTAAATTCAACATTGATGAGAGACCAGGTATGCACTTGCCCCATCAAGAAGGGGCAAGTTCATAACTGGGACGAACGGGAATTTTGGATTTGATAAATCCATACATAATTAAAAGTTCTGTTTGAATATATATTTTGAAATAGGCCACAGATGCCATTAATTTTAGAACCATTCAAAGTAAAACTTTTCAAAAGTTTGTGTGCACTTGCCCCACATTACCTAACCTTAATATTAAATAAAAAAATGTTATCTAATTTTTTTTGTTATTCAATTTATATAATTAATAAGCAGTAGGTATATAAAATTCTGCAACTAAGTGAAAAAAATATAAAAATATAATAAATGAAATACTAACAAAGAACACATTTTAAGAAAAAATATAAAGAAACTAATTTCTCAGTTAATTGGCACAAGCTGAGAAATAAGAATATGCAATAACTAACGAGCTCTAACCTTCCAATAGCTCCACTTTCTGATGCACCAGCAGTTGGTCAATCATAGTGAGATACTCCAGGCCAGGAGTGGTGTTAGGAATGCCTTGTGGTACGCCCATCCACCCAGCTGTAACAGTTGCATTTGTTACCGACTTCAATTCAAACAACACACCCACTGCCCTCCTCCTGCTAAATTATTATTTCCTTCACACAAACTAAGTCACATATACAAGCATGTCATGTAAGCAAACTATGTATATAATTTTTTACAAGCTGTCAGTAAAACCAAGGCCTGTGAACTACTTCAGTGCATCTTAAGAATTAAATCTCTGTTTCAGTGTTATCTTTATATATCACTTATAACTTAACTTGCCCAATATATTAGTGCAAACATGCCCTTTCAAAACATATACTCTATGCATAAAATAACCAAACTTTGTAATCTAGCAGAACCCATTTTAAGCATTACATATGGTAATACATAGCTTTTATCTGCCATTTAGCATGATAACACACATTAACACATAAATCTATTATCATACAGTTGGCCTGCCTCAGGACTCCAATGGAAGTGCAATAATCATTGTGACTTATCACGACTACAAACTTCCTACTCAACCGAACTCTAAGTTACCGTTGCAGCAACGTGTGCGAGCCGACAGACGTCATCAACATACCTGAAGTGACCGGCCGGTGTATGGGGTAGCTCGGCGCTCCACAGCCTGCATGTCAGCCCGAGTTGGAGACCTCCTGGACTCTGGGCCGTGCGTGAGTGTGTTTTCCTGCTCATCGGGTCTGTCCTCTACCTCTCCCCTCTACTGAAGCATACAGTCGACAACACGTCACTGTGAACTGACCTATCAATGCTGTGGAAGGGTTTGAAACGCTCCCTATGCTTCGAGTTTCTTGTGGAGCTGCGGCACTGACCAAATTGATAAGACATTTATGTGAGATGGCATGAGGAGAAATGAGATACTTACCTTCGGGGGAAGGGCCTCAGAGTGAGAAGAA
>NQII01000273.1:330802-425549 GCA_002778355.1 Clitarchus hookeri | reverse complement strand
GGGGGGGAAGGTATGATAGATACATTTAAACAAGTTTTAATACTGCTCACGTAATTTTTAATGTAAACTTTTTAAATGTGTTCTCTAGCATAAGTTTGTAAATATCTTTGATACAGGTCTATATTATTGGTAATATTTAAAATGTTTTCAAATTTATTATAATCAAAAAATAACCATTAGGGTTGAGTTTTTGATATCTATTTCGTATTAGAGGTAAAATTTTATATAAATAGTTAAAAGTTTAAAATTTTGATTCTTTCCTTTGCAAATAACATACTTTTTTTTCCCTCAACTTTTTGCATTTGTACTGCCTCCCAACAGGTGTATTATGTGATATTTTTCTGCTATAAACGGAAAAAGGGAAAGTGACTAATTTTAGGGAATTACACTGAATGAACGAAAGGACTGAGTTCTCAATACATATTTCAGATTATATCAATTTCATGTAGACAGAAATATGTGCAACTCTGCTTACCGAGCTCAGTGCCAACTGTTGTGTTCGATAGCAGCGCACTGGACACACACCAGAAAAAGCCTGGCCCAATCTCAGCACATTGGCATTGAAATTAAGATCAGCACAACAGTAGTCACTGAGCTAGGTGAGCAGAGCTGCGCAGCTATCTTTCTCTATGAGACTGATACAAACTAAAGCATGTGACAAGAACTCCGTCCTGCTGTCCATTCAGTGTAATTCCCTACAATTATTCACTTTTTTCCTGCTAATAGAAGAAAAAATCACATCAATAAAACTGTCAGGAAGCTGCACAAATGAAAAAAGACGTACAAAAAACATGATTTGTAAAGGGTTTTTTTTATACCAACCTTTCCATTCTAATACAAAATATTTATAGAAACTCCAACCTAAATGGTTATTTATTCACTATAACAAACATGAAAACGTCTTACATATTCCTATAAGAGAAACCCTTAAAATTACAAAAGACATTTTACAAAATTATGATACAGAAACCCTTTAAAAAATGTACATAAAAATTTACAGCAACAGTATTAAAACATAACTTGTGCAAACCTATCTTCATCCCATCCCCTCCTTCCCTTTTCTCCTTCCAATCCTAGATTAAAAGTGTCGACGTTCCCCCAAGGACAAGTGTCTGTCATTTCTTCTCTTACTACCTCACAGACACGTCTGTTTATTTGGTCAGTGCCGCAGCTCCAGAAAAAAACTCGAAACATAGGGAACATTTCAAAAACTTCTATAGTGTTGATAGGTGAGTTAGTAATGATGTCACAGTCTGCACGTCATCAAATGTCAACTTCAGTAGAAGGGAGAGGTTGGGTGGGGAACAGAAGCGATGAGCAGGCAAACACATTTGCGCACAGTCCAGAGCTCAAGGGGTCTCCCCGGACTGACATACAGGCACTGGAGGGTCAAGCTGCCCTGTACAGTGGCCGGTCACACCAGGTACATCGACGACGGCCTCCGGCTCACACATGTCGCTGTGATGGTAACTTGCAGTTCAATCACACCAGCAGATTTTAGTCGTGACAACCATCACACTATGGATGTTCGGGACACCTACACACATTGCATTACATTGCCATACGAAATATTTACACACACATTCTTTGGACGTCTGATGATATTTGGCACTCTCAAATACCATATTTATTAGGGTACCAATTACAAAATGTGTACACTGGAAATACCACAATGGATTAAATCTTTATAATAAAAAAAAAACAACCTAAGTAACATGTTCACATGCTTTGCAAGGTTTATAAACAGCTGTTGCTTGGTGGTGATGAGACAATACAGCATAACTTTCCAAGCTGCCTCCCTCCCATCCCCTGAGAACAAGGGCAAGTGACTTGTGCATGACAATAAGTGGGCAGACATGGTGGCATTAAGCTTAACGCTTACAGTGCATTTTCATAAACAGAGAACAATTCCTACATCTTTATCTTCCAATACTTATGACCAAGGAAATCTGATTTGTGTGTTAATATGCAGAAAGTTGTGGCGGCGTTATGCTAAATGTTTACAGTGTATTCATAAAATGGACAGCACACAGATCATTTTTATCATGGGTGTAGCATCATTTAAAATAAAACAGTCCCTACACTTTGGCACACACTGATATATATATATAAAAACGATTTAAACTCATCTTCACGTGTCATTCTGTCACCCCTAGGTGATGTTTGAACCATGATGGACTTGCTAACAGGAACCTACCAGCACGCACCTAGGCAGGGGGCACCCACGGACACGTCAGCCAAGATCGTCTTTGCCTTTATATAAATAAGTCACACCAACACCGCACGTGTGATAGAAGCCAGCCAAGCAGCCCAGCACTGTACCTAAGATTGCGTATCTGATGCAACGGCCTGAGAGATGGCATCAGAGTACAGCTCCGCATACGGAGGGAGGAGCTACCCCCGCCACCCCAAAGAGCAAGTAGATATATGTACCTGCAATGCCACAGAACGGCAGTTCATTCTCCATAGCTCGCTCCACCACCTCGTGTGCTGGAGCTCTCTGCAGACACTGATGTCCTCGTGCAGGGACTCCGCTACCTACCAGACATCTTCGAGACCATCACCAGCAACCCCCGAAGAAGTCTTCATCCCCTTTAACACTCACTACCCCTCTGGTAGTGACACCTGAGTCCCTTCCGGACAACAGCATCGAGTTAATTAGGGTCAGTTAGTATTATAGCTACCTAGCCGCATCTGCTCTTGTCTTGTTTCGACCCAGCTCCCCTTCACCTGGTATTATCGTAATCTACTTTCATTACACTTTCTAGTTGGTTAGGAGTTAGTACGGGCCACCATGTCTATCCTCATGGGCATAAACACGTCTTTCTATCTAACATCCGAGTACTTATTTCTAGGGTGACTGTGATTTTAACACCAGTAGACGTCAGCCCTCCAGGGAAAAGCAGGAGACCGCGTCATTTCAACCCATTTGCCAAACCTAGAGTAGGACTGCGGGCTCCTTTAACCGGGTGCACATACATCTCAAACAGACCCATTAGATGGCCACCCATACTGTGGAGCAGGTACGCCACGGTACCTGGTGCACACGTATGGTAGAGCCACAAACACAAGGAACTCAATCCACAAGGCGGTTAGTCAGCCAGCCCAGCCAATTCACTCCATCCACTGTGCTGCCATTGTCGCCGGAAGGAGTGATAAGACTGGTTCTGGAAGTCTGACCCCCTTTGGTCCATACCCACGTCGCTGTCAGACATCTAGGGTAACCCACCTCTATTTGTCGCCGGTTGGAGTAATCGGGTACAACTCTAGTTGGCTTGGCCACAACTGCTTTACGCCTCGCTAGGGATCCTCGTCGCCTGCTCATCCTTTGCGTGGTCGACTTTAGTACCTTCTTTCATGCCATACACCCATAGGAGTGGTGCAAAGTGGCGAGTTAGGAAGGCAGCTACTGCCTCCTAGGCCAACTTGAGCTGTAACCTAGTGTCAACTGCCCTCTGCAGTCTAACCCCCTGGGAACGAGCTGAAGACACCTGGCAACTGGAGAGGCTTCACCTCCCAGTCTTTCCACACTCTATTTCAGTCAACCAACAGGTCAGGCCGGCGAGCCGCATCAAGTTGTCTTCGACATCCGCCAGGGACTCCATGTACTACTGGGTATATCAAAACAGTGGTTCCAACCCAGCAGGACCAGCAGTCCTCAGCGGGCTCCCACCAGCACAGCCAACTGCAGCATCACCATCGCCCAAGGACTGGGCAAAAGTTCCAGCTGGCACCAGCAGAAACAGCGGCTGAGTCAGGAGTTACTCCGGGCTACGCCCACTCCAGGTAAGCCAGTGACTGTGTGTAAACCAGTGTGGCAGAGGACAGTTAAGCCAACACCAGTCTTTGTGCTGTGCCGCAAAGCCACGCGCCTCAGTTTACATACCAGCCGGGGTATGGTTGGCAAACAGCAAAGGCAAAACAAATACATAGCTTGTGTCTCTGACCGGCACAGTAAAACTTTGCCCGACCTTGGCTTCGAGGTCAGTTTCCCAGACGTCATGAGTCAAGAGTTTTCGTGGTACCCAAAATGGGGCCACAACGCTTTATTAATTAGTTAATAAAGCACAACCAGGCCAGCGCGACCCTAACAAACCGTTAAACTAGCCGGGAGTCTAACCGAAAAGCAGCCAGACTTTGGGGAGTCTTTAAACACCCCATGGCGCTCAACTGTAACTAGCCAAAATGTCTGAATCCAATTTGAACCTTGTTAACCAAGGTTAAACCACCACCACAATCGAAGCAGCAATTTTCAACCAAAACAAGAGGAGAACTACACCCACATGCCCCGGAGCGGACGTTAACTTCATTAGTTGTGCACATTGCCATAACAAATTCCACTACCTAAGTCTAGGATAGAATGACTAACCCCCCCCCCNGTTACACTGACGGGCTGGAATATCGCTGTAATGAATGTCGGACTCGCCAGACTGCCTACTGCAGCTGGCTTACCTTTGCTGGACAGGGAATTAAAACAGTAAGATATATTGTATGTGCACAAACGTTTCATCACGTATGCATAGGCTAGCCAGACAAAAGAATCATGAGATCAGGCTTAGTATACAGGTGTGAGGTTTGCCAATGTGCGGAAGAATACAAAACAGATAATCCTGGCACTCAACTCACCATGACATCCACCCGGGGAAGCGACAGGCCACAAATACCAGAGTTTGCGGGAAGACCACACAAAGACCCGGTAGCATTTACCCAGGAATGCGAGCGGGAGTTTAGTTAAAAAGAAATCTCTGTTAAACAAAGGGTCGTTAAAACCCATCAACAATTGAAAGGAAAAGTGCTAGACTGGTGGAACAAGTACGGAGAATTCAATAGAGAATGGGGGCAACTTTGTTTGCGCATAGTCTCCAAGTTCTCAGACGATGACATGCTGGCGCACTTAACAACAGAGTTCCACAGTCAAACCCAGACCGTCGAGAAAGAGGCTGAAATCTTCACTCGAAGGAAGGTGCATATGATAACACCGGATTTCCCCGAAGGGGACTAGGAAGGTTGTGTACGTAACATGACGCGTATGCTGCTACCTAAAATTACGAAACCTTCTCCAACTTCTAAGGCCACAGTCAGTCGATGAATTAGTTTAAAGAGCTTGCGAGACAGAGCAAAATTTCAGAGCGCAGACCATTCTAGTCAAAACACGCAGCAGTAAGAGCCAGGACTCTGTTAGACTGCCAGAGCCGAAAGGGAACCCTCCCCCTCATTCTCCTCCTACGACTCAACGTAAGTGCTGGTTCTGTTCGGAACGGCACTTTAACTGGGACTGACCAGTCAAGCGGCCAGGTCGGGAGCAAGCAGGGGAAAGGTGAACAACAGGTACGCCTGAACCCCACAGCGAGGAACTGAAGTTAAAGGACCCACTGAGATGGGAAACACCGGAACCAGGGTGCAAAGCAAGCCACTACCACCGGGAAAAATCAAGCCCATCTACGTAGAAGAATTATATCTGCCTGAAGCCCCGCATACAGAAATTGAGATAAATGGATGTCAGGCACTCGCCCTTTTTGGCTCCGCCACTGCAGGGAATTTCGTACAAAGTAATTTGCTCACCCCTGCCCAACAAGCTTCACTTCGCGTACAGACCCACCTAGTGCGTATGGCACAGCACAACCAGACTCTTAAGGTCGACGGCCGAACTACGCTGACAGTAGGGATATACCATCACGTAAACCAAACAGAATTCGTAGTCTCACACAATATTACATAGGAGGTAATCATGGGGCAACCATGGCAACGCCAACAACAGTTTGTTATGTATCACGATCAGCTACGTATCTATATTGGAGATAAACACAGGGTAACCATCAACTGGGAACACAGCCTGGACGCTGCAATCCCACCCACGATTGCACCATAATAAATTAACCAGCAGCTAGCAGAACCAGACTTCGCCCAGCTATGGCAAATACTGGACGACCATGGTGGAGCCTTCTGCCAAGGAGAATCACTACGCCAGATGCGTAGAATTCAACACGAGATTTGGCCCACCACTGACATGCCTGTTTATAACAGACCCTACCGGGTGTCTGCCCGGAGGTAAGACATCATTATGACGCAACTTCAGGTGATGAAGGAGCAGGGGATTGTGGAACAGTCAGACTCACTTTACCATTCTCGGGTCGTTTTAGTCACTAAGAAGGACGGGCAGCTAACATTCTGTGTAAAAGACAAGGACCTAAACGATGTTACGCATCCCATCGCAATCGCTGGCAATTAACATAACCCACACTTTCCGGGATATAGGCGAAGCCAAAACCTTCAGTACCCTAGACATGCAGTCATGGTACTGGCAGATTTCAATACAATCCCTCTGCAGAAAGTACACAGCTTTTACTACTCCATACGGAAAAACCTTTCAATTCAATGTAATGCAGTTCAAGCTCAAGATTGCCCCCACCACCTTCCAGAGACTAATGTCCTGCGAGGTCCTTATGGGGTTTATATGGCAGTTTTTCTTTGCCTACCTCGATGACATAATCGTGTACTTGAAGTTCTGGGAAGAGCACTGTTGACACCCCAGAGAGTACTAGAGAGAATCAAATTGCATGGCTTAACCTGTAAGCTTTCCAAAAGCCATTTTGGAAAGACTACCATTGACTAGCTGGGGCACGTAGTCACACCCAAGGGAACTACCACCAGGCCGCCTCGATACAAGCCATAAAGGAGGCCGGAGAACCCACCAACAAGAAACAACTACGCCGCTTCTTGGGCCTGTGTAACTGGTTACTCGACTACATACCAGACATTGCCTGACAAATGGCACCCCTAAAACCTCTCCTAGAGAAGAAAACACGTTGGCGGTGGGGAGAATAATGCCACAACGCATTTTTCCGCCTGAAGATAAGCTTCCAGAACATTGAGCAACTCCACAGACCACAAGGAGATATCCCCCTCATATTGCAGACTGATGTCTGCCAAAACAGGCTGGGGGTAGTCCTATAACAAAGAGGACCCCTCCGGGCAACCCCAAGTCATTGCCTATGCCAGCACCCGTCTGAACACCACCGAACCAAAATACCACATTAGCGAACAAGAATGTCTCGCCATATGCGCAGTGAGAATATAATGATACCACATAGAAGGAAGACACTTCATACTCTGCACCAACAGCAAGGCCTTCCAATGGCTACGCGAGTCAAACGCCAAAGCCAAAAAATTAGGACGATGGGAAATGTTCCAAACCGAATTTGACTTTGAAGTGCAGCACTGCCCAGGCAAAACCAATGACCTGCTCGACGTTTTATCCTGCCAGTCGGACCTCGATGGGGTTACCAAAGAAGACAAGGAATGAGAGAGAATAACCCTCCTCTGACTCCTACCAGAAACATCGAAGAGCACCTCCTGCTTCAACTCAGCCGATACCAAATAAATTGCCATCAGCAAAAGGACCCGGACATCTAGTGTCTCCTCTAAGACAGGCCCCAGAGGTTTGAAATTCAAGATAAGAGCGTAGAAATCAAGAGCTAAAGAAGAGTCCCCATCTCAATGTGGGAGAAGACCACCGCCATTGGGATAGAAACCTTCCTAATACTCTCTTCACCCTTAGGAGGAGAATCAATGAGGCCGTGGACACCAGCCCCTGTCAGATCATTCTGGGACAAACTCTGCGCCGCCCAGGTGACTGGCAGTGGGAGCAATCTCTTACAGAGATGCCGCAACCTGAAGAGATCAAACTGGACGCCATTGCTTGGACCATGAAGGTGCGCAATGCCCAAAACCAGTATATTAACAGAAAATACCATAAGCCCAGTACCGGGGTGAGAAGCTTCCGGATAGGTGAAGCCGTGATTCTCTGCCGCACCCGCTTAGCAAGGCCAGAGGACAGTTCAGCGTCGGCTTTGCTGATTAATGGAAATTACCCTACATGACTGTGGGATGCCAGGAGAATGTATACTGGGCAGAGGACGCCAGAGGACAAATCCGCAAAGCAACCAGGGGGCAGATACGCCCTTGCCACGCAGAATCCCCGGATGATGAAAGAGAAGAAGTGGAACAAAGGGAGGATGATCCCCATCCATGGACACCCATCGGGATTGAGCCACATGCCTTCTGGGACCCATAAACACGCTGAGATGGCGACCAGAGTAGTGTCCAACCCTCTCTGACAAGAAATGAACAGCCAGCACCTTGAAGAGCAATGTTGCCCTCGACCCTAACGGACTTTGTTTGCAAGATGGCCTCCAAGCGCGGCCGCATGACCCCCACTGGGTGCGAACTGTCATGGCGAAGCCCCTTGACAGTGAGCCCTGCTGACGACCCCAACAACCCAGCCCTATCTAGGAGAAGTATGAGCCAAGCAGAGCCAACGAGGCAGTGGTGAACAGAGAGCCCCTGCCTAAGACGGAGACCCCGACCACGTCCACCCAGGAAGTTGCGGGTATTAAGAGACCCTCTATGCCAGACGGCAGCAAGACTGCCACTGCACCACCTTCAGTACGGGGGGATGAGCCCACGAGAGCCAAAGAGGCAAGGAAAGCAGAGGAGTCCCTGCCTCTGACTGCAACTCAGACGCCACCTCTCCAGGAGGAGAGGACACCCAGTTGTGCCTCGGTGCCTGGTGACCCTGAGCTGGTCACTGCAGTGCACGATAACAACCAGCCCAGCAGTGCCGACAAGGCAGGGGAGCCCGAAGAGCCCCTACATCAGATGGCGTCCCAGACCATGTCCACCCAGGAGGGCGTGGTCACCCACCAAGTCGCGACGCCGGAGAGACAACCACTACACCGCCCTGCCTCAAACAGCTGCCCGAACAAATGCCCCCCTCCCAGGAGGAGGCAACTGGTTGTGCTTCGGTGCCTAGTGAGCCAGAGCTGGCCACTGCCGGGAACGATACCCGGGAGACCAGCAGCCAACCCACGACCAGCCGGACGAGACATGTGCTCCCTGCACCGCATCTCAAAACCAGCCGGGGCGGTACTGTGAGTCACCATGGCGACCCACGTCAAAATTTACGTGGACATTTCCACACCATGCGGCCTTAAGAAGGAAGCGAGGCCGCCTATGCAAACAAAAGACTTCCAAAACTAGTGAAACCAGCAGAAAAGACAGCCTTAAGTATACAATAGTACACCAGATATTTTGTAAATATTTGGAATAATAAAGTGCAATATGTTTTTTAATTTTCTGTGGGTGGCCCGTACGCCAATATGTTAGTATAAATAATTTCATGGATACACATGTTGTAAATATTAGGTAGATAAAAGACGGTCTAGGTAACAGAAGGACTAGAGGCGGCACCACTAGTGATTTGTCACACACAAAATTACCTGCAGTGTGACCCGTGAGGCTACAGAGCAGAGCCACTTTAAAAAGCCTCCAGCGCCATGACAGGTAAACCAGTGGAGTTGACACACCCTTCGCGAGTAGAACTTGTATATACACTAGTGTCCGACAAACTTTTTTTTCATGTCCGCCTGTAAATTGGCTTTATTGGGGAGTGCTACAGACGCAAACCCAACGTTTTGCAAGTGACAGTACTATATCACTTTCACCAAATTTTCCCCCTTTAAAAAATTAGACTACGTCACAACAGGAGGGGAGCAATTGACGTGTGATGCGTACTGACATATATACATATATATAAACACGACTTCACCTCATCTTCACGTCACCCCAGGCGGGGAACCAAGAACGACTTGCTACCAGATTCTACCAGCACGCACCTAGGCAAGGGGCACCCATAAAAACGTCAGCCAAGATAGTTTTCACCTTAATGTCAGACGTCACACCAACCCCCCACGTGTGATAGATGCTAGCCAAGCGGCACAGCGCTGCGCCTGAAATCGCGCATCTGACGCAACCTCGCATAGCGGGGAAGACTGCATCCGCCACGACTCGAGAGATGGCACCAGAGTATGGCTCCGCATACAGAGGGAGGAGCTACCCCTGCCACCACCAAGAGCAGGTGGACGTGTGTCCATGCACCGCCGCAGAACGGCAGATAATTCTCTGCAGCTCACTCCACCACATTGTGTGCTGGAGCTCTCTGCAGACACCGGCGTCCTTGCGCAGGACCACCGCTACCTACCAGATATCATCCGAGACCTTCACTAGCAACCCCCGAAGAAGTCTTCATCACCTTCAACACTCACTACCCTTCTGGAAGTGACACCCAAGTCTCTTCTGGACAACAACATCGAGTTAGTTAGGGTCAGTTAGTATTATAGCTACCTAGCCGCATCTGCTCTTGTCTAGTTTAGATCCAGGAACCCTTTACCTGCTATTATCGTAGTCTACTTCCATCACAGTTTCTTGTTGGTTAGGAGTTAATACGAGCCACCGTGTCTACTCCTCATGAGAATAAACACATCTTTCTATCTAACCTCAGAGTACTTATTTCATGGGAAACTGTGACTTTAACACCAGTAGATGTCAGCCCTCCAGGGAAAAGCAGGAGACAGTGTCATTACAACCCATTTGCCAAACTTAGAGTACGACTGCGGGCTCCTTTAACCGGGTGCACATACATCTCAAACAGACTCATTAGATGGCCACCCATACTGTGGAGCAGGTATGCCACAGTACCTGGTGAACACGTATGGTAGAGCCACAACCACAAGGAACTCAATCCACAAGGTGGCTAGTCAGCCAGCCCAGCCAATTCACTCCATCTACGTCGCTACCATTGTCACCGGGAGGAGTGATAAGACTGGTTCTGGAAGTCTGACCCTCTTTGGTCCATACCCACGTCGCTGTCAGACATTAAGGGTAACCCACCGCTCTAACAACCGCGCTGTTTGTCGCCGGTTGGAGTAATCGGGTACGACTCTGGTTGGCTTGGCCACAACTGGCTTTACACCTCGCTAGGGATCCTCGTTGCCTGCTCTTCCTTAGCGTGGTCGACTTTAGTACCTTCTTTTATGCAATACACCCATAGGAGTGGTGCAAAGTGGCGAGCTAAGAAGGCAACTACTGCCTCCAAGTCCAACTTGAGATGTTTCCCAGCACCAACTGCCCTCTGCAGTCTAACCCCCCGGCAACTGGAGAGGTCTCACCTCTCAGCCTCTCCAAGCTCTCTATTTCAGCCACCCTACAAGACAGCCGGTGAGATGCAACAAATTGTCGTAGACTTCTCCTGGGACTCCACGTATCACTGGGTATATCAAACCCGTGGTTACAACCCAGCAGGACCAGCAGCCCTCCATGGGCTCCCACCAGCACCGCCAGCCGCAACACTACCTTCGCCCAAGACTGGGTTCGAGTTCCAACCGGCACCAACAGCAACAATGACAGAGTCAGGAGCTACCCCCATCTCTGCCCACTCCACGTAAACCAGTGGCTGTGTGTAAACCAATGTTGCAGAGGACAGTTAAGCCCACCCCAGACATTGTGCCATGCTGCCAAGCCACACGCCTCAGTTTATATACTGGCTGGGGTCCGGTTGGCAGCCAGTAAAGTCAAACCCAATAGATAGTCAGTGTCTCTGACCGGCACAGTAAAACTTTGCCTGGCCGTGACGTCTAAGTCAGTTTCCCCGATGTCACTGGTCAACTTGATATGTTTTGTATTGTGTATGTAATGTAACACTTCAAACAGGATTGTGGTAAATTGCAGACCTGCAGTGTTAGTTTAGATACTATCAAACATGCTGTTTCATGTTTATAATTAATGACATTGCTTATCATCTTTACATTAGTGGCAAAACACAGTTGTAAGTTTTTGCTACTACATCATCTTTAAGTTTTTTTTATAAATATCCATAAGCACATGTGTTATTTACAGGTCATAGATACAGTAAGAATTAATAAAATAACACACTGCTACACTTCAGTAGATCTATACAATGCATTTTTTTAAGTTTTTACAGTTGTACATCTATACTAGTAGGTTGCATCTCATGTAAAGAAAACAAAATATTTCTGCCAAAATTGCTACAATTTTTCATTTGAGGAGCTATTATGCTTCCGTTAGATTTGCATGCCACGGATCACATGTTTGGAAGTTACTGCACATACATCACACACTGCTGATACCACAAGACCAAGGATTATCAACATTCACTCTCCGAGGTGCACCTGGCAACAGTGCAGAAAGTGGTGAGCGGCAAGAGGTGCGTGGCATGCAGGATTTTAAAAATACTTGGGGTATTTCAGAAATAAGTTTTACGTATATATTTTTAATTTTTTGAATCGCAGAAGGTCAAAACCACTGATACCAAGTCCACGGATAAGGTGAGCCAATTGTATACCTCAAAAACTATTTGACTGATTCCCACCAAATTTAATGTGAAAGTACTGCAAAGGTAGTCAAACAGTTTCAACTACATCTAAGATTGCAATACAAGTACTAATAATTGATTCATGCCCCAAGTTTTCTAAAGCAAATGTGTTTGCAGACATACCTTGATATGCTGGCGGTTGAGCATTGCCTCCTTGTGGTTGTGGGTAGCCTCCTGGTTGAGGATAGCCTCCTTGTGGCTGTGGGTAGCCCGGTTGTGGATAACCTCCTCCTTGAGACTGGGAGTAGTCTGTTGGTTGCGGATATCCCCCCGGCTGATGATAACCACCCAGTTGGGGGTAGGCCCCTGGCTGGGGGTAGCCTGGTTGAGGGTAGCCCCCTGGCTGCATGTTGATTGGTGGCTGGGAATACCCAGCAGGTGGAGGACCATAGCTCGGTGGAGGGAATCCTGGTGTCGGGGAAGACATCACCTATACTGACGTAGTTCTCCTGAAAAATAAATTACCTACCTTATTTGGCAAGAAAGCTGGAGCGGGAACAAACAACACTGACATTTTCACAGACTTTAGTGTTAACTGGCCTGCAACAAGCAACAAAAGCAATTCTTGCTCAGACACTTCTTTAGAACTTTGGATAATGGAAGATTCATTATATCATACTTGTGCCAAACACTTTTTAAACTCCTGTACATTATACAAATTATTTTAAAAAAATATTTAAGTTAGATTTTATTAGTTTTGTTTGATCACATATCAGAATCACACTTCGGTGTTTAAACAATAAAATAAACCATTTACAAAAATTGAGCAATGAACAACAAAACATATTTTTTCAATCCATTTTAGAATGTTTTTAAAAAAAGTTAGTTTAATAAAAATTTAAGGTCATTTAAAAGTGAAAAGAATGGAAAAATTTCCTTGTAGCCACCAATTAGTAAAATAAAAATTTTTTTCTTGAAATTTACAAATGCCTATGATAAACAAACACATATTAATTTAATGAACACTACTCTTTACCAAGATTATAATTGAAATAAAAATGTGTACTAACATAGAAGCTAGGAGTATGAGTATCATTAAACTTATTTATATTATATAAAAAAAAATTTATTATTATCTATCTTTACCAAATTCACACAAACAACTTATTACACCTATAAGTTTCAGGGCAGGAATTAAAATAAGAATGCATTTGGATGAACACTATGCATTTTTACTGTGCGGTTATGTCTTTAAGTGACTCTGGGGAGCTACGGTGGTGCGCATGGCAGCGGACTGCGATTCTACATTTGGCTCAGGCATGCCATCTCTTTGCACTGTCTACGACTTAAGGGTTCTCCTAGCACCCCTCCTTCCTTATCCTTGAACATGTGCAGTGTCACGGTTGACCAGTGACCAGGGTTAGCCTAGGATGGCAAGTTTTTTCTGCCCGACACTTATCTGGTTGTCGGGAAAAGTTCTCTAGTGTGAATGAAAGTCTGTGGGTTTCAATGGTGTAGTACGGGGAATTTTTCTCCTTAGCACATTGTGGCGGCAATGGGTTGGAGCAGTGAGTATATACAGGAATAGCAGTAGGCAAAACATGTTTTGGCGTTCACCTTCCAAATTGGGTTCGGTATGGTATTTAGCAATTTTGTAAAGGCATGAAGCAGGGGTATTTCCTTATGAAAAATATTGAGCTCTGCTTTGCTTCATTTGGTGGGGCCTTAAAGTTTTGAGGTGTGTAGGATGGGCCACTTCACTTGACTTTGAATGCTTGCCCTTCATGACATTTTTGGGTCCAGTAAGTGCAGGTAATGCAGGAAATTTCTCTTGTGTGAAATTTGTGTACCTGATCAATTTTGTTTGTTTGTTAATTTAGTTGCCTTGTCACTAGCACACTAGGTGTTTTTGGTAGAACTTCTGAAACCCATGGGCAACCTTGAGGTGTTGGTTGAATAGGTGTTATTAAGATAAGTAGGGTCTTTTGTGCCAGGGTATGAATGTGGTTATGTCATATGCAGGTTATGTAAAGATGTCCTTTTGATGTTTTGCGTGATACCCATAGCATGGTTTTAAATAGGGGTACAGACTTTGATGATTGGTCATTGGGTTTAAACAGCTTGTATCATGGATGGAATTAAGAATACTTGCCTGCTTGCTTTTGCAGGTATAATACCATGCATATTTGTAATGAATGTATTCCTTCATATTTAATACTTGGTAGCTTCCATACAATCATTTCATTAGCCATTCATATTCAGCCCGTCGGCCAGGAGTGTGGAGTGTAATTGTATGCATGGAAACTTTAATGTATGCACGGAAAAGTGTATTTTTTTATGAATAATTCCTCAAAAGTGTTACAATGTATGTTTGGCTTGACCTACACAATCTTTTCAAAAATGACTTAACTTCAATGTACAAAGCTACTTTATGATTCCGTTTACCATTGTTATAGCTAATGTTCATCACCGCATCAACCTCGTGGATCCATGTTTTCAAGAAAAGAGATTGAGTGAGGAGCAACATCATTCTGCTATGGAGTACTATTTAACATACCATCCGGATGCTTTGCCTGATCTAATTAAGTACAAGGAAAAATGCCCATCTTTGAAGGAATACTTGTTCAGTCTTGCAACGCTGACGGAGATTAAACCTCTGGTATGAGGGGTGGCATTGGATAAGAGAACTCATCAACTAGTGCACCAGTTTCACAGTGCAATGGCTTCATCAACTAGTATTGAATGTCATTTCTCCACTTTTGCATTTGTGCATAGTGGTGTTAGAAACAGGTTAGGGACAGAGAAGGCTATCAAACTTGTAACTGTTTTCCATGCACCAACTAACAAAAACATAATGAAGTGGAAGTGGCATTTTATAGTGTAATAGCTCAAAAGAAAAAAAATAAGCTCTTCATGTAGCATATTTAACTTTTTTATTTCTGTTCAACTTTACATTTTTGTCTGTTTGAATTTTATAGCTGTGTCTGGAGAAGTGAAAAAGAAGAGTTCTTTTTAATAAGAAATCTTTAAAATATTTTTAGTAAATGCCTTGTATAGTCCATTACCAGTTACCAACTTTTCTGAAGCCCTACTAAAGTTCTACTTCCAGGATATTCCTCTGCCTCACGTAAACAGTGTTTATAAAATTACACAAAAGGGACAGCGCACTGCATTCATGCACATTGAGTTTAATAAAATTCTGCACAAGAACTATTTCTTACTGAGCATTACCAACATTACTTTTTTCTTCCTGCTTTGATTCATATTACATATAATAATTTATAGATAAAATATAAGTAAAAGTTCAATTTAACCAAAAATAAGGTCCTTTTATGTTAACAAAAGTATAGAATGTTTGTGATACATTATATATTTAAGAAACACAAAGTGTGTCATACATTGCACATATATTAGCATGGTGAGTACAATTGTTTACTCCTGCATGCAATTAGGTGTGCAAATACACTATTGCATGCAAAGCTCGTAAAGATGTGTGGCCCACTTAAAACTCACAATTCGACAAAATACATGCAACAATACACACATTATAATGCATATCCCGTTGATAAAATACAAATGCCTTTGCTTAGACACACTATCACTTGGGTCAGTGTTCCAGCCATGTTTTCACAAATACGTTATATCATCACCAATGTATTTTTTTTGCCAGCTCCTTCCTATTTCCGCCAAATTGGCAGCATTGACAGTGACCAAACTTCAAACTATGCGGCAATACTGTTGAGTTTTTAATTGCTTGTTCTGTTACCAGTAAGAAGTAACCATAAGAATGAACGGCTGTTATCTTCAGTGTCAATGGTTTCAGTTAAATGAGTAAAGAGGTCCAACACATCACAGACTGACACAAAAACCATTGGATCATTGAATACATTGCTCCAATCATCCAGAGCCATGCACACATATTTTCTTGAAACGTTTTATTTTTACTTCAGTCCATTTCTCAGCACGAATTTCATCGAGAAGTGCATTTGAAATTAGCCTTCAATTAGGTGGTTCATGGCCAGGGCAAAATAGTTGAGGCATTTCGGTTAAGTAATTTACAATATCTAAGAATTTGTGATCATGACAATGAAATTGCATTTTTAGAAGCATTGTGTTCATTAGTAGGAAGAGCTAGTGCAAGCTATAATTCAACAAACAAATTAGAAAAAATAAAACTATAAGAACGAAGAGAAAACTTGGTAACGAAAGGTAAAGAAATAGTTTCTAAAAAAAATATATATATATTTAAGCTACAAAAAAAAAACCACTTATCTGATATTGATTTAACAAGTTATGTTAAATTAAGTATATTTACAGAAATTTCAAGTTCATTTACTGAATTAAGTCCAACCACTCCCTTGACCTTCAAATTCTTCCATTTCTTTTGACCATTTATTAAATTCCTTGTTAAGATCGTTTCACTTTATTGAACACTTTCCTTATTTGTTGTTCTGAAGTTGAATTCTTCTACAACGTTTTTTCTTTCATACTTACACAGGAATCATGTTTACTTGAAGTGTTTAATATTGTTTTTGATTTAATGATGTTGATTATAAAAAAATTTAGAAGGATTTTTAAGATGTTCATTGTTAGAGATTAAGAATGTTTTAATTATGCTGTGAAAAGCTGATTATTTACTAGTTATCTTATTCCTTCCAAATAATTGATTACATTCTTTACCACTTGTCTTGTTAAAAGAAAATATATATATTTTTTTTCTTTCATGAACTACACAAATTGAAATTTTACAAAAAGGGTTTGATTCCTTAATTACTGATTAAAATTGTTAGAGGAGCAGACTATCAAAGCCAAAAGAATGGTAATATCTTTTGGGTATATGTATAAAGTATTGGTGTTTATTAATTATACTCTTAGAGCCCAAACAGCTGAACTGATTTTTAAACAAATAAGGTATCATTGGATTCATGTAGACATTGCAGATGACATGATAGGTAACGTCATAAAATTATCAATATGGCAGAGGCTAGCTGCCACATATTGTCTGACTTTTCAAACTCCAGTAAAATGGCTATCAAATGAAAGCTCCTAGAAAAAGGTTCCAAATATATGCAACAGTAATATGTAACACTATATTATTTATATTAATATTTTACATATACTATAATATTATATATTTGTATAATATTTAAATAAATTAGAAATTATTAATAATGAATTAATAAATTGGAATAATATAATTCCCTTTGGTGAACATTACTGTCAGATTGTCAGCCTTATGGGCAAAAAACGAAAGCTCTTGGCAAGAGGGTTCCCTAAACGATTAAAAAAAGTCAAATAAAATAAATAAATATGAAATAGGTATTAAATTAATTAATAATAAAAATAATAAAAAGCGGCGAGCCTGAAACAACGGCCAAATTAACGCCTTCGGAGGACAAGTTACCTTTCATAACTGGCGTACAGGCCTCTTTATACATGTGGGAGAGGGGGTAGTTAACCATTTTCAACAAAACTCACTGGTTAAATTTGTAATGTTACTGGACGTGCCAGGTGTGGCACAAGTCGAACACTTCGCCTAGATCTGAGCACTGAGACTCAAGTCTGTAAAGGTGCCAATATAAAATAATTAGACGATCTGGATATATAGTTCAACTGAGTTTTATTACACAGTGCAGTTCAGTTACAGCAGCGGCATAAACAAATACTTCCACAACTCACAAGCAGCAACACAGTAAGAATTGCAGTAAAGATTATTCTTCTGTCGAAAACACTCACATCAAGAGTATATTTATGAAGGCGAGAGAGAAAATAAACTCTCCCGGCACCCTAATTGACCCCTCACACCGGAGGAAAGAATTTAGAGATTTTTTGGTTAGTCCAAAATATGACGTAAAAGAAAGATAAGTTGCAGGTGCTGCCGGTGCGAGTTACATTCGCGACTCTCACGTTCTCTACTCTTCAAGCGCCTGCAAGGTTCTGTTGCACGACAATGGCCGTGCCTACTATAACTACCTTCTGAAAGCTTTATTGCACCAATGAAAACTGCCCAATTGTAGCATCGCATGATACAGTCATATCTAACAGTAGCACAAACACCCGTCGCAACACGGGTGTGTATCTAATGACGTTGGCACAGCATGTCCTTAGCTCCCTAGTAAAAGAAAAATGTGTTTCATCACGTTATGATGATCATTACTATCGTCAAACGACTTGAAATGAAATTATAACCTTCGAAAATATATATAAAAAAAAAAAAATTGCTATATCACCAAGTTTCAAACACTGAATGAATAACATCAATCCCCAAAAGTATAGAAAAAATTAATATTTCCTGCACATATAAATTACTGATTCCAGCATCATTGCATTACCCCCCTCGGTTTGGGAAATATTTCAAAGAAACCTGTCCCAAATAGAAACCTACCTGACTGGTGACTGCACAATAGATTACTGTAATGCAATTCCATCTCTTACAAATAAATTCAGTTTACAAGGTAATACATTGGTATGCAATGGTTGTTTCACAAGAAATTACACATTACATGTTGCAGATATTCACCAAGATATTACCATCAAATAATACATGACATACAATATGTTTAGGAAACATGCGACCAAACTGTGCCAGAGGATTGCTGGCGTGAAAAGTAGAAACGTGAACTACGACACCCATGGTTTATCAAAAATAATATGGTCTGTAGAAGCCTTTGAAGGCGGAGTCTGAAAAGTATATTATGTGGAATATTATGGAAAGTACTTGTGTAAGAGCAACAAAACTTGGTATTGTAATATAATGATAATAAATTTTGTTTTATTTTTTCCCAGTTATATGTACTAAATTTTATATTTTTGCTTAACATAAGTTTTATTTAAATTAGGC
This sequence comes from Clitarchus hookeri, assembly GCA_002778355.1. Lineage (NCBI taxonomy): Eukaryota > Metazoa > Arthropoda > Insecta > Phasmatodea > Phasmatidae > Clitarchus > Clitarchus hookeri. The sequence continues at coordinate 406,539 of NQII01000273.1, read as the reverse complement.
CTATTTAATTTTTAATGTCTCTACAGGATACCTTAGCTTTGTTTTAGTTATCTAAAATTTTAGGTTAGGCCACCCTTCCTTTTCTGGGTTAGCTAGTGCAAATGTTATGTTTTTTTATGTAGTTGCCATGGCAACATTTCAGTATAATGAAAGTTTGGATTGCCCAAGGCACAATAGTTTAGTATTTTTCTCTTTGGGTTTAATTTTACATAATAATTTCTATCTCGCAATGGCAAGGTCTGTGACCTTTTCCGTGATGCGCAGATTATGATTTACAGTGTGTAAATGGTAAATCTGCATCTTTCTTGGCCCTGCCACCATTGCTTTAAAACATATTGGAGGAATCATTCTCTACAGCAAGGTTTTAACATCATAAGATAGGTTTATTTCAGTCTACAGGGGTCTAATTATGACTGTTAAGTTGTTAGGGAGCGTGGACAACCTGAAGAAGTCCCACAAGGTGCTCAAGTAGTTTTTAGTGCCACTGAAGCCGATGATGCCGTTCCTGGTACCATTTTGAGGGTATCCAGGCACCACCCCTACCACACCAGCTCATCAATTGCCACCCGCAAGTATGACTGAACCTAAAAACATGGTTTGCCGTCAGCTGTGTTGATTTAAGTCAGCTGCCAAGATTTTATATATTTTTTTTAAAATGAAATTTGAAATAAGTCCGGGTTTCTTCTTAGAGGCCATTTGTATAGAGCTTTTGCCCTGACTGTAGCTAGCACACAAATAACTTTTAAGTAAAATCTGAACATCATAAATTTATTTTGAGAAGCTTTAAAGTTCAGTAAGATGAAGAGCAATCAAACAACATAACATTTTATGCACATAGCTTTAGGCAACAAAGAAAGACATTAGCTTACCCTTACTCAATAAATACATTTTGTAAGGAAAGGTGAAATAGTTTATCTGCTAACACTATTAATAAAATTGCATTTGGACTCAAACCGCACATAATTTCTACCACATCATTGCATTTTATCAAAGGGTTTCATAAATTTGTCATTATTTTATTTAATTAAAGTTATTAATTTTATTGTTTTTTTATTTGTGGATGTGGTAGTTAAATGCAGTGTTCTAATATGTTGTGAAATGTTTCTTCTTTGCACCTAAATTATGTGTCATCGTTGAGGTTGTTTGTCACGACATATTTAATTGCTCAAGGCGCCCAATGACTATTTATTCAATATTATCAGATACATTAGTTATACTGTCTTAATAATTTTAATTAGGTCTACTTTTGTTTTTGAATTTGTGTAAAATAAAATTAAGTAATTTTACGTTATACAAATTCATTAAACCAAGATCGTGGATAAAATGAAGTTATAGTATGTCACACTCACCCTTATTATTTTTAAAAAAATAGCAGTTTGCACCCTGTTAATGCATTGATAATTAGTGAAAAATGCAGTCTTGTTGCAACTCTCCATGCACACACGCAAATGTTTCAGGTGCAACAATACTATGGCCTGGTGGGTAGACAACACCCGGAAGTAAACACATGCTGGCTGTAATACGGCGTCACACTCTGAATAATTACCACCAAGAACTAACAGGCAGCAAACAAATTACAATTAGTAAATGTGCTTCACGGATGTTTAGTTGTATGTGGTGGCACATTATGAAGCAAGGGAGTAGAAAAAAAGAAAAATGTTTGTGTAACTGCTTAACTCTGGCTGTTCTGCAGATACTGTAACCACATATATTAGCAGGTAGGGATAATACATTATGGTGCGAGCAGTGGGACTCTGTACTAATGCTTTTATGCTCGAGGGACAAACATTATCTAATATGTAAAGAATCTTATACATTAATTTCAAAAAAAGGTGTAGTATCATTTTATAAAATTTAAAATAATAACTTGTGCTAATGGAAAGTCTCATATTAAGAAACACAAAAAGTGTTTGTATTAACACATAAAACCAAAGTTTAAAATTCTTAATTTGAGTTCTGATGAAAGAGTCACATATATATAAAGTTTTGATATCACTCTGCATAATTATCATTGCTAAAAACTAATTCATAATATGTTTTAAAATGTTTTGGAAGATAATATACTTTCCACAGTCACTGAAGACTGTAATATGTTCTTGCTTCTTAATATAGAGCAATAGCGAATCAAGTAATGATATCTGTGAAGAAAGATTATGCATAACATTGCTTTCATTACATACGGTTTCTCACTATACTGGTTTGCCATTTTCCATTCTTATTTACTATACATAACATTAAAATAAACACTAGAAACGGATGCAGCTTTGATTGGTGGTTCGTGAGCTCGGCTTCAGGCTTATCGATTGCCACTTTTTGTTTCACCCTGAGTTTGTAAGTGTATATACATTGTTATTCACAGTAACTGGATGTGCTTGCTGTTCAGTAAGTTGGATTAACTCACTTGAGTTATAAATGTATAGTTAATAATCTTGAAATTGTTGACCAGTTATGGTAAAAGGATTTTTTGTTTTTGAATGAGCAATTAAAGATTACTTTGAGTGGAATCTATCTAAAACTTATTGAAAAGCAAGATTTAATGCATGTAAATGAAAATTCTATTTATTTTAGATACATATAAAGGATTGAAAGAACTGAAACATAGTTGATACATGATTCTGAATTAAACTTTTACTGACTTATAATGTTTTATATACTTAATTTTTATGGTTATCTAGCCATTTTAAATTTTTAAGAATAATCGTATACTTTTTGTTTGCTGCTTACTTGATTATTGATCATTGATGCTAGCTTGCAGCTGCTGTAGTAGCCTTGGCAGTCCTTACTGCTGCACTTTCTTCTATTTCACCTACTTTCCTACATAGTTAATTATATTTTGAAAAAAGTATGGCTATTTGACAAATTCAAATTTTTTGAAAGAAAAAATGTTTCTAAACAGTTTTACTTATATTTTTGAGTTTTTTCAGGTGGTCCAGTTTCTCATATACAAGCCACTCTCATCAGTTTGTCTTTGATTGTACATAATTCAACTAAATACAATTTTTTTTTAATTTGCTAACATTTCTTGGCTCTACATATCTTCATATTTGGCAAATATTTCCACATATTGGTCATACCTTGCATTGAACATTAAGTAAGCCTACATGAAGACCGCAAAATTTCATTAGTGTTTTATTTACAGTTGGTCCCTTGTATATGATGATGATAAACATGGATGCTTACATATACCTAAACCTTATTTACAGTGAGGTCATCTCGAGGACACGTTGATGTTAATTACTTTAAGACTTAGCTGAAGCCTTTGGCATTGTAAACCATAGTGCATTTATTAATAACTAAATATAAATGATAACCTCTTTCCTTACATTAATAGAAGATTATCTCTGCAACAGACCATTTTCCAAATTTTGTATATTGGCAGTGTAAGCATCGTATATAAATCTGACATTATTGCAGTTGCCCTCAGACTTCAACGTGCCTACTCGATGGTGGTAATTGCTTTATTTACATCTAGTACCTGTATTATTGAGACACTAACTGATCCCCCTTTAGTGTGTAACATCAGTGTTTTGTGGCATGTTGTTCTAAACATTGTTGGAAATTTTCATAAGATGTTAAATTATTGGGAAAAGGAGATTGCAAGAAACCCATTAATTTTTTTTGCTGCTATTTGGTATTTAATTTTGGATCCTGCAAGCCTCATCTTTTACCCAAAAGTGTTATGTTTTTGAGAAACATATGTAATGAAGTGAGTTATAGCAAGGTCCTCAAGTGTGGTAACTCAGTAATTAGACACTTACTTTTGCTGTTAATATGTTCAATAAATAGGATAATCTAAAGCTCGTGCAATTTGTGCTGCACAAAATAACCAAAATAATCTGCACAGGTTGAGAGAAACACTGTTGTGATGTCACTTTTGACTGAGGGGAACACAATGCTGTGCAGTTTTGGAGATTGAGAGAAATTAACTTCATGCTGCTGAAGTCACAATTGTTTATAATACTTATACAGTAAAATAAACACTTTAGAAACCAACCTTTCATGAATATCGCTGCCTGTCAATTGCATATATGCAGCTGTTCACACTGACATATAAGCTCCCAAGAAGTTGGCAGATAATTAAATAAGGACATAAAATAACAAAAAATAAGATTGTAAGCACGGCATTCACAAGTGCTTGCTTACAGTTAATAGTTGATATCATAAAATACACTCGCTACAATTTCCCCCTGCCAAGGCATGAAGGTGTGTATCTCAGATTCTCATGCAGTACTATGTGCTTCAGAAAACCGTGGTTATACAGAAATCTGTGTAATATTCTATAAAGAAACAAAACATGTTATTTAAATACCAACTAAAAAATTGTGCTTGGAAGTAAAATGCAGGTATGATTACGTAAATAACAATGTCAATGTTATTTAGATTTATCCAAAATCATAATTACTTGTTTATACATGAACTTCCTTAGCAATAGTAATTACAACATTCACAAAAACCAAATTTGTTATGTATGTAATAAAATAAGTACTTACCTATTTGTAAGCAAGCACAGTGAAACTGGTGATTTTATTATCGTAAAACAGTATTAAAGCACAACAGAAAATATTTATGATAATTTGTTTATAAACATATTTTACACACATATGTCCTCAAACACAAACAAACCTGTCAGTTTACACTACACATGTATAGAAATAAATAAATTAACGAGCAGCAACTTTTGTATAAATTTATGACATTTTTGAATTTTTTTTTTCAATTTTCAGAAAAATCACTGAAGTGAACAATTACCTCAGCAAATTNCCCCCCCCCCCCCCCCCTTTCCAACCGAATGTTCAGGAGTTGCTAGAGTGAACAACTACCCCATGTAATACAGAGTGCTCGTGCTCATGATGCTATGTTGCAGCTCATATATTATATTCACGGTTACTTCAAACTTTTCTGAGCCCTGATAATTATACTTCTAGGATATTCCTCCACCTCATACAAGCAAAGCTTAATTAATTAAGTCTACAAAAATTAAACCTAAGGACGATGCACCGTATTTGTGAACACTCAATTTCGTAATATTTTGCACGAGAACTATTTATTACTAGGAATTATCAACACACCCATTTTCCCTCTGTTTTTATTCACATTCATTGTAAATGAAATACTATAATTTATAGATACACTATAAGCAAAAGTTCAGTTTAACGAAAATAAGATACTTTTAATTTAAGAGCAGTATAAAATGCTTATGATACACGACATATCTAGGAAACACTAAAACACATAAAAAACAGGTTACTTTTCAAAGGTTTGATTCAAAAGTGTGAAGATACTGTGAATAGACTATACAACAGATCATTTCACAAAACAATGAAACACAGAGACAGACAATTAATACATAGATGACTGCTTGTGCACCCCAATCATTTAATCTAAAATTATAATTTTTATTTACTTTACCATGTATCAAACAAAGTGTAAGTGCTTCTGTAAATTAGTCTTAACTACTGAATAAATTAACCTGTAAATAATAACCCAACAGTTTAGGTCTAGTTTAGGATAACTCAGGTTAGACAAAGTGTAGCACCAAAGTAATGATATTGAACAGATTTACAAGAGACTAATTGAACTGGAACAGTACAACAAACACTTTGAATTATAAGTTAACAGAATTCCATTCTTTGCAATTAAAGACTGCAAAATGTTGATCAAAAAGATTGGGTAAATAGTATACGAAGTTAAAAAAGATGGCCTGAATGGGCATTCCAGGCTTGCGTATGTACTACAGAGGAACAGATCTTGCATTGACTGTGGCACAATTCGTAAGAGGAGAGAACCAGCACAATATCACGAGAAGGCTTAAAATACTAGGACCTTAGTACACTCTAGATCTAAGCTTCCCTGGTGACAGCATACAGGTGAGAATAAAAACGACCTTTATTTAACAATAATAACCAACACCCACAATTAGGCTACCGCCCGGTGGCGAGCTCTCTCACCTCTCCCTTACCCGACCAAACTCCTCTTTCATGACCTTCCTGAACTTTGCATACCAATTCCTCCCGCAAAACATTCCACTCCTTCGCAGACCTCCCAAGCTAGATTGCCTACCCTGCTCCATTCCCCTCCACACCCTCTGAAGCTTCTCACTATTGTTTTCTCTCCCTATAAACACCCCTTTACTTAGCTGGTAGCGTAAACTTCCCCACCATCCCTCTCCATTCACCACCCTGTACATCCTGACCAGCCTTTCAACTTTCCTCCTGTCCTTAAACGAGCTTCACGCCATTTCTTAACATCACTGATGGCATATAGTTCCCTTCGTCCTCACCATCCTGTCCCTGTATTCTCCACCTACCCTTCACCCATCTTGCTGCCCTTCTTTGCACCTTCTCCACGTACGGGTGCCATAATGCTGCCGCATATTCTAACATCAGCCGTACCATTGTGCCATATGCCTTCTCCTTCACCTCACCGCTGACTTCTTTCAGCACCCTTTCCAACATACTCAAAGCCCTTCTTCCATTTGCAACCACCCTCTCTACCTATTGTCTTCCATCTGTACATGCCCTGCTTTATCACCTTCTTCCTTGTAAACCTCACTTCCTTAGTTTTTCTCACATTTATCTTTATTTTATTCTCCATGGTCCACAACCATATCCTGTCAATATCTGCCAGCAAGTTTTCACTCCATCCCACCACTGCATACAATACACAATCATCTGCAATCAATCTCATTTTTCCCCTAATCCCCAAACCCATGTCATTTAGCATTCACCACATTCTGAACCACCAGTCTCTCCATTATCTTTCCTGTACTTGATGTGAGACTCACCGGTCTGTAGCTGCCAAGCCTCCCCCTGCTTGTGTATTGGGACCACCAATGCATCCTCCTAATCTTGTGGCAACTTACAGTCACCTAAGGATTTGCTAAACAACACCTCCAAATATTTCACTAACTCTCTCCCAACAAACTTAAGTGCTGCGTTCCTTGTCCCCTCTGGTCCCACTGTCTCATCTTAAACTTACTAAACAACCCCCAATCCCTATTAGCCTCCCTATTCCATTCCTCCTTTGCCTCAAACACTGACAAGTACTGGCCTTGTAGCATCTCTGATTTTTCTTGGTTATTTGACGCAGTCCTGCCATCCCTACCTTTCAGCAGAAAGAGCACTTCCTCTCCTCCCCTTACCTTTTTTACATACCTAAATCATTTCCCCAATTCCTTTCTCCTTTTCATTCTTGCACCATATTTCCTAAAAATATATTCTTTGCCTGTTTGATCATCCTTTTTCAAGCTCCCTTCCCATTTGTTTCAGCAAATCCTTAGCTCTTGTCATCCCTTCATTCCTCCACTTGACATGTAATTTTCTACACTTCCTCTTCATCTTTTTAATCTCCTGTTCATAATATGGTGGATCTCCCCCAGATCATAATCTTTTCTTTGGTACAAATTTCTCCAACATAACCTCTATTATTCTTGTAAATTCTTCCCATAATCCTTCCACACTTTCCAAACCTATCCCTCAGGAAGATTACTGCCCCCTTCTTGATTCTCTCCCATACTGCCACACGAACCTATCTGCCAATTGCTCTTCTATCATCCTGCCAAGTCCAATTTCCACAACAGGAATATCATGATCACTTATGCCATTCAATACTATTGCACGAACTACAGTATTACCATGTCTGACAAACACCCTCTTCATTCCACCTCGTAGGCGTTTCTACTACCTGGACCAAGCCTCTGCTGACTAACTGTGCTGCCATTCTCTGCATCATGCTGCCCATCCCTTCTGCACCCTTTAGCCATCTCACACCTGGAATATTCATATCCCCTGCTGCAACAACCCACTGCCTGTCCTTTAGTCTATCAACCCTCTCCTTGATCGTGTCAATTGCCTGCCATCCCAGCCTTGGTGGTCTCTACGCTGCCAGCAAAGTAATCCTACTACTATTCCCACTTAATTCAATTTCCATCACCTCAACATCTTCACTAATCTATTGTACTTACCATTTCAGCGCCTCCCTTACAAACACCATTATTCTTCATCCTCTCTGATCCCGGTCTCTTCTGAAGATGGTTAACTTATTGTGTCTACATTCAATGTCAAGCACTTCCTCATTCAGCCAAGTCTCCACAGCTACCGCTATATCCGCCCGATATCCTTCAACCTTACCCCAGAAGCCCTCCAGCTTACTGTACATACTCCTACAGTTCACCACCATTAACTTCATGCTAACATGCTGCTTTACCCTCCTACTTTACTTACCCCCTATCTCCGCTCCCGTAGCCTCATCAGTGCTTACCTCTCCACTGTTACAATGCAGAGAACATTAGAGAATGGATGGAAAACGAAGAAGTTGATGAAAAAACTGACGATGATATTGTGGAAATGATGACACAAGGAGAATAATTATAAGAGGAGGAGGCATGCTTAGATGACAGGAAAAATCTCATCCCACATCAGAATGGCTCAAGATGATTGAGGCAGCGCTGCAGTACATTGGTCAGCAGGAGGAAGCGAAGCCAGTTGATATAATTTGCTTGTGTAGGGACATTGCACCGTTGAAGAGAGAAGCTGTCATCTATCAAGGACTTTTTCAAAAACTAAAAACTGTAGGTTTTGACTCTTATCTTAGGCCTACCTTTTCACATTTGTGTAACCATTTATCAATAAACAGTAAAATAAGTTTAAATAATTTTTTTAAGAACCAGGCCATGTTTTATACTAATGTTTTGTTTATTTAAAATTGTATGTATTCAAACTGTACAGTGTACATCATTTTATGTTTTCTGCAATATATTCTTAAAATGTACAGTGCAGCTACATAACAGTGGGTTTTGGTATTAAAAGGGTGTTTATAATGGTATGGGTGTGGTAGGAAGTGAGCAATTATAGAACTCCGGCCCATCCAGCCTGCCCTTCCACCACATTAGGCCGGACAGTCTGGAGTCTACTCTCTGTCTCTCTGTGTGTATGTCTCTATCTGTATCTCTCTCTGTGTGTGTGTGTGTCTCTCTGTCTGTCTGTGTGCGTGTGTACAAATTCTTAATGAATGGTTTACCTCTAGTAAATTGACAGTAAATGTTGGCAAAACAGAATTTATTTATTTAGAGCCAAGGAATCAAAGTCTAATTCAGCTAAATATAACTTACAATAATAAAATTATTAAACCAGTAATGAATACAAAATTTCATGGGTATGCGATTGATGAAAAACACATGTCAAATGAACATATTAAGCATCTTATATAAAAAACAAATTCTGCATGCTTTGCTTTGGGATGTATGAGTAATGTAGATGTTACTACTGTAAAAATGATAATACATACTATGCTTGTTTTCAATCCCTCATAGAATATGGGATTTTGCAATGGGGTAATTAAACTGAAGTTAAAAAAGTTTTTGCTATACAGAAAAAGACTATATGGATATTGGCTGGAGAAAAACCTAATTATCCATGTAGGAACTTATTTAAAAGACTAAAAATACTACCACTGGCATGTGTATCTATATACAATAAACAAATACACTAACAAAAATCTTAATAAATAGAAACAAAATTCTAATTATCATACATATAAAACATAAACGCAAACATTTTTTCATATACCCACATGTTTATTTAAAATATTTCAAAAAGGACGCTATCATTCAGCAATCCAGATTTATAATAAATATCTAGCAGTGATAAAAGAAACAAAATATACCAATAACAAACAGTTACTAAGAATGTTGAAAATATATTTAGAAAGCCATTATTTCTATAATATTAATTAATTTTTAAATGATGTTCAACGTCACTATATTAATATTTTTGCTCTTATAGGACTTTTATAGTATTGTTGCCTTTTTTTACTGTGATAATATAATACACAATTTTATCTGAAGATGGAGTGAGTGAGTGAGTGAGTGAGGAGATTTAGGTGGCTCTTAATAGCAAGGTCTTCAGAATTAATGAAGGTGATTTAGGTGAGCATGGCGCAGCACTGGAATTAAGGGGCGGGCAATCGGGACATCCCAGAGAAAACCCGCCGAGCAGCGGCATCGTCCGGCATGATTCCCACAAGCGAAATTCCGGGAGTGACCCAGCCGGGGATTGATCCCAGTTCATCTTGGTGGGAGGCGAGTAGACTAACCGCTCAGCCACAGCGGCCCCTGAAGTTGGAAATTGTGTTAACAGTTAGTGGCCTATGTGATAATTAATAAGAATTGTGAATTGTTTGACTGTGTTGTTATTTGTTTTTGCGTGTCACTTATTGTAAGGACAACTTCCATATCCTGAGCCATTATGCTCAACATGGGATAAATGGAACACATGTAATAACTTAAAAAAAATAATTACAAGAAATTGTATAAATATATAAAATTTATATATAATACATAACTATATATATACACATATATAATTTTGTTATATTCGTACAAAAATATTGACACCAAATGCCAGTTAAGCACACAGGCACATTCTTATGATACAAGAAGTAAAAGTAATTTATTTTATTTATCCAGCAGTAGATCCTGTTTATGGGCATAGTGCTCAAAGGATATAGGATTTATCAAAGACATACAACATACAATATATTGGCCTACATACAATAAAACATAAAATTACAAAATGATAAAAAGAATATAAAATAGATACAAAATCATATGACAAACAGATACATATTTATGCTCATAAATTATGTCATCACAAAAAAAATATTACAGAAAAATACATAAGCAGACATAACTAACACTAATTGAGAAATTCATCAACAGAATAGTAAGCACGTGCAATCAAATAATCTTTTAAATGTTTTATTTGCAAGACTGCACAAATTTGTACGCTCATGGGGAGTCCATCTTTACTTTATAAAAAAAAAGTAGCACCATGAAACTGACGAGTGACGTCTTTTGGAATTGAAGCCTTGCAGACCCACTTTGCGAGCGCCTCCCAGTCGACACGTGTCACGAGGTAGGTGGCGGATCGCAGTTACACGTGTCCTGCGGCTTAGGCCTTCCTTACCACCCCCCTACGCCTCTAGCAAGCCGTGAGATCTGTTGATCGCAGAGGTTTCACAAGATAGAAAATTATCATGCACAGTTCGCCTAAATTCAGAAAACATGCACCGAGAAGAAATAGCTGACGAGAGAAAGCTAGGAGCAAAGTACTACCCCTCGCCCCCAACCTTCAGGATCCAGGGCACGTGTTTTGAAAAGCATTGTTCTGCGTTCCACCACCTCACCCCCTCCCCTCCAATAATAGAGACACGTGCCGACACTTAAGGGAGGACACTGGCAAGCATAAAAACCCCTTTCCGAGAGAAGTGGGGCACAGTTCATTATCACCGCGCCGAGGGAAGAGTTGCGTCAAGGAATCGCGAGAAGACGTGAGCACGAGTCCGAACCGCAGTCCAGGGAGACGGCAGCACCTGCGGGCCTCTTTCCAAGGCACCCATCGCCGGAGCTCATCCCCAGATGACAGCCTACCAACACTCACCGCTGAGTTAAGTATAAAATTCGGCACCCAGAGAAGCCCCACTCAACCACGAAGTCGCCCAGTTAATACAAGTAGTCAAATTAGGTACCACACCTCGGAAGTGCTGATGTACGTAGTTCTTGTGTAAACTCCAGACAATATATATACGTCCTTCAAATGAAACAGTAAATGACTACATTAATGCAAAACCCCTTAACCTTCAGGCATCATATAGTCTGTGCCTGGAGGCATTAACAACGACACTATAAGCCACACTGTCTTCCAGTGTGGTGTAACGTCAAAACTTTTACAGATAAATGGGAAAAGGCTTTATAATAACATGCTACACTCTCTTAAAAAATAAAGGATGATTCAAAATGTTGCCACAAATTGAGTGAATTCCTGCTTGACAATAATGTTGCTACGATGTTGAAGAAATGTTCTGTAAATAAGTTGCCACTATAGTATTTTCATAGGTCAACAGATACAAATCCATGTATAAATGTACAGTTGTAATTAGTATTGTGTTAGTATAATTAGAATGCTGTAATACATTTTGCGAAATTGATTATGCCATAGGTTTTTGTGTATTATAGTAAATTTTTATTGTATATAAGTAATTATATGTGAATTAACTTGTTCCATATCTCAAAATTGAGATCTAAGGAATGCAAATAAATGAATGAATTTCTTATATAGGCACTTTCAGAGGGGTAATGTTGCCAACTTTGACCTAAATAGTGCTTTTCAAAATGTTTCAGTCAATAATAATAACTATTATACTTTATTCACGGTTTATTCACACTTTTTGAATCAAACCTCTGAAAAATCACCCTATGTTTGGATGTTTCCTAACTATGTTGTGTATCACTACCGTTTGATAATTGGGTCATTCCATGAGAAATCATCAAGAAGCTGAAGCTGCACCAATTTTTGATTTTGATAAAAGTTTGTTCCTATGTTACCCTATCCTCAACGTGAAAGAAAAACCTTACTTTAGATGTTTACCTACAACAAGTGTATGATGGCAGCCATTTTTCATACACACTGCAAGCAAATTTCATAGACTTTGGAGGTTTACGCAACCAGCCGTACCTTTTTTAATAAGTCACCTATTGTGAAGTTTTTGTGACATTTAAATCTTACATAATATACTATTACACTGTATATTTACATTATAAAATAATTTTTCTCTTTTTAAGATGGCGGAAATCAGTTTTCATCATTCAGATGACTGTTTTATCCCACTTTATAAACCCCACCCTGCTTCACCAAAGTTGCATTTAGAGATCTGATATTTTGTGCGCGTAGTGTCTACATATAGGACAGAGTGCACCATCAAAGTTATCTGGGTCAAAGACTTCCTTCCTAGACAAAATAGTCTCCCACTGGGGAAAATATGAAAAGTTGAGGTTTTCGAAGCCGAAAAAAGTTATGTGGGAGAAGAAATAAAAATTTGAGTTTTTTCTTAAAGATAATTTTGATGAATAGCTATAGGGCACAAGTTGTCACATTCTGTTATTTTCACCCTTGTTGAGTACATGGACCTTTGAAAAAAAAATCATTTTTTATGTAATCTGTTGTGCATTGTATAATCCCACTTCATTCAGAATGTCATTAACATTAGGGTGACAAGAGGTACTAAGTGTAAATACACTGTCTGAGCAGTGCAATGTAAAAAAATCGAAAATTCACAATTTTGCAACTACATTAATAAAAATAAATAATACCATAATGTGAAAACTATAGACAGTTTAACTTAAGAAAAATCAAAGGCAAAATTCACAAGGATCTGTTTTAAGTCGTGTTATTACATGTAATGGTAACCACAATGTAATGTCCGAAAGTCTGAAGATGATGCAACTGTTTCATGAGATTGTATCATGCAGATAAGCACATCCTGCTTGGAGCTTCCGTCTTTCATTTCCTGTCCTGGTGGCATGTTTTGTATTCAATTCAAGTGACAATATAGTGCTCTGTTGGCTGTTTTGTTAGGGATGAGTGTCATAAAGTTGTTTTCTCTAAATCATTTGAGTTAATAATTGTAAGTGACATAAGTGATGAAATAAAAACATTAATTAGACCTAGAATAGGAGTGGATGAAGTTTCTTAATATCTGTGCATATCATTACAAGAAATACNCAAATATCTGCATGTTGACAAGTTCTTTCATTTTCACCGTAATAAGTGTTGTGACCCATTTGTAATGCACCAGAAACCTATTTTGAAGCCCTTAAGTGAAATCACTATGCAGCTATCTGCTAGACATGAGCATCTGAAACTAATACCAGGTAATGCTGTATGTGCATGCTGTTTTCAAAAGTTGAATACAACCGTAGAATTAGAGTTTGATGGAGAAGAACACAGCAATGATGGTAATTGTGAGCCAGAATGCATTGTTGTAGAATCAGTTAACCGCACGTGCTGCTCTCGATGAATCTCCTATTCATTTACTAAGGTTTCCTCAGTGTAAAAGAAGACTAAGAATGGGGCAAAACCTATCATATAAAATTAAAAGAAAAATAGAAACAAGTGTCTCATTTTCCAATGATGCTACTAACCATGAAGAAATTACTCAAAATAACAATTTAGGTTACCTTGAATTAATAAAAGAGTTAAAGGAGAAATTTGTACATGATAGCACATTTAATGAGAAATACTAAATTTTAAGTTTGGTGCCTAATGCTGGAGCATTTCTAAAACAAAAGCTGTGTTTAAGTGCAGTAAATATTTAGTAAGAAATGTAAGAATTAAGGCAAAACATGGTGTGCTACCAAATGTTGATACAAAAATATGGAAACTGCTTAAGTAATGAAACCATAAAAATTGTAACAGATTTTTACAATAGTGATTATATAAGCATAATGATGGCTGATTTAAAGAACTGCGAACAGTCAAATCTCAAAACAAAAATATCTAGTACACTCTAATTTAAATGAAGTTTACTTGAAATTTAAAGAAACTCATTCATGTATAAAGAGAGGGTTTTGCAAGTTTGTTTCATTAAGGTCAGAGTGTTGCACGCTAGCTGGTGCCAGTGGCACACATTCTGTATGTGTGTGCCTACAGCACCAAAATGTGAAATAATGTTGGCAGCTACAGTGAGTTACATGAGATACTAAGATTGAATGAAGATGATTGTTTGTGATGATCCAAAAGAAAGTTGTATGATTTCACAATGCCATAAATGTCCTGGATGGAATCACAAGTGAGGAAGATGAGCTACTGAGTAAAATAAAGTACAAACAATGGTTGTAAACTGACCACTGTGAGCTTGCCACCTTAGTAAAAAATATGGAAGAATTTTTGATTGATCTAAAGCAAAAATGGATAAAATTAAAAACTCATCAATTTATTGCAAAACGTCAGTCTAAAAAAAATATTACTTCTGGTGAGTGCACCATTTTGGTAGATTTCTCTGAAAACTATACTTTCGTGATGCAAGATCAAGTACAGGCATTTTATTCGGTTAACGCAAAAGCCACATTACACCCATTTGTTGTATATTGCATTAGAAAGTGAGGTTGTGATGGTATCAGAGGTACAGTTAAATGTCTTCTGACAAAGGCTAGTTTGCAGGGAACCACTGAAAACCACATTGTCTTGCCACAACAAATGTTCACATTTTTTCCAAGCAAAATTTATGGAGTAACATTATTCTTTGTGCCGTCACAAGATATTGTTTGTGAAGAAGTAATTTGAAAGACGATTTCAAGAAGCTGAAACCATCCCCAATACAAGACAGTATCATAGTTTTGTTCCAGTGGAGATAATCTTGCTGTCTACCAATACTCATCATCACAGAACTATTTAGTGGTACCCATCACCAAACCACAAAAAGCTGTTTTGCCAGACCTGAATGATTGTGGGGGTTATATTTATGACTGTGACTGGTGGATTGGAATTGTTTACAGGCAAAGAAACTGTGGAGGGAGGAGAAGAGTACAAGGTTATATTTTTCATCCTAAAGACCCCAGCACTCACTTCAAACTTACAACAGAATTGGTATGGGTGAAACAAGTGAATATTTTAAGAACATTTTCACCACTTGAGGTAGTAACTTACAATGGAAGCACACACAACATAAGAAACAAACCTAGTGAAATGTTATCAGTGATTTTCATAGAGAGAATGGCACATTCAGTTTGAAATATGTGTAAATATTAATATAAGTGTACAAACCGTGACTGTAAATTAGAGTGAAAATTGTACAAAAAGAAGACTAAAATGTAGACATAACAGTAAAATGTTATTGACTGGTACCACTGCTAGAATGAATTAACTTGTGCAGTGATTAGGTATTTGTTATGCGTAAAGCTGTTTTTGATGATTTGAGGTTACTTGCCAGGATGAAAATCTTATAATGGCACTCTCTTCATCTAAAGCAAAGGTAATTCAAATTTGCATTCCTTTGACACACTTTAATTAATCACATTCAGAATTAAGTGGGATTATATAATGCAAAATGGATTAAATTTAAAAATCACATTTTTTGTATTTTTTAAAGATCTGTGTACTCAACAGAGGGGAAAATAACAGAATGGGACAACTTGTGTTCTATAGCTATTCATCAAAATTATCTTTCATAAAAAACTCAAACTTTATTTCTTTTTCCACATAATTTTTTGTAACTAGGCCTATTTCAACAAGATGGATTACAAAAGTCGACTATATTTCAACAAAGTAGGTCTTGCAAAAGCAAAATATAGATACTTTCAAACCTCAGATACGTCCTTTGAAACAGACGTGATTCTTAATTACCCATCTGGCCGCTTACCTGTGGTTAAAATAATGGTAATTGAATCCCGGGACTCCTTATTGCACATGTGCCAATGCACTCTAGCACATTGCTGCACCCACCCTGAGACTACCTGTCGTGGAGTAAGTTCAGTTAGGTTAGGTTTTCTTGCATTTCATGAGGTTAAGCAACCAGATTGACATGGTTCACATTCATTTATATGTTTCATCCCACAATTTCCCTGATCTACTTACCCCTCCCCCTATCGGATTTCATAGTGTGTACTCACAATATCGCGGTGCCCCAATAAATTCGTATTCAGCGTAATTAGTAATGTTGAAATTATAAAATTTATAGAATTTTCCCATTTTTCGGAAACATCACAATTCTTAACTTACAGATGCAGAATACAGTATAGTAACTCAGATCTCTGAAATATGATCGCTTAAACTATCCTACTCTGGTATTGCTATGTGAACTATAATTTTGCATTGTATGCTAGTAATTATAAACATAGGTGTATTTAAATAATTTTGTTTTAATGTATCAATGTGATGTTTGTATTAACATGCAATATATAGTTATTAATATTGCAATTATGAAATATTGTTATAAGATTAAACTTTTCTTATTTTTCACAGATATCTCATTCTTCAACAGCTGACTATGTTCAAAATGTATGAATTGTAATATAGGTCCTTATCTAGTAAGCCTACTCCGCTCAATGGAGGCAAATATGTTGTGTAACACTAAAGAAAAAGTAGCAGTGAACAGATATAGGAAATAAAAAATTCACCTCCTAAATATTGTAGTAGATTCACCTACAAATATTAACCAAGTGAATCATATAAGTTGGGAAAACCACAATTTGTAATCAATAAAAATGTTTTCAAACTGCAAAGAGAAAGAAACTCGGCACGATTTCTACTTGACTTAGGCCTACAGCAATTTGTTATATTTAACTTAAGCTTTATGGGGTAGTTGATAAAGGAATTGAATTATACAAATGTTACCAAAATCGTAATGTTATGACAGACCTTTAAGGAAAAACTTATAAGTAAGTTAAGGTTAATTTTACTCACATTGGGAACAAAACGAGATTCCTTATAGAAGTTAGTCACGCGGCAAGGTGTTCTGATGTTACAAAGGGGTCACAGTAATTATTCAGAATAGGGACTTTTCTGAAGGAAACGCCGTAGACCCACAAAAGTAACAAAAATGTGTTCTGCACAGCTTACCTTTTTAATATTGAGGAGGGCGTAAAGGTAAAATAAGTAGAATGTATTAAATAATATAGATAAAAGTACAAGCAGTTCGGCCGCTTTGTTTACGTCGGGCGCCAAGTTGAATGGCCATGTAAGTGTGCTAACGCCACCTATCGGATGCGGACGTGATGATGATAGCTCAGTACGCCATTGTATGGGATACAGTGCAGTTTGCGGTGAGTGGAATATTATGTGCACGCGTGGTTTTGTGAAGTCTGAACCCAACTGTGTGAAGGCTTGTGATTGTAGAATGGAGGGTGCTAGTTCGAGTGTTTCTGTGCGTAATATTCAGCTATGTGGCAGGTGTTACTTGGACGTTTTAGTAGATCATAGTGTTTTGTCGAGTGAGGTAAGGTGCACGACAGTTGAATTGGCCCAGGACAATGGAATTGTACCCACTGCCTACCTAGATGAGTTAATTCATATACTTCCGGTGTGTTTTACTGTTACTTTAAAAACCTAGATTAGACTAAAATCGTAGGTTAGATTAACCCTACAATCCAAGGTTAGATTAAAACCCTACAATCCTAGGTTAGATTAACACCCAAAAAGCCTAGGTTAGTTTAAAAATGTAAAATAGTGATTCACTTATCGTGGGGTTAGGTTAGGCGGGCACATGTTACGAAATTAGTCATACGTTATTGATCCTAGTATATTTGTGTTCTACGTAATTAGTAGAGTGGAAATATATCACTTTTGGGGGGTTTTTTTTTTTACCGAAAAGCCCCTAAACTGCACAATTACCAATATAGCTATCAATAACATATACTTATTGATTTAGTTGTCACATAAAAAAAAAATTGTGTAATAGGCTACAATGTTTCTAAAACCCGGTTTTACACATGAGAATATATTTTGTTATATATCCACTGTCAGTTTTATTCTCTAAGGAAGTTATAACACAACACAATTCGGAATATTTCTCAATCTTCTATTTATTTTATGAAAATTGTGATTATCGCATTTGATTAACGTACACAAGGGAAAAATCTGGTACACATACAACATAGCTACAAATTTGAGTCGTAAAATTAGCATTGAGCTACGCAACCCGAGCAGAATAGTACCGTAAATTCAGTAGGAGAGTTAGAGAGCAATGCTGCAAACATCGTAGCGGCGAGGCGCACGATCTCCCTGCTAGTCCAGGGCTGCAACTCGCTACTCCAAGGGATGCGAGTGACGTAATACGTGGGCGTGACGGCACCAAGGGCGTGTCCGACAGCAAGCCGGCAGATATAGCCAGCCTCGCACAACTACCTACCTCAACCCAACTCTTCCTGGCACTACCGCCGTGTAAGGACATGCACTGCCGCAGCTACCATCCTTCCCTCACACACACAACACTCCAGCTCATTCACTCTCTCTCTCTAAACAGCGTTGCTTTACAATACACCGCAAGTCTACTTACTAGCTACATACTGTTTCTATGATCCCCGGTGAAAGCAAGCCATGCTATTACATACCAATGTATCATGTATATTCTAAGAGGACCGCCAAACGCACTTCTACAATTATTTATAAACATACCGTACCTTCACCAATTACCACAGAAAACTGTCGTCATCAATACTAACGGTAGTGGCTGTAGGGGTAAGGAAACGTAGCCAAGTTAAGCTCATGTATGTCTTAAAAGTAAGAACCAGTCACCATTATTTATTTATTTATTTATTTTAGACATTTAATTATATTTAATAAACCCGTGATAAAACACATGCCGCAAATGGAGCTTAACAAAAACAAATAAAAATAGTTACATTTTTAAATAGGTATAGTATTTATTAAAATAAACAAAAAAAGTGTCAAAAATAAAATAGTGCTACAAAAATACACAACTATAATATACGTTTTTTGTGAAATAAATTTTTTGTTTAATTTCTTTCACTACAGTATTTAACCCCATATATATATATACTGGATATCTCAATTCAATTGCATAATTTATAGTGTGCAGGTTGTACAGAAAGCGCACCTGGTGACTATCAATATTAGTTCACTACACCGCCGGAGCAACCCTCATTTCTCCTTCTCCACTCTTTGGATTCCGCACCTTTCCTCACATGTGCAGTAGACAGCTCACGCCCAATTAGCAAGTTATGTTAAGCTGGTGCTCGGCCTTCTGCCAGGCTCTTGGCTCTGCATATTGAACTTTGCTACTGTTCCTGTTTGGTCACTCATTGCTCCTGCCGGCCTCGACGGTTGGACAGCGTCGACTTGGATCATCGCCACGTCTGTCAGTTCTGTGGCAATCATCATGTTTACTTAATTTTTCTACGATGGCTGTAGGGCAATTCACATATGGGTTGCAATTTGTGTTTTAATATGTTTTATTAAGTGGTTGGAGTGACCCACGACTGGTTGAGGGTAGAATTGCCCAGCGCCATAACCCAGTGGAGATTTAGTGATGTGGTTCATTCGGTCGACGGCCCAGGGAGCCCTGGAGTTCTCCGTCAGTTTGCAGACGATGTAGTCGTGTACTTACTGTTAACACTATTTACACCTTATGACGAGACTGTAGTCCGTATCGTATGCCGGAAATATACTGGAAAATTGTGGGTGGTACTACAAGGAATGTAGTGTCCTGGATGACAATAAGTCGAAGCACATTGAACTTTGTAAAGCTGTTTATTCACTGTGTTTGATTACATGTGAATAGTGAAAGAAAATGGACCCAGCACTTACAGCCTGCCGTTGTGACCTTAGCTAGAAAATGAATGTGGTTTTATGCAGTTACGCAGTAGTGTTAAGCTCTCTGGTGAGAGAGCGGGTGGCTCTCCCCTCGGTACAGCAAAGAAAGAAAACAAATGTTCCAGTTAATTAATTTAACTATTGCAGTAAAGTGACAACAGCCTAAATGATGATACCAAGGGGGTTCGCGGAGCAGGCGACCTATGCTGTAGTTCTGGCCGAGTGCTGAGTCAAACTCCCAGACTGACATCGGCTTCTGTCACGAGTGTCGAGATCCGACGTCAAAAGCCAAATGGAAAAAGAAGACATTATGTCATTGATGAAACATTGTTTAAATTAAATGAAACACATTGGTGACACCCCCATTGATTAACAAATATTTGTTAAGGTTGTTGTTGTGAAGTTGATGGGGAGTGTCACCACTATAATGACAGGTTACAAGGATGAAAGCCTTTATAGATAATATCCCTTTTTGAAAACATAATTGCTTTTTTATAACTAAACATTAAATACACTAAAATGTTTTCTTGTAGAAAGTGTCTGTATTTCACTTCCTGTGATGTGTTTGTATTTCACTGGCTACAGTGTTGCCAGGTGGCTGTCTCCTGAAGGGATGGACGAGTCCACCTGGGCAAAGAGGTGTGGGTTACCATGCTCGATTCCTCTTAATACAATAAAACACACCACTGAGTAAAGCTGTGAATCAAATGATGTTGTTTGATGTGTTTGGAAAAATACTGCACATTACTGGTTACACTTTGGGGAACTTAGCATTTCAGCTTCGGCTACAGGCCAGTTGATGTCACCCAGCGGTGCGTTACATTGTATGTCACGGTGCGAGCTGCTACAACATAACAACCAATGGCCCGTGCATCCAACAGCTGTTGCTTTGGGGTAAATACCAATTCGGATGACCTACCTATTTATTAAAAGAGTTACCCCTTGTAATAAATAAATTGGGAGGTCTCTTCAGTTATGTAATCCTTGTTGGCAAGAATGTGCAGGTTACGTTCTTGTCAACATTTACTATGCATTCTTGGCCTGATGTGGTTGGTGCTGCCTGGTGTAGCTGGTAAGGTTGATGTGAGTGTGGCAGTCACAGTGGGCACAAGGAGCTCGTGGACGTGTGGTTAACATCAAACAGCCACTCCTCTGCTGATCACTATACCATGCAGTCCCCCAATGTGTCCCATCATGTCATCAGGTGCAAGAGGCTGTGGTGGTTTCAGCTTGCAGCATGGCATCAGTGCATAAGGCCCGCACCTATGGGAGNTGCTGCCTGGTGTAGCTGGTAAGGTTGATGTGAGTGTGGCAGTCACAGTGGGCACAAGGAGCTCGTGGACGTGTGGTCAACATCAAACAGCCACTCCTCTGCTGATCACTATACCATGCAGTCCCCCAATGTGTCCCATCATGTCATCAGGTGCAAGAGGCTGTGGTGGTTTCAGCTTGCAGCATGGCATCAGTGCATAAGGCCCGCACCTATGGGAGCTGACTCTGGTTGCTGCTGGGGGTTCAGAGTGCTGTCCCTGGCGAGGCTGACATCACATGACATGCATGTGTGGGCACGGGTAGTCTCCATCACATGTGATGCATGCTGGGTGGATAAGGCATTGCGGCTGCTTGGAGCATATAAGAAGGGAGGGAAACACCTCCTTCTCTGACTCCTCCTTGCGGCTGTTGCTGCTGTAGTGTGGACATCGGTGTGATGTTGGTGTTGGCGATGGGGAAGGAGAGGGCCCTGGTAAAAGGCTTTGAAAACCCGTTACGCTCCCCCGTCGCTTTGGTCGATGTCCTCTAGTGTGAGATCCCCCACTGGTGGTCCTGCTGAGAGTGCCGCAGCAGAGTCATCGAGAGAACAGTCCTTTGGGGTGCTCTGTCCCACAGGTGTCTCTGGCGGCTCGCCATCTGCGGCATCTCTTGTGACCAGCGCCGTGATGTTGGGCATTAAGATGATGCGGAGTGACCCTACCGGGCCTGCAGTGATGTGTGCGGCATTGCTGGTTGTGCTTGATGGCAGTGATCCTCCCTCGGGTACTTCTTCCTCCTCTATGTCCCTTGTGGGCATCGAGATGCTGGACGTCATGGTGGAGAAGAGGCACCAGATATTTTTTCTGTCACTGCCATTTCCTGGCGCTCGATGTCCTTCTGATCAAGCACCATGATGCTTGGTATCTCCACTGCCAATCCGAGATCGTCGTGTTGAATGGCGGCCCTCGTCCTGCTTGCTCGGCCTGATCAGGTATGTGGTGTACCCTAGCGGCTTCACCACTGAATGTGGTTCGCTCCACTTCTGGGCGAACCTAGCACAGAAGTTCTTTACGCAGCTGGATATTTTGTGCTCGCTGATGTAGACCAGTTGGCAATGTGCCAACCTCCTTGTTGCTTGTCTGGTGGTAGGCATCCATTTCTTGATGTGGCGGTCTTGGTTTCTTCGAGCTGCTGTTAACTCTGCCACCTTGTGCTGTCCTCTGGCTGTTCTGTTTGCTGGTTTGCCCGCGCCCTTGGTCTGGCAGGCGGCAAATTCTCCGAGTAGCATTAGCTTGTGTCCCTGCAGGATAGCTGCTGTAGTCTGCCCTGTTGCGAAGATCACCCGTCATATTTTTGTGAATACTGCGAAAGGTAAATGTTCGACCCAGCTGGTGTGGTCCTTTCCCACTCTCAGTCATAACTGGGTCTTGAGGTCTTGGTTTCTTCTCTCGGTGGGGTTTGATCTTGGGTGGTATATAGATGTTGTATGGTAGCTTACCCCCCACCTAGTACACAGTTCATGCCAGTACCTCCAAGTGAACTGGGTACTGTAGTCGGTGAGCAGTTTTTTTGTATACACCCAGGAGGGTAGGGGGTATAACTCTGTCTCCAGTGTCTGTACAATTGTGCATGCCCACCCACTGAAGACTGGGTGGGAAAACCTATCACTCACAATCAGGATGAACCTCTTCCCTGTGGTAGTGCAGGGATAGGGGCACATCAGATCCGAGGACACCATCTAGAATGGTTCCTTTGGCCTCCTGGGTTGGTGTTGGGTCACTCACCTGCTCTTGAAATGGTTGCAGGGGACTCACTCCATCACGTACCTGCGTACATTCCTGCTTGCTCCTGGCCAGTGGAAATGCGGGTGGAGATTCTTGGCCATCTGTTTTGCCCCAGGATTGCCAGCAAAATGGCTACAGTGGGCCTTGCCTTAGCACATGTTCACATGCACCTTTTGGCACATAGAGGCACCAGGTCGCATCGGTATGCTGCCAATGGATCTCGATGTGTGTTCCGGATGTGCCACCACTCACCATATCCTTATATGACTTCCGCCTTCTTGAACCGAGTTTGTGTGCATAGATGTTGAATATTGATGAGCAAGGTCTTGAGTTCATCGACCCTGGGTTCCATGTTCGGTCCGATTTCTATGGCATTGCAGGTTACTTGCTCATTGCCTGTTGTCGTTTGCTGTAACACAAATTGGTTTGGCGTATGTGTAACTGTGGGCTTGTTATGTTGACGTGTCTGTGTGGCATGCTCTTGTTTTGATTGGGGGCAGTGAGCGTCCGGCTCGCCTACCCCAACAGCTAGTATTCCGCCTGTGGTTTCTTGCCATTGTTTACCTCCTCCAATTGCTTTTTGCGGTTAGGGCATTCGCTATGCCAGTGGTATTGTTTGTCTAGACAATACTTGCATTGGAAAGGGGGGCATTCCCTTCTAATTACTCCCATCTGAGTGGCTTCAGCTGCTGGGTTTGGGCAAGCTGTTACAGGTGTAGCAAGTCGGCTATTCCCCGTGTCCTTGTGAGTTGTTCGGATCACCCATTATGTGCTGTGTCCAGCTGATGGCTATGCATTCCCATTCCCTGTATTGTGGTCACATGGGCATGGTTGGTATGGTCCATCCCATTCCCTGCAGTGCACTTTCTGTTCCTTATTGTCATGGTCTGGCAAGGCTGTGGACCTCATGAACTGATCCACACTGTCATGTATAAGTGGTGCCAGGGCGAATTTGATTTCAGTTTTTACCATTAATGCTATTACTTCCAAAATTTCTGTGTCTTTCATATGTGGGTGAAAATGTATGATGATATTGACTTTACGGGTGGCAAATTCAGTCAGGGATTCAAAATCACCATGTGACTCTAAAACAGAATTTCTATGAGCTTGCAATTATGAAAAAGTGTTGTTGAAGTGTCTCAGGAAAGCAATTTAGAATTCGATCCATTATATACCAGTGTGGTCAATGCACAACCACCATGTGCGTGCCTCGCCCGACAATTGGCCTCCTATGCAACAAGGCCACTCTAGTTCACAAACACTGTACCTGCCCCATCGCCCTGTGCAGTCGCTCAGGAATTCCTGCGGGTCCTCGCTGGTATTTTCTGTGAAGGTAGGCAGCGACTGGAATCGGGCTGGTGTTGTGCACCTCCCTGTTGTTGGTGTCCCAACCGCTGGTGTTGTTGTCCTGGCTTCGTGTGGCACCAATGTTTTTCCCCATGGTGCTGCTTTGTCCACACCCTTTGAATGCGCTAGTGGACTGTGGAACTGGCTGTTATTTTCACTTCCCTCAGTGATGGGGCATAGCACTGTCACTCGCAATATGTTTGGGCACTGTTCGCATCTGAAAGGACTCGAGATGTTGTTTACCACGTCCAGTTTGTTGGTAGCACTGTTTGTTTACATCTGTCGCACAGACATCGGCTGTGGTTATCTGTGGTTGCGTGCTCTATTCCTGTGAGGCGCTCAACGTGGTAATTTCTGTGGCAAATTACACACAGTATTGTCACGTGTCCAAGTCCAACTCATGATGTGCGTCCGGTACGTCCCTTGTCGAAGGGAGACGGTTGGGCGCGCTGTGTCCCTCGAGCTGTGAAAGTGCCGGGCGCCAGCTCAGTGTTGAGCAATGAGATCGGGTCGTGGGTAATCACCCTAGGGGACTCGAGGTAACACACCGTCAGATAATAGGAAAATGCGAGCTGTATGGCCGCTGCACACGCCTGGATTAATGAACGCACTATTGGTTATGTGAAAGATTATTATTTTATTGAACACTTAACCGAACAGACATGTGGTGACCGCATGGTCGTACAATATAGCACACTATTGGATTACGATTAATTAATTCGTGTGATGCTGCTCTCCCCTCGGTGCGATGTAACATAAAATACATGTTATTTCGTGGATGATGTGATGATCTGATTACTGAGTGAGGTTGCAGTCTCAGAGGCTGGCACCGAGGTTCTTGTAAAATGAGAGACTTACCATGTCCGTCCACGTTGAAGTGATGGAGCCTACTAGACTCAGAACTGCGCTGGCTCCCACTACCTAAGCGCGGCCGACGCCAAGCTGTCGAAAGATGAAACATAAATGCGACTTAAAAATGCTAATGAGATGTAAGAAACTGGAATACCTTAAATTAACATAATCAAACATAATTTCCCTATACAACTTACATAATAAAACACAATTACCCTTTCACGAATACACAATAAATCAGGGTTATATTAATATTAAATATTAGTATCGCAGCAGCCACTGTATTGCCAACTTAACTCCTGCTTAGCCTGATGAGGTACGTGGAATACCCCAGCGGCTTCACCACCGTGTGCGGTCCGCTTCATTTCTGGGCGAACCCGGCGCAGAAGTTCTTGGCGCTGCTGGAGACCCGATGCTCCTTGACATACACCAGTTGGCCAGGTGCCAAACGCCGCAGCGCTCCCGTAGTGGCAGGCATCCACTCCCGGATGTAGTTATCTTGATTGAGGCGAGCTGCTGCTAGCTCTTCCTCCCTGCAGTGTCTCCTGGCAGCCCCATCCTCTGGTTCCTCCAGTGACTCCAGTTGGCATGTGGCAAACTCTCCAGGCAGCATCAGTTCGCGGCCCTGCATAACCACTGCTGGAGTTTGACCCGAGGCGATGTTCACCCGCCTCCTGATGGTGAATAGAGCTGCGGGTAGGTGTTCGGCCCAGCTGGTGTGGTCTTTACCCACTCGCAGACGCAGTTGTCTCTTGAGGTCCTGGTTGCGCCTCTCTGTCGGGTTTACCCTCGGGTGGTATATGGGGGTTGTGTTCTGCCTTACTCCACAATGAGTACACAGTTCACGCCAGTGTCTCTCAGTGAACTGGGTACCGTTGTCTGTGAGCAAGACCTGTGGGTACCCTCAGCGAGGAAAAAACTCAATTTCCAGTGTTCTTGCAATGGTGCGTGCTTGTGCGCTGGAGATTGGGTAAGCTTCAGTCCACCTAGAGAATGTGTCGCTTACGACCAGAATAAACCTCTTTCCTGTGGAAGTGCGGGGGTAGGGGCCCATGAGGTCCAGGAACACGGTCTCAAAGGGTTCCTTTGGCACACTGGGTATTTGTTGTGTCACCCCATCCGTCCGTCTGCTTTTGAAGTGATTACAGGGGACACACTTCCTCACATGCCTGCACACATCTCTGCTGGCCCCCGGCCAGTGGAAGTGCCTGTGGAGGTTCCTGGCCATCTGGGTCGCCCCAGGGTGACTGGCAAAATAGTTGTCGTGAGCATGCTTTAGTGCTTGCTCTCGTACCCCTGCCAGTACATAGAGGCAACAGGCTGCATTGGGGTGATGCTGACGGGTCTCTAGGTGCGTGTCCCGGATTCACCACCATTCCCCATCTCCATGTCCTATTCTAGTCACTCTGGCCTGTGTTTGTGGGCAGTGGCGCTGTGCACCGATCACTAACGCCTTAAGCTCATCAAGCCTGGGTTCTTTGTCTGATGTTATTCCTAAGGCATAGCAAATTGCCTGTCTGTTGTCGGTTGTTGTGGCAATGTTGACATTGGGGGGTAGCAAGTCGTCCCACTCGTCCCTGTCGACGGTTACCTCGGTGCCTGGTGTCCTGGACAGTTCGTCGGCCAGTTGGTTCTCTGGTCCGAGGACATGTTGCACAACAAAGTCATATGATTGTAACAACAGTGCCCACCGGGCGAGTTTGCTTCTGGCTTCCCTCATGGAATGTAGCCAGAGTAGGCACCGGTTGTCCGTCTGCAGAGTGAAGCGCTGGTACTCTAGGTATGTTCTATAACGCTTCACCGCCCAAACTACAGCCAAACATTCCTGTTCATTCACATCATACCGACCCTCAGTCGGCCCAAACTTGGTGCTACTGTATTTAATGATTTGGCGCTCGTTGTTGTCTCCTAACTGAAATAGTACGGCACCTAGGTCCTTCTCACTGGCGTCTGTTTGCAGGTATAGGTGCCGACTGGGGTCATGATGAGCAAGAATTGTGCACTGCCGGAACCTCCTCTTAAGTTCCTGGAAGCAGCTTTCGTGTTCGCTGTTCCACTGGAATTTACGGTTCGGGGACAGCATGTCTGTTAGGGGTGCCGTTATTGTTGCAAAGTCCCTAATATTTTTCCTCAGCCAGTTGACCAACCCGAAGAAATTCCTGAGCTGTTTGCGTGTTTTAGGTGCCTCGTGCTGGTCGATGAGGGACAGCTGCTCCGGCGTTGGCCTACTGCCATTTTCGTCCACTAGGTGCCCCAGGAACTGGATGCTGGGTTTCCCTATGTGGCACTTCCGGTTTGCACAGGTTAAGTTGTTAATCGCTAGGCATTCCAGCACCAGCGACAGGTGCTTAATATGGTCTTCACAGTTCTCTGACCAGATGATTACATCGTCCAGGTATACGAGGGTAAACTCCCCTACATACCCATCGAGCACTCGTACCATCATGGTTTGGAAAGTGGCAGGTGCACATTTTAACCCAAAGGGCATGGCACAGAACTAAAAGCGTCGCCCATCAGGGGCGGTGAATGCTGTCTTGTGGCGGTCTCCTGGCTTGATTTGGACCTGTCAGTAGCCGCTGTGCAAGTCTAGCGACGTCATGGCTTTTGCTCGTCCTAGTATGTGTAACTCATCCTTCACACTGATGTATGGTGGTGGAGCGCTTTGCGTTACCATATTGAGGGGGTGAAAGTCCACACAGAAACGCCACATACCATCCTTCTTTGGTGCCAATGTGATGGTGCTGTTGTATTTGCTGCGTGTGGGTTCGATGACGCCTTGGGCTAACATCTCGCTAATCTGCTCTTTGATGATAGCGCACTGGTGTGGTCGGTAGCTGCGAGGTCCTGCAAAAATTGGGTTGTCGTGTTCTAATGGTATTGCATGTTCAGCAATAGTTGTTCGCCTTAGGGGATATGCGTCCACAAACACGTCCCGTCTGTCCTGAAGGATTTTCTGGACCACCTCCCTGTATGTTTCAGGCACCTCGTGGTCCAGTTCATCCAACTGGACGCATGGTGTGCAACTAGTGGTCCTTGGTTCCATTTCATAAACGGTGCGTCATTCCTTTTTGCCAAAATGGATCCTGCGGGCTGCTGGCTCTACATTTGTACTCTGTTCTGTGAGCCAGGGGATACCAAGTATGACATTTTCCAGCAGGTCTGCCGACACTAGGGCTGTAGTGGTGGTTTCTACATCGTGGATCTGGGCAGTGATCGTCACTTCCCCGAAGGCTTGCCCTGTGTGTTGGTGTGTGGCTAGTTGTATGACTTGTTTTGTCAGCCTGACCGCTCCCTCATTTATGAATCCTGTTCTTACAAAATTGTGTGATGCGGCCGTGTCTACTAGTGCTAAACACTGAATGTTATTTACAGTTACCAGTATCCTGATCATCCTGTGAGTGCCCCCAGTTATCTGTTGTAGCACAATTTGTTGTGGGGTGGGCCTGGCTATCGTTCTATGTTGTCATTCCCTTGTTTGTTGATGCTTTGGCTTGGGGTAGTAAGTGTCCAGCTTGCCTATCCCGCTAGTTAGTGTCCCGCTGTCGGTGGTCTGTCACTTCTCACACTTGGCTGCCTCCCATTGTTTACATTGGGGCACTCGTTGTGCCAGTGGTACTGCTGGCCTTGACAGTATCGGCATGGGGAGGGGGGCCCTCCCTCCGAACTGCTCCTGTCCATCCATTTCCAGTTGACGCTAACGACGACTCAGGTACCGCCGCTGTAGAAGACATGGCGGCTTATATGGTCAGAGTTAATGTCCCCCAGGCACCGACTATAAAGTGCGTGGAGGTTGNGGCGGCTTATATGGTCAGAGTTAATGTCCCCCAGGCACCGACTATAAAGTGCGTGGAGGTTGTGGGTATTGTAATTGTCTCGTATATATTCACAAATACACAACATCAACACTTGAGAGGTGTGGTACTGTGCTAGTTCGGTTACTCGGATTTACTGGGCGAATTCTTGGTTGAGTGGGGCTTCTGTGACGGTGATTGTCATACTTAACTCAGTGGTGAGTGCTGTCAGCTATGGTGGGCAAGCTCCGGCGGTGTGGTTGGCCTTGGCAAGGCCGCAGTTGCTGTCAGCTCACTGTGGTGCTGTTCTAACAACGTGTGGCCGGGGGTCCTATTCCCCCCACCCCCCGGCCAAAATGGCGTGGCTGACTTCTCTCTGCTCGAACTGACGTCTCTCGGCGGTGAAGATGAACTAACAACTGCCCCGATATTACTGACTGACGGGCGGTAGTAATCGACTGACTGACCCCCNCTTAATTGTCGGCACGTGGCGCCTTGTAGGGGTGGGAAGGAGGGGAGGGGCGGGGGTAATACCTCGGCACCAATACAGCTCGTCAGTATTTCTTCCGTGGTGCGTATTTTCTGCGTTCAGGCGAACTACACGTGATAATTTGCTGATAACTCGAAAAAGCCCTGCACTCCACAGATCTCGCGGTGGGTGAGAGGTGTCTGGGGTGAAGGGGGTGAAGGGGGGAGGCCTACGCTTCAGCTCCACGTGTAACGGAATTTTCCACCTGCCTGTGGTCCCACGTGCCGTCTCGTAGGCGCCAGCGAAGTGCGCTAGGCGGGGGTGGTGTGAGGGTGTGATGGACGTGAGCCAATGTCATGCTATAATCCCTAAAATGGCACGCGGCAATTCCCCCTTATCTCTTCGACTTTGGCTCACTCTGTATAGGAAATCGCGGGTTTCTGCGAAGTTTTGCTTCTGAAGATTAAGCCATTCTATGTTCTGTGTGCCTTGCGCTACGTGGTCTCGCGTTACGTGTATCTCCAGCGGCTAGCGGTCTCACATGGCGTGACAGCTGGCTGCCCGGCTATCAGCGCGCGCGGCTGTAAAGTTTGACAGGCGTGGTTTTGCGTGTAAGAATGGCCTAACTCTCAGGCCTTGCGGGGTTTCCAATCCATAAAAGGTATTCTATTCATAACTGACGCATTTCTTATGGGGTTCTACTCCTGCATACGACTGCTTGCTACAGTACATTTCTAACTGATGGCTAACTATTTAACTCGCTAAATACCTCCAGTACCACACCTCGGACTCAAAGTACATTACACATTACTTTCTTCCATGGTTACTTACCACTTTACATGGTACAAATGGCATGGTTACACAACATGACCCTCAAAATTACCTCCTACCTTATTGGTTCTTCTGGCTTCGGTTTCCTCGTAAATCGGAATACCTTCTTGAGGTATAAAACAAACAGGTGGCGGAAAGCCTGTGTCTCTTGCCCAACTGGCAATTGTTTTACGTGTTGGTGACAGGAATTAATTAATTTTTACGTTAAGTACGACTTACATGTCGTCCAAAGAAAGAAAAAACACTCTTATATTCTAGGTTGGTAACTGTTCAATGGTTCACTACTACTGGCTGGCACTCGGCCCGTTTTTACAAATGTCTGACGAAAAAAAACAAAGCACCCTGACACATGTTACATTTTAACTTTACGACACACAGGTCGTGAAAAGAAAAAATAATTAGACTCTTGGCTGTCTCTCGGCGTTTGCCATTAGGCCCAAAGGTAAACATAAACTGTCTCTCGAAAAAAAAACAAAAAAAACTTAGAACATGGAACTTGCATAAAAGTACACTCAGGCACACTTAAATGTTGCGTCTAAGTCTTTTGACTGAAGGTCGGAATATACTGTTCACTGTAGACAGTCCTTGTCGCACTCAAATTGTTTGGCAGGTTGTATAACCTGACCTAGTTTTCTCCGCGGGTGGCATGGGGATTCACTTCACTTACCTCAAGAGTCTGTGTTTTGCTGCGGAGTGATGTCTTCTTGCGCCTGGCTCTCGAACCTGGATGCATCTCAGCATCCGTGGTGGTGATGAGGGGGTGAGGGGGCCGCCTGGCCTTCCTCTCGTTCTGTTGACTTACTGGCCTGCTGAGTTGCAGGCCCGATTTCGGCTCGTGACTGTGGATTCCCGGCTTCGTGGCTTGTTCGGTGCACTTTGCTTCTCGCCTACTGTCTATTCTGCATCCACTCATCTTCCCGCACGCTCGTGTGTTCTACGTCCACGCATTTTCCCGTGCGTCTTCGCTCTCGCTTGTTTGTCTGACCTTCGCCCGCTTGTACTTTGCTGGACGGTAATCGCGTCTCTGGTGCGGTGCCACTTGAGTGCTGCGACATTTCTTATTGGCTAGCGCACTTCACACCTCGTTGTTGTGCCCGGGCGCGCGGCGCTCTATTTCTGATCGGTCCGCCCTGCCTGAACTGTCATACTTCAGATAACACTTGGTCTGTGTTCCTTTTTGAATTTTATTACTGTTTCCCCGTTATCTATTACTGACCTGGGTCACTGTCCCCGTGACCTAGTGACCCACTGCCGGTCAGTGGCCTCGCTCCTCACGTTACTCTGAGCATTTGTGGCCCAATATTTCTCCTTACTGGCTGCGCGGATTTTCTATTTCTCCTGTCCGCCTGCCTATTTCTCTCGTTATTGACATTATCCCTCCTTCAGGATAATCATGACCTAACTTGACTATTGGTAGGCGCGGAATTGTATCCTAGCCCGCCTACCCCATGTCATTTCTCACTGAGCCAGTGGAAATGACCTCCCTTACCGTTCCTCGCTCGCTTCGCTTCTGTCTATTCGCTAGGCCCGCTCCTCGCTCGAAATTCGTACTCGCTCCGCGTTCGCTCGTCGCTCGTCCCTCGTCTCTCGCTCGAACATCGCGCCACATTATTGCCAGCCATTGTGCAATGGACTGTCGTGGCCTCCTTCTTTGGTAACCGCTCCTCGTTAAACGTCCGTTCTCCCGCCTCGTTTCGCTCTCGAACTCGCTCCTGCGCGTCTCGGTTATCGACTGGGAGCCAAAGAGGTTTGTTTGAGACTCCCCTTAAGTCTTTGGGTTCCTCCTTACTAGCTCGGTATACTTCGGTATGTTCCGCCTGACTAGTTCGGCAATCTGGTACATGTGAGATCTCTTTACTCGGGTAAACTGGTATAGTCTGGCTCTTTGATACTGTCTGTACAGACGTATCTGCGCCCCAATGCTGGTCGCCAAATTAACTTGACACAGGTACCGCCACTGTAGAAGACATGGCGGCTTATATGGTCAGAGTTAATGTCCCCCAGGCACCGACTATAAAGTGCGTAGGGGTTGTGGGTATTGTAATGAGGTAGACTATTACTGTTGTATTTTGAAGTACGAATATATTGTCTCGTGTCTATATTCACAAATACACAACATCAAAACTTGAGAGGTGTGGTACTGTAGTACTTTGGCTACTCGTATTCACGGGGCGAATTCGTGGTTGAGTGGGGCTTCTTTAGGCGACGAATTTTATACTTAACTCATCGGTGAGTGTGGGTAGGCTGTCATCTGGGGATGAGTTCCAGCGAAGTGGTAGGCCTTGGATGCAGGCCCCCTGTGCTGCTTCTCCCTGGACTGCTGTTCGGACTCGTACTCACGCAACTCTCCCCGCGGCCCGGTGATGATCAACTGTTTTTATATGACTGACCCCTTAATGATGCGGCTGACGGACGTGGCCGGGTTCCGATATCCCGGCCTTAGTAACTGTTGTACTGACTTACTCTCTGCTCGAACTGACGTCTCTCGGCGGTGAAGATGAACTAACAACTGCCCCGATATGACTGCCTGACGTACCCGATATTACTGACTGACGGGCGGTAGTAATCGACTGACCCCCCTCCATTCTTGGAAAGGGGTTTTTATACACGCCAGCCGCTGCCCTGAATCGGCGGCACGTGGCGCATTTTAGGGGTGGGAAGGAGGTGTGAGGGGGTGAGGTGGAAGAGCTCCAAACAAAGCCTTCCACCACACGTGTTCTCGCTTAATTGTCGGCACGTGGCGCCTTGTAGGGGAGGGAAGGAGGGGAGGGGCGGGGGTAATACCTCGGCACCAATACAGCTCGTCAGTATTTCTTCCGTGGTGCGTATTTTCTGCGTTCAGGCGAACTACACGTGATAATTTGCTGATAACTCGAAAAAGCCCTGCACTCCACAGATCTCGCGGTGGGTGAGAGGTGTCCGGGGTGAAGGGGGGAGGCCTACGCTTCAGCTCCACGTGTAACGGAATTTTCCACCTGCCTGTGGTTCCACATGCCGTATCGTAGGCGCCAGCGAAGTGTGCTAGGCGGGGGTGGTGTGAGGGGGTGATGGATGTGAGCCAATGTCATGCTATAATCCCTAAACCGGCACGCGACAACACGTTTGGGTGAGTTGGATTGAATGTGTCAACTTCTCGCTTCCCCTTGTCCTGTTGTTTGGTCTGGCTCGCCCCCCTCCTGCCGAATCCAGCTGAGGGCTGTGAATACCCCTTCCAGACACTGTTATTTGGGTCCATGCTTGATGTGTGGTAACTTTCCCCGTCCATATCACAACTTTAATATTAACGGACATTTGTTAATAAATGGGGATGTCACCAATGTGTTTAATATAATTTGTATAATTTTTCATCATCATAATCACATCACACAGTGCACATGTAATGTTTCATTCATTCGCCATTTGTCTTTGGCTCTCGCCACTCGTGACGAAAGCCGACGCCATTCCCCCCAGTTCGTCTCAGCACCTGAACAAGACCAGTGGCGTCGGTCGCCTGCTCTGCGAGTCCCCTCAGTACCAGCATGTAGGCTGCAATCATTTTCACTACAATAGTTTTATATTAGTCAACAAGGACATTTGTGTTACTTTAATGTTCTGAAGGGAGAGCCAGCCGCCCTCTCACCGAAGAGTTTAACACAATCGCATCTCAATCTAAGACCATGTGTTTTCCACCGTTTAAGAGCTGAGTCCATTACCAGGCATCATTCACACACTATTCAACTGTAGCAACGACAGTGAATAAACCGCTCAATCAAGTAAAATCAGTGTCAATTCCTTCTAGGGCATCTTTTGTAGCATCACCCACATTTATTTAGCATAGTTCAGGCATATGAGACGGCCTACAGTCTCGTCATCAGTTATAAAAGTGCAACAGTAAGTAAGTGACAACTCATCAACCAACTGACGGAGGATTATCAGGGTCCCCATGGGCCGTCGACCAGACGACACTCATCATTAGCTCACCACTCAGTATGACGCCGGGAAATATAACATCAAACCAGCCCTTGGTAACCTCGTGACCACGTCACGGTTTAGCAAACATCAGGTAGCACAAAGGTCCTGATACACACGGACGAACATTTCTCAAAGTTTTGACATTGCTCAACAATCCGAGCAAAATGTGTGCAAATATTTTATCGGTGTTATCCAAAGCTGTCGATGACAATAGTTTCAATATTTGCCTATCGATTGATAATACTTTAGACAATATTTTTTGTCAGTTTTATAGAGTATATTGTGAAAAAAACCTGTACTTCTTTGAAATCCTTCTTTTTTTCTAATCCTTTTTTTTCTAAGAATAGTAAAAGGTTATGTAAGTGACATGTTATCTTCTGCTTTGCAAATCAGAAGCGATGAGGAAGATTCCAAATGCTGTTGCCGATTCCAAATACGGTACTAGAAAAGTATTTCGCGATCAGAGAATCGCCAGTGAAGATGAAGACGATCGCGAGCTTGCTGACAGAAGAACCAAAAAAAAAAAAATTCTCAAAGAGACGGCAGGCGCAGGGCATAGCGGTTGTCGATTTAGACGGCACTTTAATATATGAACGTAAAAATGAATTTCATGGAGCCGATCATTTCATAGCGACCCTGGCCAAAGACTTCAAAGTGGTGTTGTGGTCAGCGGGCCACGCGGTGCACGCAAAAATGTTCATCAAACAGACAGGCAATCATAGATTACCCTTAGCAGTGATAGGAAAATCTAAAAAACCCAGTGCATTTAAAAATTTGAATTTGAATGCTTTACCAGTAAATTACTATGCTNTTAATTTGAATGCTTTACCAGTAAATTACTATGCTCAAAAAAACGCTTGGATGGACCAAACAATTTTTTTGACTGGTTTCACAAAGTGTTTGTTCCCCAAGTAAGAGCTCTTCTTGCAGAGAAGAAATTACCACAGGAAGCATTGTTGCTCATGGACACCCTTACAATGAACTTCAAAGTGATGACGGTAAAATAAAGTGTTTCTTTCTTCCTGCAAACACAACACCTCTCATTCAGCCCATGGACCAGGGTGTGATTGAGAACATGAAGCGACGCTACAGGAAGGCTTTTATTGAAAGTTTGCTGTCTTCTGACGACGCTACAACGGTTAAGGAGTTTTGGAGAACATACAACATCAAGGATGCA
Source organism: Clitarchus hookeri (assembly GCA_002778355.1). Taxonomy (NCBI): domain Eukaryota; kingdom Metazoa; phylum Arthropoda; class Insecta; order Phasmatodea; family Phasmatidae; genus Clitarchus; species Clitarchus hookeri. Next base: position 370,981 of record NQII01000273.1, on the reverse strand, counting down.
ATTTTTAATGTTGCCAACGCGTGGTCAGATCTCACGGCAACAAACCTGAAGAACGCTTGGAATAAATTATGGCCTGAACCTTCTACTGAGGAATCTGCAGAACATGAGCCTGTCAGTGTTGACGAAATAGTGCAGCTTTGTAACAACGGACTGATAGATGAAACTTTATCAACTCAAGAAGTGACAGACTGGTTAAACAGTGACAATCAGGATGGAGGCTTTCAAATCTTGAGTGATGATGAAATTGTTTCCAATGTTTTGCAACTTGATGACGGTGGTGATCATGAAGACGTGGAAGAAGCTGAACCGGCGCTTGATAACAACCCAGGAATCACCCATTCAGAAGCGGAATCGATGTTAACACAGTGCATTGACTGGTTCGAGCGTCATGAGGAGGCTACCGGGACCCAGGTGCTTCTTCTCAGAAAAATCAGAAACATGGCCGCCCAAAAAGCTCGACGGGGAAAGAAACAAAAGAAAATGACGGATTATTTTAAAAACTAAATACTGTACCGGTAACGTAAGTTTTTAGAGTACAGTACGTACATGTATAGTTGATATTTCATTGTTTTCTTAATAAAATATTTTAATAAAGTATTTTTCACTTGAACTGGCGTGGTTTTGTTTTTTCTCTTTTAAAATCATTTCACATTAAGTACTGCGCAGCAATCATCACAATTAGGACTTACAATGGCGCCGTTATAACATGCAAGGCAGTGAATTGCGATGTTGCCACGCCAAACACTGTCTAGGTGCTAAGTTGTAGCGGCGCTATTATTATTTCTGTTATCCGTCTATTCGGTTATCCGTCATGGTCCCGGTCCCGAGGGTGACGGTTAATCGAGGTTCTACTGTACCTACAAAATATGAAAAATGAAAAAAAAATTAAACTGATCAATTTGAGCTCATTACTGAACGATTTGTACGATTTGGTGGATGGTTGGCACGCATCTACTTTTTAACTTGCCCGTTTGTCGCATTTTTTCATAATTGTGTAACAGATTCATTAAAAATGCTTCTTGGAAAGCCATTAAACCAGAAGGAGGTGCCCAAGTATGTAATAACTTTGTAATTAACTCTGTGTATTCATCAATATTTCTGTTTGAGTTGCTTCTGCATATCCAGTTTTTCTTATAGTGAGAATAAACAAATTTTTTTGAAATTGAGTGGCCATTGTTTTTTTCACATTCCCATAAATAGACCCTAAATATATAATTTTATACCTTTTTTTTTATTTTACATGCTTGCATTTCGTAATTTTAACATTCTTTTTTTCGTATTAAGAGAAACATCAATGAGAATAACAAACTACAACAAATCATGATTAATAAAAACGAGTGTGTATTGAAAAATAAAAACAGACAACACATAGTTAAAAATAACGACATAGTTTCCCCATACTACCCAACGATTAATTCACAATTGCTGGTAAAAAATATTAATAACTTTATCTTATCCGATCACATTTTTAAAGTAGCGGTATGTGCAAAATTTATAAAATTCCTCAATTTCCACGACAACACCATACATGTCGTAAGAATAGACAAAAATATCTTAAAGTCTGTAAGTGCTGGGATGCCATTCACAGTTATTTTCGCTGTTGAATCAATGTCTTAGAAACTTCATTTTTAGACAATTTACTAAACGGCGTTTCACTAATATAAATTCCGTATTCTGTTGGTCGCTATCGTAAAATCTAGACTCGATGGAATGAATCTTTGGCTCAGTCTTGCAAACTGATTCCCAGTCATACAAAGCATTCCGAATAGCAACATCTGAATATTTTTCAGATATTTCTTACATTTCGGTAAAGAAACTACGAATGAATACACGTTCTTACGATGTCATTGTTTNTAGCAACATCTGAATATTTTTCAGATATTTCTTACATTTCGGTAAAGAAACTACGAATGAATACACGTTCTTACGATTTCATTGTTTTTTTTAACTTGGTTACACAAGACATCCACCAATGCATTGCAAAAAAAAAAAGCAAATTCGTTTACAACCTATAAAAAAACTCGACATGGTATAAATACGATGGCGCCTGTAGCTACGATAAATGAGTTGCTTTCGAGACAGCACTTGATACACTCAAGTATCAGATACGCATACAGCATGTTTTGTAGCTTACAGGGTTTCTACAACAACAATAACGATCTTGTACTGAAGGAACTGACAGTCACCTACATCAACGGCGCGACTGAAACGTTGTTGTTTAAAGCTCCGCATCCGTGGGCCACGCTGGATCGAAAGAGCAAAAGAACAAATAATTGGTTGATGAAAGATTTCCATTGATTGGAGTGGCAAAATGGAGAAATTCCCTACGACAAAATTGAAAATAAAATGAATAAATTGATAAGAAGACATTAAAAAATATCCAATGTTTGTTGCAGGTACATAACAGAAGATATGGTTAAGAAAGTTGTGTAGATATTACCATTACCTCGAAGTCGTGGACTTGCAAAGAATGTATGGATGGCCGTCATTTAAGAGGCTGGTGTCTTTATATCGAGATGTAGAAGAACATTATTGTTGGAGAAACTTGAATGGATTCACTTGTGCACCAAGAAATTCAAGATTGCTGCGCCGTTGGTTCCTCAATTGCTGAAATGACTGGCAAATAAAAATCGCATTGTGTAAAAAAACTTGTATATATGTATATTTCATACATGTGTTTTTTTTGTAAATAAAATATTTTTTCATTTTTTAGATGTAGTAACAGGTTACATGAATTTTCCATGCCTATCAAAACAAAACAAGATATTAATCTTGTGTTTTTCAAATTATCAGAGTAGGCCAGCAGCAATTCCAAAACTGTAAAGATAACATTTAGTCCTATCAAGTAAGCTATCATTATATGCAATCATTTGTGTCACATTTGGTCAACACACAAATTTGAATATATGTAATCGAGAAAATTTTTTTTTTTTTTTAAAATCTACATATAAGTAACTGGACATCATTTCATAAACTGTAACACCTGCAATGTCGTTGGACAAAAAGTTTTTTCATTTGAATTTACAAAACTTCAACTGTTTGATTTTTACACTTGTCGATGACAATGGCAACGAACAATTTTGGTTTAAAGGAAAATATATAGTCTCATTTCTTGGACATGAATGACAACATAAAGCAATTTCAGATCATGTAAAATCTAAATGGAAGAGAACATGGTCGGATTTGAAGAGAGCACCGCGGCAGGGGTCTCTAAGCATACCATCCAACTGGCATCCAGATAGTGTCTTCATCTCTGAACCTGGCCTCTATGCACTGATAACGCACTCGAAACTTCCTGATGCCGAAAGGTTCGCCGATACGAAGATACGAAGAAGTGCTACCATCTTTGAGAAGGAATGGTCATTATAAAATCGACTTGGCCAAAAAATATGATGAAATGGAAGAGTTGAACCACGGCTTACTCGAGGCGAACAAAGCATTGATGTTCGCCAATGAGGAATTGATAGTTGCCAGACAAGATTCAGAAAAAGCACGACAAGATGCAGTGGTACTCTCATTGCATCGCCAACATTGCCCAGGACGTGATCATCAATCCCAAATCCGATAATTTGTTACAGTGATGTCCGTGTAAGTGCTAGATGAAGGAAACTGAGAAATCGCGTTCACCCGATGTCAACGTTGATTGCTCGCCAAATCTCTGAAATGCCTCAACGATAAAAATCTGAATGCTAAGGAATTGTACAGGAACAGGTACGTACCGAATGGCGTGAACGTTTTGAATTGCGTGAATGACTGGCAGAAGGAATCAAAAGTGCTATATTCTGTACGCAATAATATAGTGCACATTTTGGACAGTATGGACTCAAGAGAAAATTGTACCGTTTGTGAGCAATATCATTGCATTACCAAAAGTCTTGAAGTAAATGTAATTTGTGTGCAAAACTGAAAAAAAAACATACATTTTTTACTGATCTATGACTGTGACCAGTGAGCCAGACCTGCGAATCACCTAGTTACCGTGTTAAACGGAACCTACAAGAGTATGCCAAATGGCACTCCCTTGAAATACCATCCAAATAGCAACTGATATGCTATATTGTAAATGAACAGGGCTTCCTGCTAGCTGCTGGACACCTTCAGGTCAACTGCTACAGCAGCAAAAGAGAATGTATTTTTTTTTTACCTCAGGAAACCATCAATTGCGCACATACACATGCAAACAAAAACGAAATCATCAATTATACAAATAAAACATTACACTCACACTTAATCACACACACATGAAAATGAAATATTCAATGGCACATGCATACATGCAAACAAAATCATCAATCGCAAACACACATGCAAATAAAAAATAACACTCACATTCAAAAACAAAAAAATTCGCACTTGAAAAAATTCTTATGATTTGCTAATTGGCATGGCTTTTTTTTTTTTAGAAATTCGAAGGGAGTAACGATTTGTTACTCCCTCTCCTTATATGGTCAAAAGATTCTTAAAGTATGTTAGGTTGAAGGGTAAAAAAAACTTGGAATGAGTTGGAAAGAGTTGGCATAAACTTAGTCTGTTGGCATGGCTATTTTTAACGAAGTCGAATGCAGTAACGATTAGTTACTCCTCCCTATTTGGTCAAATGATTCACAAAGTATGTCGGGATCTGTGATTAGTTTTGACTAGCTTGGAAAGAGTTTGTATAAACTTTGTCGGTTGAAATAAATAGTGTCGGATTAGTTCCGAGAGAATTTACCAGTGTGCACCACAATTACAATCCCCCCCCCCCAAACCACTTTTCGCATTTCCTCTCACTTCCCCTCTTCCACACACGCTAGCAAATCTGCCTATACAATTGCAAAATCTGGAAAAAGATTTTAGTCAGGGTCAAGCATTTTAAGGATCAACATCTCTTCTCCAAGAGTATAAGTAAGGAAAAAGGATCAAGAACCATTATGTATATAAGGTATATTTATTAGATATCTTTACATTTTCATCTTCGTTCTTGTTCCTTATTCCTTATGCTCTTGGAGAAGAGATGTTGATTCCTTAAATGCTCAACCGCGACTAAAGTCCCTTTCCAGATTTCGTACTTATATAGGCAGATCTGGTGGCGTGTGGGAAGGAGAGGATGTGAAGGGAAATGCGTGAAGTGTTTTAGTTGGGNGGGGGGGGATTACAGAACACACTGGTTAATTCTCTCAGAACTAATCCGACTTATCCAGAATTAAAGTTTCTACTTGCTTTACTTGCACACCCATTTATGTTTCCCTCTAATGACAATCTCAGTACCCTACCACTGATACATGAAGCATAAGTAGAACTTTGAATCTTGACGAGTTTAGTTCTCTTTATCCCACTATGTTGTAAAATTTCAAAACTCTATTTGCACTGCATGTGATTATACCACTCTTTATTTCAGCCCACAAAGTTTATGACAACACTTTCCAAGTTGGTCAATGCCAATCACAGATCACAATATACTTTGTGAATTTTTTGACCATATACAATCAGAGGGAGGTTGTACTGCTCTCTAGTAAGGGGAGAAAAAACAGCAGTGATTGGTTTACTCATACTGATGGCGTTAGCAGGAAATAACCAATCAGGTTGCGTCATAATTGTCATTACCCTCCACTCCACTTCTGTTTGCCGTTCCTATAGATTTTTGTCATATTTTATCCCCCTAACAACGAAGGGTGATCGAGAAATCCGCAGCATGTACATTATAATTTATTTTAATTCAAAGTGTGTATGCCAAGATAAACGTGTGACCCTTAGATTGCTGGTCTAGAGCGCTTATCACTGTGCTACTAAACCAATGCGAAAATGAGGTTTTTCTTTGTGTATATAAGATTGTTTGCATGTATACTATAGGTTTTTAAATTGTCATAATTTAATAAATATATGTACGAACAAAAAGTTAATACTCCAGATGTATCATATATGAAACACTATGCACTAAATGATACAAGTTCAATTACTTATATTTACCAGGATAATCATAGAGTTACTTACTTGCTAAATTTGGCGAAAATAGGTTGAGTAGTTTTCGAGATATAATGTAAAAGCTAATTTTTTCATGTGGTGCTATCTCCAAAAATGGTGGACCAACAATATAAACATACCACTTGACATCATCTGCTTCAGTTATACTTTTTTGCCAAACTAGAAAGGAATTGGTAAATTCTTTCCCGAGATGTGACAATAACTTAATTTTTTCGTATGCCGCTATCTTCCAAAATAACTGGCATGTGTGGTAAAAAAAAGTGGCAGGGAAAGGAAAAGGGTACTCTGAGAATGTCAATCTATAAACACTTTTAATTCCCATGAATAAAATGTAGTTTAGTTTTTCTCATTTCCATTAAATTTAGCAGAATTCATCGAGAGAGTAATAAGTATATTTTCAAAGGCATTAAAATAAAATGAAAGTGTTCCAGCACCACTGATTACACACATATACACTACACACACATACACTATATATATATATATATATATATATATATATATATACATACACACACATGCGTGCGCGCAAACACACATATTTACCTCTTACTGGTCCAACAAGTCTGTTTATACCTGAATTGAATGTTCAAATATTAATGAAAGGACATAATAAATGTTTTTATCACCAATATATTGAGTTTAGCATATTTCTTTAATTTTATACTGTAGATACTGCTTATTCTTTAATTTTTGCAGCCTTTGTAGAGGCGTATGATCGAAATTAAATAAACAGTACTCTCCCACTTTTTCATCAGTGGTACCTGGTGTATAAAAATTAAATATACTTCAGGGAACTAACAAGTCAAAGACCTTAACAGAGGTAAATATAATATTATCCCCCCACCCCCCCGCAATATATATTTATATTTTAAAAAAAATTGCATTATAGAGAAGTGTTGAGTAGTAACGAAATGCGTTTATGGATGCAGAAGATTCCGCGTGGAAATCTCGAAGAAAAGTTAATTACTTGTGTATCATCATCTTCAAGTTCCAAGCTAGGAGATACAAAAACGATGACAATTTCGACCTTGGCCAAAATGTTAAAACAACTTTGTTTGTGTGGCTCAAGAATAGTGACAATGGCAGTGAGTCGAGTAAACTTAAATTTGTGACTCTAAACGGTCCTACGGGAACGGGAAAATCAACATTAATACATATTTTTCCAGAGGAAAAAAATACAGTATTTTACACGACTCCGCAACACATTTTGTTGCATAATGTATTTCGACAAATGAAACCGACGAAAGGACTGATGCTATCCAGTCTCTTTATTTAACTAACTAAATACAGCTATTACGAATAGTACTTGAAATTCATGCACCTCTTGAAGTTGATTGATCTCAACAAGATAGCCATTGTGGTGAAGGAACTGAGCAAGTTTTGCGATCTCTGATACAAACACGGCTTCTTTTTTCGTGGAATGTAACAACGACCACTGCATTTCCAACGATACGCCCATTGTTCTTTTCGTCGATGAATATTCCATGACCAGCGCCTGTCTGGTGAAATTCATGGTTGAAATTTTCCAAACGGCGAAGCAAACCTACCGTATAATGCTGATTGTGTTTTGTGGAGGTCAGTACCAACTGAAACCGTTTATGACAAACATAACGACATCTCGCTCATCCACGAAATGTGCAGCGAAAATTTTTTCATGACAACACAGTTTAGGAATATGGATTCGAAATACTAGGAATTCCTGACAAATCTAAATACAACTCCGAACTGGAAGCAACTGCTTACATGTCATTTCGGCGCACGCAATCGCAATATGAGTTGTTTCACCCTAGATTTTGAGTATCCTGTAGAATTGTTGGCAACCGTTATTAAGCCGCTTCACACTTACTAGTCAACGCAAAAGACATTTTGAACTGAGCGCAAGAAAACATGGTACAAATTTTCTTGGTTTTGGTTTTTTTGGCTTCACGATCATAGCTCAATTTGTGAATCTAAGCATGTCGATAGCTGTTCTCACTCAAAATAAAAATTATCTAAATAAATGTAGCTGTCGACTTGACGTGGATGAAACGTGTAAACAAAACATTTTCAAGAACCGTCCCTGGTTCACTCCAATTGAACGTCAAACCCAATGTCAAGGTAGTTTTTTTAGGGAAGTAGAAGGGGGGAAATGAAGGTCGGAAATCACTATGTTGGGAGAAGGAAATAATATTTTTTTCCTTGGTGTACTTTAGTATGTGTTTTATTTTTCACAAACAAACAATTCAAGTCTTTACACTTGAATAAATTTCAGTTTGTTCTTATTCACGGTTCTGGATAGGACTACATAAATCTCTTCCAGTGTGCATCCCGTCAAATTCGCATAGATGTCATTGTCGATTGTTAACCCAATGCTACTCTGCACTCTATTCCCGCAGAACACTTGCACGGGATATCTGTACAGTAAAAGTTTGCTGTTCCTAGAAGCTTCGCACACATGTTGAAACTCAATTTTTTCTTTTGTGAATAGATTTATCGTAAAAAAACATCTCTGAATCAAAACCGAGGTTTTTTTTATCCACGTCGCACATGAGTATTTTGTCTCAGATACGTCCCAAATAATATAAAACTTCCCCGATGCATACACCGTGGTCATGGGTTCAACTACGGTACTGAACACTGACGATCAGTGGCAAGTTGGTGAGTTTGAGATTGCCATTATTTTCCATCATTAATATTAATTTTTCGTTTGAAAAAAAAATTGGAGTGAACCAGGGATGGTTATTGAAAATGTTTTGTTTACACGTTTCATCCACGTCAAGTCGACAGCTACATTTATTTAGATAATTTTTATTTTGAGTGAGAACAGCTATCGACATGCTTAGATTCACAAATTGAGCTATGATCGTGAAGCCAAAAAAACCAAAACCAAGAAAATTTGTACCATGTTTTCTTGCGCTCAGTTCAAAATGTCTTTTGCTCAGAAATAGTATTTTGCATAACCAGTAATTTTGTTGCGTGTTGCCAAAGATCATGTTTTGTTTCTCGTAGTCTTTGGTTTGTGTCGTCAAGTCTCGCATGATCTTCTGTACAGATAGTGTGTATTTTCATCCCATCCTTTCTCTTAGGTTGTGACTAATACAGTGTTTCTCAAATCCCCATAATGAGAAATATTTTTTACACTGTATTTAAATATAATGCAATAAATAAAAAAACAGCAAATTTATGCATGGACCGTTATCAAATTTATGCATCGACCGTTATCGGTTCTATTTTACTTATTGGGGTTTTAGGTTTCGTACTATGAAAATTCTGAAATAAAATCAAAGGCTCTGTGTATACAAAATTTGGTGCTAGCACATCTTTCAAAGTTACTACTAATTCGGGAACTGGAGCTAATAATACATAAATGAAAATTGATAACTTGTTTACACTATGGAAAAAATTATAATGCCTTGTGATTTTATTTTGCGATTACGGAATTGTTGAAATCGAAAGTACAAAAAAAAAAACCTGACACATTCTAAGTGTATGGAAACGGTTTAATAAGTTACATAAAACTTGATCCACAATTGTACTTGGATTTTTTACATCTAATTGTTATTGTAAATAATAAATATTTCTACAATTTGATATTGAAACTAAATGGCGTAAACACATACTCGCAATTATCTGAACGCAATAAACTCGCTTCTGAAATCCAATTTAAAATTTTGCAATTAACACATTGTCTAAATTTTTTATATCTAAAGCAGTATACTATCTAACAAAATTGTTTGGGTCCGCACGTCACTCGCGAAAATTATAACATATTTTTGAGACGTAAACAACAAGCGGAAAATGAAAACATTAAGCAGTTGACAAAATTACTATACAAAGATACTTAATTCCTTATCGTCCCAAATCGAGCAGTTTAGAAGAAAGGTCGGTTCGGTACAATACCGGTACGGAAAGATATTCGATCGCGTAAAGAAAATTCATTTCTTTTTTAATTACTGCAAAAATGTGTTGGCTTATGTCAATTCATTATAAAAGGGCGTTTCAAAGACGAACGATCCCCAAAAAATACGTAAATTTATGTTGCGTCTTGTCGATACCCTGAGCTATTCTCAAATTTTAGAAATAATGTGCGTATTTCTCACTTACCTGTCGTTAAAGTACAAAAAAATGCCATTCAAATATTGGTGCGGCAAGTATTTTGTGGTTTGCCCACGATCAGGTGCGACCCGAGCTCGGTCGTCATGCCAGCTGATGGACAGCTTTACAACAGACAATCGCTCTATGTAATTTTTAGTTTTTTACTATTGTTTGCCAATATATAGATAAGAGCTATGAATAAAGTAAATACACATCTCTATGTGGGATTAGGGTCCACTCATAGTTAACTTTATTATTTTAATTCCACTCAGTACATACACTGAAGAGCCAAAAAAAATTGTACTCCTGCCTAATATCGTGTAGGTCCCCATGATCACGCAGTAAAGCCGCAAGACGACGTGGCATGGACTCGACTAATGTCTAAAGATATGCAGGAGGCAATTCACGCCATGAATCGTGCAGGGCAGTCCACAAATCCATAGGAGTGCGAGGCGGTGGAGATCTCTTCTGAACATGTTGCAAGGCATCCCAGATATGCTCAATAATGTTCATGTCTGGTGATTTAGGTGGCCAATGGAAGTGTCCAAAGTCAGAAGAGTGTTCCTGGAGCCACTCGGTAAAAACTCTCGATGTGTGGGGTGTGGCATTGTACTGCTGGAATTGTCCACGTCCGTCGGAATGCACAATGGACATGAATGGGTGCAGGTGATCGGACAGTATGCTTATGTATCTGTCACCTATCAGAGTCGTATCTAGACGTATCAGGGGTCCCATTTCACGCCAACTGTGCATGCCCCATACCATGACAGAGCCTCCACCAGCTTGAACAGTCCCCTGCACATGTAGGGTCCATGGATTCATGAGGGTGTCTCCATACCCGTACACGTCCATTCGCGCGATACAATTGGAAACGAGACTCGTCAGACCAGGCAACGTGTTTCCAGTCATCAACAGTCCAATGGCAGTGTTGGCATGCCCAGGCGAGGCGTAAAGCTTTGTGTCGTGCAGTCAACAACGGTACACGAGTGGGCCTTTGGCTCCGAATTCCCATATCAATGATGGTCCGTTGAATAATTCGCACGCTCGCACTTGTTGATGCCCCAGCATTGAAATCTGCGCCAATTTGTGAAAGGGTTGCACGTCTGCCATGTTTAATGATTCTTTTCAGTCGTCGTTTGTCCCGTTCGTTCACGATCTTTTTCCGGCCACAGCGATGTCGAAGATTTGATGTTTTACCAGATTCCCGATATTCATGTACACTCGTGAAATGGTCGTATACGAAAATTCAAATTTTATCGCTACCTCGGAGATGCTATGTCCCATCTCTCGTGCGCCGACTATAACACCACGTTCAAACACACTTAAATCTTGATAACCTGCCGTTGTAGCAGCAGTAACCGATCTAGCAACTTTGCCAGACGCTTGTTGTCTTATATAGGCGCTGCTGACTGCATCGCGTTACTCTGATTGGTTCCATACCTATGTTATTTGCATACCCACGCCTATACCAGTTTTTTTGACTCTCCAGTGTACATCTGGAAGAAACACCACAATTTTGACACCTCTATAATAGAATCAGACAAAGGAGGTAGTGGGGTGGAAAGGGAAAACTATGCCTCCACGATTTTGACCGCGTCTCAGGAAAATGAATTTACGATCGAAACAGATAAGCTTGTAAATACCAATGAATCTAGCTTAACCGACGAAGAACTATCATCGGTAAGGTTGCCCATCATCAAGTCTGGAGATCAGAGTATGATTCGTTTTAAAACGGCTAAAATATACACTCTAAATATTCCCAGAGGTGTATTTACTCAGTTAGTATTTTAGAATTTGAAGCAGTTGAATTTTGGAGCGTTTAACACAATTTCCGACCTTTTGGACGAATATTCACAAACTATATTCACGGTTCGTCTAAAAAATAATGAAGATGTTCAAGTTAAGGGTTCGTTGGATGTGAACGAAATAAACTATAAAACTTTACTCGACAAACCGCTAATTTACAGTAGTTAGAAATTGTATGTTCAAACCCTTCTTCGTGACAGGGACACACCGAACCTTGTTATGAAAATGTAAGCATTACGCATTTGCATTCCACTTATATGACATGTTTTTTCCAGTTTTCCCCTCGAATTATCCCTTATTTCCCCCCCCCCCAAAAAATCAAAACTTACCTTTTTTTAAATTTTTTTAAAAAATTTGTGTCAATGTCTCCACAATGTGGCTCAGTGACTCATTTTTGGGCAATGAGGAATTGAGGGATTTTACAGAAATATATTTAAAGTTTTATTATTACTTCACGCACTTTCATTCCAAACAGGGAGGGTTATCTCAGAGTCTTCGCAAATTCGATTATCATTTAAGTCCTTCCAAAGAGATGTTAAACTTCATGCTCTCGGATTCCATTTCGACAAGGTGCCGCGGTGACACAACGGATCTATGACATGTTAAACTTCACGCTCTCACATTCCATTTCGATGGGGTACCGCAGTGGTGCAACGGATATAAGACATGTTAAATTTCATGCTCTTACATGACAAGCAGGGAGGGTTATTGCAGAGTCTTCCCAAAATCAATTAACATTTAAGTCCTTCCTACGAGATGACATACTTCACATCTTTCATATTCTGTTATAGCCCCAGGTCCTGGCTGTGTCCTCGAGAAAATGACGGTTTCATAAAAAAAATGCAACAACGCACATATAGGCTTGAGCAATGCAGGAATTATTAAAAAAAAACATGTTTAAATAATTTTTCATATTCCGTTATAGTGGAAGGCTCTGACCAGAGTCCTAGAGAAATGTCGGTTTCGAAAACACATATAGGCTTTGGCCACGCTGGAGGAGTAGTAGTAGTATTTAAAAAAAAATTGAATGTTTAAACAATAATAATCGTTCATATACCAGAGAGAAAATATGTTAAATGTTGTTACCGTCACTCCCCCGACATGAGCGATGGAAATATATATCTAAAGAGTTAGGATGAATATTAATCGTAGCCAGGCGGTGTGTGTGTGTGCGAGAATAAACATGATGTACGCACAGTCAGTACGCAAAAGAAGTCATGCACATACTTGATGCAGCGTTGTCCACCCACTTACCATCTGAATAGCATAACCACACAGATGGGTATTCCGTTATAGCCGCAGACCCCTGGCCAGCGTCCTATAGAGAGAAATGGCGGTTTCGTACAAATGCGCCAACACTCAACGCGGAAAAGTAATTCAAAAAACTTGTTTACATAATAACTGTTTCCGTTACAGCCCCAGGCCCCTGCCATGACGCAAGCCCCCCGACTCGCAGAGAGAAATAGGTTTTTATTTACAGCATAGCGTGAGCGAAGGAAATTATATATATATTTAAGGTAATAGTATTTTTTTCTTTTGCTACACTAAGCCTGATGCGAGTTTTGGAAAATATGTAAAGTAGTATGATTATTAGATTTGCAACAGCCAGGCTGTGCCCAAAGCCCGACGAAGATGACATGTTAAACTTCACGCTCTTCCATTGTCCTTCCTATGATATGATATACTTCACGCTCTTGCATGCTAAGCCGGGAGGGTTATCTCAGAGTATTCCCAAATTCGATTATCATTTAAGTCCTACATACTAGATATACACCATGCTCTTCAGAGACACCCGCCACGACGCTGCAGAAACGCGGGCAGTCAACAGACATTTAAGTTAATGGGCCGTCCTTAAAAATAATTATCCCCAGACACGGCAGGCACTGAGTTAATGGAATGTCGTTAAAAATTATTATTATCCCCCAGACACAGCAGGCGCATCCACCTCTCCAAGACAACTAGCAGCATTCCAAAAAAATATTCCAAGTTCGTTATAGCTCTGTCCCCCAGACCTCGTGTGCGAGTTACCATGTAGCGTAAAAGACGTCTTAAAATAATTATTAAGACGTTACAGTCTGACACGCCAAAAGCGTCAGACACACCTTAGCACACTGACATATATAAGTACTTACAAGAAACAAGTATCACAGATATGCCAGTAGAAAATAATAATATGTTTAAATACGGTGTACGCTCGACCAGTCAGTACGCAAATTAGTATTACACACACAAATACAAACCATCGCTCCAGCCCCACGTGAGTTTCGGAAATATATGTAAACTAGTATGATTATTAGTTTTTGCAACAGCCAGGCTCTGAGCGACTCCTCCTGAGAAATACGTTTTACATATGCTATATGCTCACGGCGTCAGTACGCAAAATTCATGCATTCACTTACATACACCAGACCCATCCGTTGTCGGTCTTGCTCCCGAGACGCTTAACGAGATACTGACTGATATAATGCTTAGAAAGTCGTTTTACGCACACCCCAGCCGGCGAGAGTTTCGAAAATAGGTAAACTATTTAAAGTATTATTAATTGTTTGCTACAGCCAAGCGGTGATGGGCTTCGACGACTCCCTCTGAGAAATTCGTTTATACATATTCTGCAATGGCCTTTCATTATATGACTCCTTTTTTTCGGCAATGGGAGATTGAGGGATTTTACCTAACATGCTGCACTAGGCTCTGATTGGCTATGGGATATCAACACCTACAAGCTAGCACCATTCATCATGGCTGAAAAATGTTCGTATTCATTCCCTCTTATCATGTAACTTCACACAGCGTATAAGCATAGCAGGTTCCAATACACAGCACACCCTCGACAATGAAAAAAAATATTATCACAGAATTATTTAAGCTTTATGAGCATAGGTGCTCGTAATTTCCAAACTGTTTAACATACAAGCGACAAATTCATAATATATATCGTTCCTGACAACACAAATCATTGTAGAGTTATTTATGTCTTATACGTATAAAAATTATCACAGATTCATTAAAACCCTACAAGCATAGGTGCACATAAGTTCCATATCTTGTAAGATACGATTAGCAACTTGATAACATCACTCCTGTCATCTCGAAAGGGTTAAGTATTCCCAAATTAGATTATAATTAAAGTCCTTCCTACAAGATGATCATGCTTTTACATGCCAAGCCTGGGAGGGTTATCTCAGTATCTTCCCAACATATGCGCGAGGGTTATCTCAGAGTATTCCCAACCATACACAATGATAAAGCATTAAAGGCAACGCATACTAATATGAAAACAATGGTGGGAACAGTCATGTCACTACTATAACATATCATTTTCATATACCTACAATGCGAAGAGACATTTAAATCATAAATGAAAGCTATTGATGTAATAAAGAGAGAACACAACTGTGCATAAAGGAGCCTAACATGTTACGCGAGGCTTTTGAAAGTGTCTTGGCACTAGCGAAGCTGGTAGCCTATCATAAACCACCAGTCTTCCACTGAGGAAAGCCAAGACAAGCAATACAAATCGACATGAGTACAGTATATATAAGCAAGCATCACGAAAAATTAAAATCATTCCGTTGTCGAGCACTGTGTTGGAAAGCTGTCTTTTACTACAATATCAAGACTAAATCAATGGCTGAAGACTCACCATCACCAACATCGACGTCAACAGCAAGGTATATTGAAGAGCTACTACACACACTACGATGTCAATGTAACTACTACAATCGTGCACCCGGCGATAATATGAAGACGGAACCAACAGCTGAAGATTTACCGACTACAACATGGTCAACAGAAAGGGACCCTGAAGAGTCGATGCAAGCGATACGACCTCAATGAAACTACTGTGGAAATACTTTTAACACAAGTTATAGTTCACACCGGCATAAAAATTGCCATTGCATGTTCAGCCCAGCATACAAAACTTTCCACTGTGACACCTGTAATACCATGTTTACTCGAAGTGATAGTGTGTATAGACATAACAATACATGCAAAGGCTATGTTTGTCGTTCATCGGGAAGCGAGTGCAAGTATTGCGGCAAGACATTCAGGAAGCGCAGTTGGGCCAAACAACATGAGGATAGTAACTACAAATTTGCTACCGTCTTACAAGACCTACCCATGTGATAACTGCCATGCAGTATATTCGAATAAGGGTGGCTTGAATTCTCACAGAAGATACTGTTCTTCTTCTAAAACAGTCAGCATAAAGGTTTCGCTCGAATGAACACTATGTCGAGCATGTTTCAAATATGATTATGTATTTGTATTCTGTCAAGTGTGTAAGTAAAGGTAAAAGTATGTAAATGATTTCGGTGTTATTCATTTATCTTAACCCTTGTCAATATTAAGTTCACCTCCACCACTGAGAAACAAACCAGATTTTTGTCAAAGGCTGAAAGATAATTAATATTTTTTTTGTATAGTATCTAGAACTCTGTTCCATATCGATGGGCTGCTTGAGCAATACATACACAAGCTCTCACCATCGACAACGAGAATGACTACATGCGCATATATATATATATATATATATATAGACACACACACACACAAACACTGAGGCGACAAAAATCATGGGATACCTCCTAATATCGTGTCAGACCTCCTTTTGCCGGCGAAGTGCAGCAACTCGACGTGGCATGGACTCAACAAGTCGTTGGAAGTCCCCGGCAGAAATATTGAGCCATGCTACCTCTATAGACGTCCATAATTGCGAAAGTGTTGCCGGTGCAGGAGTTCGTGCACGAACTGACTTCTCGATTATGTCCCATAAATGTTCGATGGGATTCATGTCGGGCGATATTGGTGGCCAAATCATTCGCTCGAATTGTCCAGAATGCTCTTTAAACCAATCGTGAACAGTTGTGGCCCGGTGACATGGTGCATTGGCATCTATAAATATTCCATCGTTGTTTGGGTACATGAAGTCCATGAATGGCTGCAAGTGGTATTCAAGTAGCTGAACATAACCCTTTCCAGTCAAGGATTGGTTCAGTTCGACCAGAGGACCCAGTCCATTCCATGTAAAAACAGCCCACACCATTATGGAGCCACCACCAGCTTGCACAGTTACTTGTTGACAACTTGGGTACATGGATTCGTGGGGTCTGCGCCACACTCTAACCCTACCATCAGCTCTTACCAACTGAAATCGGGACTCATCTGACCAAGCCACGGTTTTCCAGTCATCTAGGGTCCAACTGATATGGTCACGAGCCCAGGAGAGGCACTGCAGGCGATGTCGTGCTGTTAGTAAAGGCTCTCGAGTCGGTCTTCTGCTGGCATAGCCCAGTACAGCCAAAGTTCGCCACACTGTCCTAACCGACACGTCTCCGTCGTACGTCCCGCATTGATTCCTGCGGTTATTTCACCATCACCATCAGTCCTACACAAGTACGACACCTCGAGTCATCGCTAACATGGCTAGCTCTAAACAACCAGACATAGAATGAACAAAAAAAATGAACGATGTTATACAATACCAGACTGTTCTGAACAGTATAATAGACTAAAAATTAACTTCCTTACAAACCAACTGAAACGGCCCAAAACAATCAGTGTACATCACTAGCAGCAGAACGCGACTGTTGTCATATGCTAGTGAATATGTGAGACAATTCAGATGGTTGGGTGACGATGCAAGCTCCGTGCAGGTCTTGTCAAGTTTAGCGAATAACAGTAGCCGTGTGAGTGTTATGTAAGGCTCCAAGGTCACACAGCACCTGATAGGGCCACGATAGCCTTCTGGCCATATGCCTGAATTCCTACATGAAGAACACTCACCTTTGCGTATAGTATAGTCATACAGATACAAAACAGATTTTAAAAAAGGAAAATGTAAAGGAAACAAGTTATAAGCACGCACCAACCAGCATATATTACACAAATGTCGGGGGCTGTATGATGCTTTAGATAACGATGCTAGACAAGACCAGACCGTCCCGATCAGTACAACAGGCATTCAGCCCATCGGTGTTACTATTGCGACGAGAACTTTAGTAAACAGCTGGAATGACCACCAACAGGAAAAAGAACTTATGTTCACACGAACCAACCTAAAAAAATCTACAATATGTTAATTGGTATCTATCACCAAAGTTAATGTAACATTACATTATACTTTGCTTGCTACTACACATAGTGTATGAAAACCAGTGGTCATGCAAGAGTCTATGTCACTAATATATATTGATGATTAGATATTTTTAAAAAATGTAAAGGTAAATAGTTATAAACTCCCACCGACCGCTGCATATTGCACACGCAACTAACACTATACATTACGTTAGACCGAAAAAATACACTCTCGAAACACTGATACTAGCAGGAATAAAAATAAAATAAAAGTAGTTATTATCGCATAACAACATATATTGTACAAGTGACGAGCACTGTACAACACATAATGTGTTGATAGACAACACTGTGCGTCTGAAAAAACAGTCGTTGTAGCATTGGCTAGTACAGCAAAATAAATAGTGAAACTATCTTTCTCACATACATCCTACGTCCGAGCTATGCTACAGGACCACACAAATTCAACCAAGCGACGAACAACATATGTAACAGGTAGACTATAGTAAAATACTATGACAGAGTCGTGAAGTATAGAGAGCGATAAGGTCAACACTACCACATACCATCGCAAACAGTTATAAAAAATAAAAAAGTCTGAAGTAAACAAGTTATAAGAACTTACCAACCAACAAGCACATATTGCACACGTGTCAGATACTCTACGAGACAAGACCAGACCATCCTGGTCAGTACAACAGTCATTCCACCTTGGTTTTCTCATATTCCTTCTAACAACCTTTTACCTGGCACCCTGACGGAGACATGTCTCATGCTCTACCATTCCACTTCGATTTTCTCATATTCCGTCCAGCATCCTTTCACCTGACACCCTAGTGGTGGCAAGTTCCATGCTCGTCGAGTATGACTGCATTTGAGAAAAAAAAAAGGCTTCATACAGTAACAAAACATATAAGTTCCCAATTATTTTCCATCGCCGAAGATGAAGAGCATGTTCACCTTAGCCACTGTTCACTTGTCGAAGTCTGAATAGCAACTGAGACAGACAGAATGATAACAATTACAATATACTCTAGAGAGAGCAGTCGTCGTGTATGTAGGGTGAGAGACAGATCATAGCAACTAGGCGAGTCATACACAAACTACAAGTAACATGTATGCACACACGCACGCGACCTACATGCTGGAATAATTATGTTTAATGACACTGTATGTCTCGTCTCTCACATCTGTTAAAGAAAGGTAAAATATATAAATTATTATTATTACTTCAGTGTAATTCATTTTTCATAAACATGCTAATATTAGGTTCACGTACATCACTAGGAAAAGTAAATTACCACATTTTGTCAAAGTCCGAAAGCGAATTAATAGTTCCAAGGCTCGAACTCAGTCCCCTATCGAAAGATCCCGGGATGGCAGCCATTTTTTAGGCCAGTACATAAACACCATGCTCTTGCATTCCGCTTAGGCGACGGTCCTTTTTTTACCTGTCATAAGGTCAAGGTCAAAATAAAATTCAATTTTTTTTAATTAAAAAAAATTACAAAAATTTATTTTAAAAAAATGTAAAAAAATTAAATTTTTTTTAAAATGCCAAAAAATCTAAACAAAATTTTAAAAAAATTACAAAATATTTATTTTTCCAAAAAAAAAAAAATTCAAAAGAACAAAATAAATAGTAAAAAATTCGCGGCAGAAGATGGTAGCAAGCTTCCGCCTTCAGGTCCGACGATGGGGTTCACCACCGTCGAAGCTGCTGCAAATTTTTTACGATTTATTTTGATTTTTGAAATTTTTTTTGTAAAATAATTTTTTGTAATTTTTTAAAAATTTTGTTTAGATTTTTTGGGATTTTGAAATTTTTTTGGAAAAATAATTTTTTTGTAATTTTTTAGTTTTTTTAGATTTTTTTTGTTTTTTGAAAATTTTATTTATTTACCTCAACCATTTAAATTGGAAGATCCAAGTTCTGCAGATGCAGGTGCATCCGTCGTTGCCGGCCAGACTCATTATGACTGACAACTGCTCTTAAGTCCTTCCCTGGTCGCAAATGAAATTTTAAATTTAAACAGAAACAAATCACAAAATAACAACTCGCACTCACTCGCTTGTTTACACTTTAAACAAACAGCAACTCACACTCACTTGTGCCTGTAAATTAAAACATTTCACTCGCTCGTTTATACTTTAAACAAACACAAACAGCAACTCACCCACACTCACATGTTTGCACTTTAATTCAGTGGTTCCCTAAGTGTACCGTGGAGGGTTAACAGGGGCACTCACGTTCGTAAATCGGCGTCCCTCTCCTCCCCGCAGACTATACTCGGGCCTGTACATGATCGCCGCGCTTCAGTACAAAACATATGCACGCGAGATAAGCAGAGGTTGTTTTGTTTGAGTGTGTCGCTTTGTGTTTTCGTAAAAGTCGTGGTCGCAAAATGGAAATATTTTTATTAAATAAGCAAGTTAACAATTCAAGTGAGAGTGATCAAGCATCGGTAAGTGGCGGGGGAGCAAAGAAACGGAAATATCGTAAATACGATGATAGTTATTTAGATTTTGACTTTACTTCAGTAGAAATAAACAATGTAGAGAGACCGCAGTGTGTGCTCTGTTTGGTATTCATAAAGTTTGGCTTTGAAGAAGTAAATTGAATTGCCACAAGAAAATATGACTCGTTAGGAAAACATTCAATATTCTGTGGATTTGGTTAACACACTGCAGCAGCATTACATATTTTCCACCTATAAGGACATGTAAAACGTGGGGATATGCTGCTTGGAAACACATGTGAACTGTAGGCAGTTTCTCTGCTAATAACTTTTTAAAACACAGCAGTAGCATTATTAAATCAAGCATTTTCCTTTCAATGACAATTGGAAAAGGGGGCAGAGGACGTATATAAAACATTGCGAGCACGTGCCTGTTTCCATCGCCTGTATAATTTCACATTTTTGCTTGAGTGTAATGGCCTGCCTCTTGCTTCCATTCTGATAAAATTGCAATCCAAAAACTGTGCCCAAAAAGTAATGTAGGTTATCAACAACTGCAGCAAAATAAATATTTTTAAAATGTCAAAAATAGAAATCCAAATGGTAGTCTGTGAACAAAAGCCAAAAATCATACTTATTATACCATTAGACCATCAAAAACAGAGGTAAAACAAGCGAACATCTCAGGAATAATCGTAGAGTAATTAAGAGAAAATAACAGGACCAAGATGGTTTGAACAGTACAGTAAAAAAACTGAGGGTAAAAAGAAGGTGATCTGTTCTGTTTGCAGCTTGCTGCGAGCATCAGTGTCGATATTGGCTTGCGCTGCAGCCATGGAGCGGGCATAGAATGTGCCATGCTGTGCACGTGTATCTCGGCAGAAAAGCAAGCTCGGAAAAGAGAACTGCACCAGTGATACATTTTAATGAATTTTTTTTTTTAATTTTCACCATGTGATGCATTGTGCGAGGGTAGAGTCAAACAACCCGTGTTATTATTTAATGTTGCAGCTTTAAAATGTGTGTTAATAAATTTTAATGGCAGTTTTATTTTTTTAATTTTTTTTGAGCAAATTATTTTCTATATTTCATGGTTTTCAAAATATGTCGGTATAAGCGATGGTTCCATGCCACTCCATAGTTGTCCTCTGTCAAGGGAAGAGATTGTATTAATGACAATGGTTCCCCCTGTGACGAGGATTTTACATTCAAGAGTTTTTAACCTTGTTTAAGGAGGTATGTTGTGCAACTAATGCATCCAATAAGTTAGAGAAGTTCTGCAACTGTTTTATTTCACCCTTGAAAGTAGGCAATTTGATGATGAAGTGTTACCAGTGGACATGAGCCACCTGTTGATGACAATGTGACCTTCTCCTGCTTTTCTGTTGCATCTGCCAAGGCTTCTGCAACTGCCATGGTTTTATAATACAAATCATCAAACACTTCTAGCCATTTGTTATGTCCCTCTGCATCAAAACCTTCCATGCCACTGGAAACCACCAGCACCATTAAATGATCATCAAAACATTTACAAAGTTGTTCCAAGTCCCGGCATGTTGCTTGAAAGAACTTCCCCTTAGCAGGATCAGCCAGTGCTTCAGCAACTAATACCACTGCTCTCTGCATGTGATTTTCCATGTGGTCCATCCTCAAGTGGACTGCCACTGCGAGGTCCGCAGTCATCTTTTTTTTTGCATCTTCCACCTCCTTTCATAAAGTTTTCCATGACCCATTTAAATGAATGCATCACCACCAGCTTTCTGTTTTTTATCCTTGCCTTCCTAAACCACCTACACCACCACAGGTTTTCTTAACCAAACAAAACATTAGCCTCTTGCTTTCCAAATGCGAAACTAAACCACTGCCATTCTCCTGTTCCCGCCTCACCAAAATGTGCACGTACTTTACAAGCCATCTCTCGCTATGTTTGCAAACAGAACTGATGCCCGACCATAAATTTCCATCGTTACTGCCTTATCCAACCTGGAGGACCAAAATGTCCTGTCATAATTACACTAAACTTTTCAAACTGTAAATTAACGTGACCATCTACACTGACTCCCATACTGTGTCCCCATCTTGCCATTATCCACTGACTGGAGAAACAAATTACAGTCACAGTGCCAAGGTTCCAATATAAACCAGCAAAGTCATGCAGGTTACAAACACAATAAACGCACCAAACAAAATTCCATATTACTATTTACATCAGGTCCTTAGGGGGATCACTAGACACAACATTCATTACATTTGTACGTATCAAACTGATCATCTATTAACTTTATGAAAATCAAATTAGTCACTTTCTAACACATTCAAATAAAAAGCAAGAGGTTAACTGATGACCACTGTATGATGATGCTGCCCATTGATGTCAACCTTTCTGAAGCCTTGTTTAAGTTCTATTTTTGGGTACAGATTAAATATACTTCCACTAAATGTTAACAAAAATACTGCCTTTTGACTTAACGTTTCAAGTGTCAAATGCTTTGTTGACTGTTTTCAGTTGTTCAAAGAATGTTGGCATATTTCAAAATGCATTATGTATAAATGTTTTCAATTTGGGCATATAACCATTTATAGGTCAACTTTATCACTCTTTAACAATGCCTGTATTGATGATAGTTCTTATTGTTGTTGTTTTACATGTTGACATAATTATGTTATTCATGATATAACACACTGCACATAATACACATTAATATTTTGCAACAACTGTTTTTAATCCTTTTGCAACTGTGGGGGAAAGAATTGTAGTATTTAACCTCTTGTTATTGATGTGTGTTGGTTATTTTGTTAAAAGGACAGCCTCAATCAGAATAAATATAAAAACAAAGAAGCACCAGTCCAATGAAAAGACAATTAACTCTAGTATGCAACTCGTGTAGCATATCAACGGGGTCGCTCCTGAATTTTCACATGTGGGAATCATGCTGGGTGATGCTTGTGGTTGGTGGGTTTTCTCGGGAATCTCCCATTTCCCCCACCCTTGCATTCTGGCACTGCTCCATATTCACCTTGTTTCACCCTCACCTGCTCTCAAGACTTTGATGTTAACAGCAACCTAAACCTCTCCACTCCACTCCACTCCACTCGTGTAGCTTATTTTTGGTATGTAGCAGCTACATCTTAAAAGATAGTGGCAAACACGCATACAAATAGGCCTACCATAACTTTTATTCTGCTCACATTTATTTGCACACTTTATTTTTAATAAGTTTGTTTAATTATTTACTCAAAATTTTCTGGCTGGGCTTTAGCAATTTGTTGAAACACCTTCGAGGGAAAACTCTCTTTCTATGGCTAAGTACTCCCGATCCCTAACAGATGGCTGGCTAGTGGTGCAAGCGGCAGAGAATCACAGTGATTCTTTAAGGTTATGGATGAAGAACAACTGGAATTTTGCAGAAATGTAACTGAATAAACACCCATATGGCAGATATCACGAGGATCAGGGGTGCGCGGGGGTGACACACTGCTCCTTACCCCCACTCTGTGACAGCTGCTTGAGCTGGCTGAGCACAAGAGGCTGTAGTAGCAGGCAACAGCCGAGCTAGGCAGAGTTGCAAAATTTCAACTGGAAGTTGAGTGGGTGGTATCTATGCCAGGTTTGGTGCAATCCATCGCCTGTCTGTCCTTTCTCACGTCTGTAGCTGTGGTGGGAGGGGTCTTGACAAGGTGTGATAGTGGCTATTAGCTTTACATTAAAGCTTGGTACTTCCTATTCAGGTTAACTCTCTTTCCTTTCCTAACAAACCTGTGTCAGTCTGACTGCCAAGCAATATTTACATGAGTTAGTGGCATGCAGGCATATTCCTACACTTACTATTCCAGCTAGGGAAAATCTCTCCCTGCAAAAGCTAAATGCAAACCCTGTTTCTTACACAAAATTCTTTTATAAAAAATCACATAAAACCCCCTTTTACTAGGACTTTCACTCTGGCATATTCCTTCACATAACACACTCGGGATCTTTCTCTTAGTCTAGGTAAAATACTATGGGGTAGCACTATTGAGTGCAGGTTTTTTCTGTACATTCTTTCACTGCCTACTTTCTTCTCCAGCAACTGTGTTTGGGGTGACAGCCACCTAAAGGGAGGTGGATGTCTGCAGGAGGTCTCTCTGTAGAAGCCAGGGAGTGTTTGCACACTGACTCAGAAGCTGCATCATGGCTGCTATTAAAGGATGAGGCCTGGAGAAGCTTGGGCTGGTGTCCCCTTGTCTGGCTGCCGGAGGACAGTCTCCAGTCGGCGGTGGAGCCCTGTCAAGGGCCAGGTTGGGGTCTTCTCATCCTTCCTCTCATTCTGGCTGGAACTCTGGGGCTCCCCAGGTAGCTCAACCCAGGGGAGTGATCTGACACAGGCGCTGTCTCAGGACTACACCATAACCACTCTCACCGAGTGGCCATCTCCAAGTGGCTGCCGAACTGTGTCATGGGTCCTGTTGAGGGCTGGTCATCCTTGCTTTTCGTCCAACTGGAACTCGAGTCACTCTGTGATGGTAGGCCTGGAGAGAATGTCTCAGCATCTCTGGTACTGATCCTCCTGTGAGAGGATGCCTTACTGTAGTTCACTTGGGAGCACCAGGCAGCTCCATGTTCACTCTTACCTGTTCCAGTGTGCTCCTCAAAGTTTGTTGTAGTGGGGTCCAAATTACTACCAAGCACTCTGGTTCATTGGCATAATATCCCTTCTCCGTCTTGGAGAAACGAGTGCTGGCGTAGGCTATTTGTGTCTGCCCTGTTGGGGGTTCTTAATATAATACCGCCCCTATTCCTGTACTACAGTCATCGGATTAAAGGACTAGTTGTAGGTGTTATAAAGGCCTGTGTAGCATCGAGAGGTTCTCATACCCCTTCTTCGGATTCTTGAAAGCAGTCTGGGGCTACGGTGGCTTAGCGGTTAGACTGCTCGCCTTCCACCAAGGCAAACCAGGTTCAGTCCCAGGCCGGGTCACTCCCCGATTTTCGCAAGTGTGGTAATCATGCTGAACGATGCCGCTGGTTGGCTGGTTTTCTCAGGGATCTTATGTTTCCCCGCCTTTCATTCCAGCACTGCTCCATTCTCATTTCATTAGCACTCAAGACCTTGTGGTTAAGAGTCGCCCAAATCGCTCAACTCAACTCAACTCAACTCAACTTGAAAGCAGTCTGCTGCTAGTCTGTCCATTTCCACTGGGAGTCTTGTGTAGGAGTTCCTGGATCAGGTCATTAAGGTAGCTACTTCCTGGAAGAAGTCTCGTAGCCCATTACACAAGCCCAAGAACAATTTCAATTTGCATATATTGGTAGAGGCAAGGGTTTTAGTGATTTCTCAGACCTTTCCCGGTATGGGAAAATTCCCCTCTGGTGTTATTCATTGTCCTGGGTATTAGAAACTTGTTTTCCGAAGTGGCACTTCTTCAGTTGGCATGTCAATCCATGCATCTTCAAACTCTCTAGTACTTTACGCACGTGTGTTTGGTGTTCCTCCCAGGTATGGAAATATATGATAACGTTGTCCATATACGGACAATAGAAAGAACCTATTAATCCTATGAGGACAGTGGTTGTAATTAATCTTTGGAATGTTTGCTGGCACATTCTTTTACCTGAAGGACATGACCTGAAACTGCAAGGTCTCTTGCTCTGGCATTGTAAAAGACGTATATTTCCTTCAGTTTGGGTGCATATGGAGCTGCCAAAAGCCCTGCCTCATGTATAGTGTCTATAATATCCAGGTGTCCCCAAGCTACTGGAGGGTATAAGATACGTTACTTCCCAATGATACTATGGGATGGGTGATGTCATTCAGTGCCTGGTAGTTCACGCAGAAGTGTAGCTGTCCATCCTTTATGGGGACTGGCAGTACTTAGGGGATATATGGGGAATTGGACAGCTGCACAATCACGTCAGCCTTCATATCATCTACCTGGTCCAACATTATCTGGTGTCTGTGTTCCCAAGGTTTCCCAGGTTGACAATAAACAAGCCTCTTGCAGTGAAGCCATATTTCATGGGTAATGGCATTCACTTGACAGAGGGGACCAGTATTGTAGAAGACTATGATATCTGCATTCAGCAACTTTATTAGGGAACTAAGTTGATCTCATGTGAACTGAAGTTATCTGTTGTTGGAGTTGGTTAAAGGTCATGTTCCTCCAGCTTATAGCCATTCGTTCCTGGTGGATGAGATATAAGTGGCTCTGCCCACAGCCAATTTCACATTGTTGCTCCATGAGTAAAGGTGTCCCTAGAAGTTTCCTTCCTCTATTGNAAGAAGGGGGAAGGGGGGGGGGGGGCCACAAAATACTCAATTTATATCATCCTGACTGCAAAGGTGGCTTTATTAGCAAGTTGATAACTAGTTGGGCACCAGCTGGGCCATATGAATTGTCCTATTGTCTGGCCTTCTACTCTGGTATCAGCAAGGTGCTTTGGATGAAATTACTGTTGGTGGTCACGTCTAGTATCGCCAGCTGGGTAATGCAGTTCAATTGGACCATTATTAGTGGGGAATGTGGTGTAGGCCAGGGGTTGCTCACTGCCTTTAGGTGACCCATTTTGTCTTCAGACTGGCCTTCTCTCTACTTGGCCGCGGAGGATATTCTAACCTTTATGACTGTACAACTTTTATGCAAGTGACGACCTGGGAAATACCAACATTACAGCATGAATGGCGGTTCTTCGAATTTAATGAGCTTCTCAGCTCCCTGGGGAGCGGCTGTGGGAGGCAGGTGGGCGCACAGAACAGGAACCTGTTCCTCCCTTTCCCTCTCCTCTTATTCCGCATTATTGTGTTCAATTTCTCTGGCTCGCTCAAGTAACTGTCCTTGTGGAGTCCAAAGTGGCATCATGATAGAATGAAGCAATAATCTCTTAATGAGCCCAAACCTCTCTGCCTCAGTCCTGTTAGACTTGATTCTTTAGTAGACCTGTGTCTTAGGTCTAGTAAAAATCAATAACTTTATGTAAAGCCTACATATAAAAATTAATTAATCCTATTTTGGAAGACACAAAGTAAAATAATCTTTGTTGTACTGAAAGTTAAAATAAATTTTGTATGTTAAAGTAAAATATTATTACATAAGTTATATAGTGTACTTGGACAAGGACTAAAAATTGTGCGTTGAAGTGAAATATATTGTGAAGTAAGTTGTATCTGAATTTGACTGTATTTGTAACTTAAATGCACAGTTTAGTGACTCAAACTCTGATTTTAATTGAGTGTTTTGTGTCACTATTTCTGCTTTTTACTATGTGGTTATTGGTTTTTAATTAAACCTTTTGTGTCATTTCCGTTTTTAACAACTCATATTGTGTATTTAACAGAGCCACTGTCTTGGTTTTTAATAATAATCATTAATTGATTTTGACTAGCTACATTTTTGTTTACTAATCTGTTAATACTGTAAATAATGCTTTCATCTACAATGTTTGTGATGTCATTGTGTGTTTCATCATGTATTTGCACATTAATGTTATTTGTGTTTTCATTTTCCATGACTGTTTGGTGACACTGGACTTGTACATGTCCTGTTATATATAGTGTATTTTTTAGTGTAAACTGAATGTAAACGGATTGAGTGTTCCTGGTGTCAGTCTTGCGCTAAGAACTGTGACAAGATAAGAACAAGTTTTTGTGTGTGTCATCAGAAGATGGCAAGTGCTGACTCATGATAGCCACTTAGGTATGAGTTAGTGCCAGGCGCAGCATTTTAAAGGCAATTTCATCCCTCTTGGTGTTCCGCTATGGAACACCGAGCTTACATTTTTTCACTCATTTTAAAACATAGTTTTTACTCTCTGTAAAAAATATAGCAGATATTATTGCTGTTCATATGTTTCTGCACTGTATGAGACAGGTGTAATACAGATGAACTTCAACCTTGTTCCCTTTGCAACCATGTTGTTGCACCACTTTTGTGACACCTTAGTGTCACTAAATTAATATGGCATGGGAACTGAAGAATGAAATTATATAAATAAACTATTAAAGCTTTTTGTGTTATAGTTGGCCATACCAGCTTAATTTCAAAAGATAAATACAATTATTTAATTTAAATTCATCTATAATTCTTTTGTATGACTCAAAAAAAAATATTGAGTTCAGCAGGAAGTACTGATGTGTAATGACCATATTATAAATACTATGGTAATGTTATTCTAATATACTATAAAATAAGATGACATTTTCATGATCTGGGATTGAACTGAGGACTATCTCATCCACTTCCTCAACAACCTTAACTCGCACAGCCTGATTAAATTCACCTGGACCTACTCTAAATAACATGCCATATTTCTGTATGTGGAACTAGCCCTTCACAATGGCAAATTGAAATAACGGTTCACATTAAACCCACCAACCACCTTCAATATGTACATTACAACAGTTACCATCTATTCCATGCCAAGAAATCTCTGCCGTAGTCTTGCCATCAGAGCTAAAAGCATCTGCTCCACCCAAAATGACTTAAACAAGCAATGAGATATAATAGCCAAGCATTCTTTGATAGAGGTTATCCCAAATCCCTGGTTCACAAACAAAATTCAATGTGCCACTTCAACTACAGATTCTCAAACAAAGATCAGTATCTCAGATATCCCTCTTGTTGTCCCCTACCACGAGAGCATGAACAAACTCAGAACCATTTTCAACTGTGGACACAAAATTTTGGCCTCATCACCACTCAGTCAAAACTTGTTCTCCAAAACACCCAGATTGGTCTTCAAAAGACCCTTCAACCTTCAAAACAAACTGGTGCACTCCAAATTGCCACCCAATTCCACAGTCAGTAATATCACCACCCCCAGGGGACCTCATCCTTGCAATAGTCCACATTGTAGCTCTTGTGCTATACACTACCTCCTTCAACAGCAGGCTCACCAATCAGACTTATCCTATCAAGGGCAGCTACAACTGTGCAACAGAAAAGCTTATCTACCAGCTACAGTGCATTCACTGCACTGCAGAGTACATTGGCCTTACCACCAACACACACTCAGACAGAGAATGAATGGCCATAGAGCAGACACCAAACAAGCCATAGCTGGGACAAATGTAAATTTGTAGGAGAAGCCAGTTGCAGCACATTCAGCATCCCACAACCAGAACCTTGACTCCTGTTACACAACCAGAGTGGCAAGGGCCCTACATTCTTCTAATAATAGTGCAGAATTGCAATGCTGGGAACTGGCCCACCAATATATCCCCAAATCCAGGCATACACCAAGCCTAAACATGAGATAACTCCTCCACCACGTTTCAGATTTCCTGCCTCACCCCCTCATGAAGCTGGTCAAGCCAGCATGTCGCGCGAGCGCATATCCGCGTGGAAAATTTGTTTGTCCGACTTATTTGTGTGTGTATATCCACAAGTACCTCCCTGTGAGTACTTGTGCATTCTGTTTAATTTTTATAATGTAATCAGTAGCCTCGCAGCCTATTTCCACAATATGAAATAAGTTAATTAGTGTAAGAATAAGAAGAAATAGGTGAAGTGTTATGAATTTACTGATAAATTATTATGGGAATCAAAACCTATTCCAGTATTATTTTCTTTCATTCATCTTCCAATATATTCCTTGCAATCCCTTTGACATCTCAGAGAGTGGAGGTGACATGGTCAAAATAGATGTTTTAACTCACATTCCTTGAGTAGCATTTCAGCTGGAGGCTTAAGTTTCTATAGTGACAAAACTTGATACAGTTCCCCAAGTAATCCAGTCTTGGATCTAACTGGACTTTGGTATATGCCAGCACCCATTGAATTTCTTCAACTAGCTATTCCTGTTCAGCTATTCAATCCTAAAAATGTGGTTAGTGTACCATCACCGCCATCTGAAGATGCTGGCCTAACCAGCGAAACATTGCGACCGCACATCTGCGTGAAAAAATGTGTTTGTCCAATTTTTGTGTGCGTCTAACCACGAGTACCATCTGCGAGTACTTGTGTTTTCTTTCTCGTTTTTATAATGTAGTTAGTAGCCCAGCGACTTATTCCCGGTATGTTATAAATAATTATATATCCATCCAGAATTTTTTTTATTAATAATATTTCTTGTTTTCTACTTATTCAAAACAATTACTATCCTTTTGTTTTTTTAGCATATATCTATTACACAGAGCAATGAAATTACACTAAAATTTTGATGTCTCTTTCTTCCATTAATCATTATGATTTGCTCACACATATACGAAGGGCATTAAGTTACTCTGATATACTTTATCACCTACTATCTTAAACACATTAATAATCAATATAATAAAAAAAAAACCAATTTTCTAGTTTAGCCAGTAGAGGCAGTCAAAAAAACCACAACTTGACCACACCATCTCTACCTTTTTTTTACAGCTCGCATAAACCAACCACATATTTTCAGTGACAGTTCAAACATCAGCTCAATTTTGGCAGAACTGCAAACCACATGCACCAAATTAATCACACAACAGTCAACTCTTGGGGTCTATAACCTGTGATCATTGATACACACTATCGAAATGGATCCTAAGATGATAATTACAACAGTCAGTTAAGTAAGTAATCACAAAAAAATATATAAACATTATCAAAGCAACAAATTGCCAGAATAATTATACACATAAAAATCAATCAATTTCACTTCAACACTTTTTCTGAGAAGAAAAATATCCAGTGTTTTTTTTAAAATTATTTCAATGTCACTCAATGAATGTCTTCAATTTTAATATTATATGATAACTGCTGATTTGAAATTTTCAACCTCATACAGCAAAGTACTGCACTGATCATATGAACTGTTCCAACATGCAACAAGCTTATCAAGCAATGCTGACATACCAAACTGTGGTTCCATGGCAATCACTTTGTATCAGTTGTATGCTGCAATCTACACTTTGTATTTCTTAAGTTTTATTAATACTGTCATGCTATCCCAGTGACTGCTTACATATTACGAAGTACTGACTCATGAACACCCACTTTTCTTAATATGCTTTTAAAAATAGGGTTATCTGTTTTATTTAGTGTGTAAATGTTTTGTAAACAAAATTGATGAACAAGAGATGGTGCTGATTTTATCAATGTTTAATTCAATGAAGTCAAAAATCTGATACATTTTTCAATGTAAAATTTCAACAAACTTTTTCAAAACTGTATGACCACACACAATTTTAACTGCCAGCTGGCCCCGCCATATCAGCTTCTACGCCATATCAGCTTCTTTCTCATAATAACCATATATAGACTATTCACGGTAAAGTGAGCACTTTTAAAGGCCTTCCAAACTGGCACTAACCACTTATAAAATTAATTTTATTACAGCCTTGGATGTTAACTTTTAAGAGAGGTGTTTATTAGTCACATGGTAATGTTTATATTAAAAAATGGCAGAAGATAGAAAATGGCTGAAAGGAAAAATTTACAGGTCCTTAAAAAGTGTCCACTTTATCGTGAATAGCCTATACAAACTTTCGATCATTGACCTTCAAGGGCAAATTTTGGTAGACATTTCTTTGAGGAGTGCTTCTTTCAACATATTGGTTATAATTTCTATCAGTTCTAATGTTTGAGATTGGTAAATATACACAATGGCTGAAGAGCTCCCTACTCCAAGATGGCAGCAAGGAAAGGATTTAAGTTTTTGTCTATGAAACATATCATTGTTGCCAGGCCACCTACATCACACACACCCGTAAGCACACATGCGCGCACGTACACACACACATGTACACACATGCACACACATGCACACACCATCTCTCTCTGTCTCTGCATTTCACAACTTTCTTTTAGGAAGAGAGCTTTGAAAAAGAATGAAAAATTAGCTTCATCACTTCTGATCACAATGTATGTATACCTTGTGCAACATCACAATGATATGAACAACTACAACCATGGAAAACACAAATATACGTGCTGGCTGAACTACTGTTTCCATCATATACAGCTTGTGTAACACAGCCTTACACCTAAGCATATGATGCCACATTCTGCTGAGCTGCATGTGGCAAAAACATTTTTCCTGGACAAGCATACAAAGTACAGGAGAATAATTAATGGTACATCGGTATACAATGGTGACTTGACAGATGATTCTACAACCTGCGACTGGCAGCACACAAGAAAATACATCATAATATCTTAGTACATGCATGAGAGGTGGTGGATTTAAGCCCAGGTGTCTACACTACAGGTAATTTTCCTTGTATCTTAAACCCGATACCAAGGTAGAACTGATTACAGTAGTATTTCAGGTACATCCAAATATCTTCACCATGTAATCAGGTTTCTTCTCTTACATTGGTTCAACAAGTAATACAGAAATAAAATGAGAACAAGCAAAAATATGCTAAAAAATAGCACCAAAAAAAATCATCTGATGAAAGAACAACATGACCAGACGACACGATGCAGATAAATATCCCATATTTCAACTAAAAAACCGTATACAAAAAAACTTTCTGCAAACAAAAAAATTAACTCTGCCAAATTTTTTTTTGAGACAACTAGAGCTCAGTCTTAGCAAAAGCACAATGTCGTGAAAGTATTAAGATACTGTAGCCAATGTAAAATACTTGGTAAAATGTATTGTTATGAGGGAAACATCAAAATAAATCAATTTGTCAAATGAAAATTGTGTACAAGTTTCATAGCAAAATTCAACAATAATTTTTATATGTTAAATCATTAATTTTGACATAACATTTTCTCAAGTATCTGTTATGATAAATAATTATCAATTAACCTTTTTGATCAAAAGCCTGCCTCCTGGTTGGAACAGAGTGGTTGCTTTTATATGCATACACATTACATCCATCACATTACTAGTTATAAATATAAAATTTAAGCATATGCATTATCTCAGATTAAATTTTTTTTGTCAAATCTATTATTTGCATTTAATCATTTGGTTTGCTGCTGTTATGAATTAATAAAATAAGCATAGTATATTCGCAGTTTCTTAACACTTTTTAAATCACAACTTAAAAAAATTACCCCATGTATGACGTGTTTGGTTATTTGCTAAATGTGTTGTACATCACAAGCGTTCTATACTTATAAAAGCATAATTTTTGGTTAAATTAAACTTTTACTTATATTTTATTTATAAATCATAATACTACATTTATAAACAATATGGATAAAAAAAATGAGAAAATAGGTGTGTTGGAAATGCGTAGTAAGAAATAGGTCTCGTGAAAAATATTATTAAACAGAATGCTCACGAATGTGGTGCGTCGTCCCTTTGGGGTAATTTTCTAGTCTTGGTTAGGTTTATTTGCGGAGAAATAGCCTGAAAGTAAAACTTAAGTAGGGCATTATAAAAGTTTGAAGTAACCATGAATGCACAATACAAACATGGCCTCATTTAACACCAAACCCAACTGTGAAATACACATGACTAAATAAAATAAACAGAAGTATTATATTACAAATATCCACATGCATTCCATTATACATCACTGACCAAATAATATATTGTTTTGCTGCCAGTTTTTCTCCAATTATTCTCAATAATGATTCATTGATTAAAGTTCAAACTCAAAATTGCCACCTTTCAAGGTTTCCAGAAAAGTGGTAGGTACTTTGGAGGAGTCGTCATTTGAATTTGGGCAGATTCTGATCCACCCCTACAATCATCTGCATACATTTCATTCAAATTTTACTTTGGCTGTTTTGGCATGGTTTTAGTGGCAATAATACACGCTATATTTGTTGAATAGAGTTAAATTATTTTAGTGAATGGACTTGTAAGATCTCCATGCTTGTAAGATCAATTTTTACTTTTTTTGATTCTCTTTGACCACCAAAAACTGAAAAATTGTATCCATGTTCAATAGTTTCTAGAGCAAAAAATCTTTTTTTGTTTAAACGGAATATTAATTAATTTTAATATTTTAACGTCTTCCGAGCGAAATTATAACTTAGACACATTAGTCCTTCCCTTGTTGCCAAAAAAAAATCTAAACACAGTGCATCTAGCACCTTTCAGCAAGCATAAGCTACATTTTCACTAACCTCTGGCCAGAAAACTTATTTATTTATTATTTAAATGTTAACTTATTATTACAGGTCTATTACCCAATCTTTCATGAGCTAAATATACACTAGACATAAGAAAGAATGAAGAGATTTGGGCAGCTCTTAAAATTGAGGTCTTGAGAGCTCGATATAAAGGTGGTAAATGTAAAATGTCTGATGTAGTTTCAGTTAGCGTGGCTCCAATTGCAGTTGCTCTGAATTAGTAGTACACCAGTACAATGCAACCATAGCAACTAACCTTGCCGAGGTGAATAGAGAGGGGAAGGAGGCTAGCCTACCCTCCCTCCAGCGGCAGAGAGAGCTCCACGTGCAAGTGATACCAGTGTTTTGCTGCTTGTCGCACCTAGCATTCCATTCTCCGCAACCACAGAGCAGAGCGCTGACTGATTGCCTTGTAAATGTGCTTGTGTCTGGTGCAGTTGAAATATTCCACAAGAAGTTATTAATTATTTATGCATTTGCTTTCATTCAATATAGTACATTGTACGTGCCTTTTCAGAGTGCCTTCTTCAGTGAAATGTAATTGTGTAAACCTCTTCATAAAATAGCTTGATCCGCCATTTGTGGCAACTTGTTTTGAAGCATTGCAAGTATTTTATGTTCCAAGTTTAAGTTGGTTGGTTTCGAGAAACGTCAATGATTCTGCAAATAAATTATTTCATAACAGTGGCAGACAAACATGATTTCAGTTAAGTAATTGTACGCTGATTGTCATACATGACGATATGTGATAAGAATTACAAACAGTACGTTTTTTGTGTTTTATAAATAATGTATTTTCAAATGGTTGCAGATTTAGATTGGCCTAAAACAAATTCCCTTTCAACTCTCTGTTTTGTAGTGTAAGATTAACATTTTATTTTGTAAAAAATATTTGTGTGACGAGGTTAATGTTGCTAAAAATGTTTACCGAGTGTGTGTATTATGTGCATCTATACGAATAGCAACATATTTATCACATTTTATTATTTTGATAAAGTTAAAACTTTCCAAGTTTTCATAATTTCAATGTAATTTCCATACGAGCAAAATTCGCCACTGATCCATCAAAACAATATGCAATTTAAAGTGATAACTGTCTCGTAAGAAGAACCAGAAAGCAACGCAGTCTCATGAAAGACATTAAACTAAAGCGTCACCTGCCCCCTTTTTCCATTAAACAAAATAAAGAAGAGTCCCAGAAATAATTTCCTACACGAGCACTAATGTCACTCTTTCAGTGCCTGCCATGAAATGAAAGAAAAGTTAAAAGATGAAAAAAATGTGTGCATTTTATTCATAGCACTTTTTCTAACATTTTTCATTGGTGTAACAGCTGTGGCAACACTACTTAATATAGATAATATTTGTGTATCGATGGCAACTTGTGTTCATATCTGTAGTTCTGAGGAACAATTTTAATTGGAACACGCCTGCCTTTTAAAATATTGTTTTCTTATTTTTATAGCAAACTGTAAACAAAACATCTCTGGTGCTGCACTCAAAGACTGATTCGGGGCCCCATTTTCATGTGTATTCTGACTGTAGTGTGTGCTTATGTCTGCCCTTTTCAGGTTCCCATGGACTGTAAATATCAATTTACTCCGCCTCAATAAGATGGAGGAAAATAATCCTAATTTCCCTTCCTCCTCCAGCTGCATTATGCAAATTTTTAGGTTTCAGATTTTTCCTATCTAAGAAAGACGTTTAGTGGCACCTTAATGGCTATCCAAACAAGCAATATTGGCTTCCTAGTATTGAATTGTCAGAAAAAAAGCTTTAGAAAAACAAACAAATATAGTGTATAATGTTTTATTTGTAATACAGCACAAAGTTTTTGTCTCGTCTATTGTCCTAATAACCTTCATGTATAGAAAAAAAACTTTATCTGGATACAAACTTGTAATTAATCAATTTGTTCACAGCAGTGTCAAAGAAAGAGAGTCGTTATTTCTCCTTTCAGCAGTTCAGTCTAGTGTTTTTATTGTAATGTGGTCCCATAAAAGGGTGGTTCTCTGGGCTACACAACTCTGGAATCTAACTTGAGTAACGGCAGGCCGGCAGGCCGGCAGGCACGCGTGGGTAAAACTTTGCAACCTTGATGGAAGGGGCAGCAGTTGTGTGTTAGTAAGTAGTGTCTATTTTTAAATATTTCCCATTTCTGAGTCCCACGGTATTGGCGAAAAGAAAATTGCAATGGTTGGCTACCAAAATAAATGCAATAAACTTAGTTTTCTGCCCAATTCCTTAAAATTTTTCAATTTTTAATACAATTTTTTACAGTTCCCTAAGAAAGGTCCATACTTTGAAGCAATTATTATTACTGGGGCTGTTTTGTCAATGGAATTACTGTCATAGACAGAAATCTAACAGCGCACATAATAAAATCTCACTGTATTCATATAATGTTCATAGAGAACATTTTCTTATTTATTACATTATTTTCGGGCAAATATTTGTATCTCTAAGTGTATTGTGTCAACTGGCTATGTTGTTTTCTGATGGGTAATTGGATTTAAGTTAACTTGCAAAATTTGTGGTGGTTCTCATCTTTTTCATGCAAAATTATATAAATAAAGTTATTACACTACTGACATAAAATTTTCAAAACACCTAATACTCCTATTACAATAAATACATTTACACATTTAATAAAAAATTAACTGAAATAATTTAATATAATCCTTACTACAGAATCTGAATTTGCACAATTACACTTCCAGCATTCTTATTCAAACATTTAACAGCTGATCAATGTACTACTTCTTTTCTCTACATGTTCCATCAGAATTACAAATGGCAACCAAATTTCAAAATAAGTGCAAATTTTCTAGTTTTGAAGAATTTTAAACCAAACATTTGAAATTGTTTAGGTAAAATCATAACACTACGAATAATGCAATGGACAAAGCACAATACTGGTACAGTCTTCCTGAAACTACCTCAACATGCCAAATGAAACCAAAATGCACTTTCTCTCACAATCACACATGTCTTTGTTCTAACTGCTTCTCTGTTACATAATGGATTTATCAAAGGTATCATTATTTTTGCAGTATTGTTTTCATAAAGGCTGTTCAAGAACAATATTTTTTCTAGAATTTTAGTACATTTTACAGTTTTGTGATACAATATTAACAATAATGTGATTAGAATACCAAATCATTTGAAAAAAAAAGTAAATATTTTTGTAAATACTAGCATATCAACTTAAAAGCTTGATTTGTACAAATTTAGAAAAGTTATTTAACACAAAAGTTTGGTTTCAAGTAGTGTGTTTATTAAAGTCACATTAAGTGGCATTTTGCAATTTATTTCAAACGTGACACTTTTTTCACTTGCAATATTGGTTTAACTTTTGGCTATTTTGTTTTTAAATTTTATCTCAAAAGTTAACATTGAGATACAGTAAACTCCCTATTTACTGGGGGTGGCTTAATCAGGTTGCAGTTTAACCGTGGAGCCACCAATTCAAAGTCAAATATTGAACAACTGCCGCCATCACGCGCCATTGCTATTCACTATTAATAACCCATGTGCATGTTTATTACCAGACTGCAGTCCAGTGATGCAATACGGATTAATTTTAATATTAAAAGTGTTCCGGTACCATAGTTACAAACATTTTTAACAGTGAATCTATATGTGAAACTTGGAAATATTAGGAATTCAGGGAAGTTTCAGACAGCACATTTTCATTCATAATAATAAAGTATTTCAAAATTAAAACTGGCATCTGCTTGTCAAAAAGACGAGATTGTGTAGTTTACAGTAGTTCGAACATGCAGAGGCTATTTATGAATCACCCGTGGC
This sequence comes from Clitarchus hookeri, assembly GCA_002778355.1. Taxonomy (NCBI): domain Eukaryota; kingdom Metazoa; phylum Arthropoda; class Insecta; order Phasmatodea; family Phasmatidae; genus Clitarchus; species Clitarchus hookeri. The sequence goes on along the minus strand of NQII01000273.1, from coordinate 332,804 downwards.
ACAGAGTGCAACTGGATGACAAAATATCACATTAACATACATATTATTTGCTGCAAAACTGATTGCATCGCAAATAATGCATGGTTTTAATAAATAAATATATAACATTTATTTTCGTTTTGTTGCTGAAGTGGGAGGGTAGTGGGGAAAAATACAAAACAGCAAGCCGGCATCAGAAATGCTTAGCAATTGCAGGCTGAATCCAAATTATTAGCAAGCAGAATCACTTCGCATGGAAATATGTTTCGTTAAAATATTTATAGAGCTCGTGGAAAATTTAAAAAACTGAGAATTAGATTGCACATTTGCATTTTACACATGAAAAAGAGTAATTTCAGGGGGGCGTGGTTTCCGAAACGAGCATTACTGGCCAACAGATGGCAGCATGGTCGCCTCCTGGTTTGCTGCTGTGTTACAAAAGTATATGCATCACGTCCCGTGCATGCTCAAAACAACTTGGGTTTAAAATATGCAACGTCAAATTAATGTAGAAATATTTGAAAAATACTCTGTGATAGATGTACTGCCTCTTCAATTAATATGAAGCATGCACATGGCGACGTTAGCAGCAAGCACTAGTTACGGCCTTTGAAGAAGAGACTAACTATGCCAAACTATCGCATACAGTGTTCCATTTAATTTAAACACCTACACATTATTCTAGAACAAAATTAAATTTGTTACACTATTTTATACTAATAACAGCTGTTTAGTAACAATATAAAATAAAATATACAGACGTTTGTCTATGATCTCCTTCCTGCCTGCATATTTCTCCGATGTCTGTTGTGCAAATGTAGGCTGTCAAAATAGCCAACGTGAAATTTTTTTGCAATCGTTCACGCATTAGCTGATACAGGAATATGTGTACGTGATTAAGTTAACACCATTTATCTCAAAAAACTGAATTCTTTTAAGACTATATTATTTGTTTGTTTACATAACCTACATGTACAGTATGTAGGCCTAAAGTAAATATTTTCCCCCACATTCCTTTAACTGTAAATATTGGTTATCCGTAAACCCTTAGCCAGTCATTACCCTGGAAAATCGGGAGTTTACTGTACATGCAAACCACATCGCAAATAAAAAAAAAAAAAAAAAAAAGTTTCATTGGATTATACTAACATGAAAAGTTATTTTTAGCTTTATCATAACATTAATTTTGTTCAATTTTGGGATTCGTAGGAAAAAAAAATTAAATGAAACATAAAATTTATTTATTTATTTATTTATTTTTGAAAAGTTATTTTCCTCCATTTTTATACTTTTCAAGACTATTATTTCCTATCGCAATGAAAAAGGATGTAATACACTAAAATATAGAGAAAATATTTTAGTCTCTTGAGCAACCTTAACAATATCTGGAAATATTTTTAACATTTCTTTTAGTGCCAAAGTCCTCTTTAATGAAATCAAGCCAAAATTGTCTCCATTTTACTATATATGTCATTATTCATATAAAGCCCCATTTTACACTTTTCAAGGGACAATGCAAATGGTGTATTATGCAGTAAAGTATAAGAAAGGGGAAATGGTAACACTGAAATAACTGCACATAATAGACTGAAGAGCTAAAAAAACTGGCATAGGCGTGCATATGCAAATAACAGAGGTATGGAACCAATCAGAGTAATGTGATGCGGTCGGCAGCTAGATCAGTTACTGCTGCTACAATAGCACGTTATCAAGATTTAAGTGAGTTTGAACATGGTGTTATAGTCGGCGCACGAGAGATGGGACATAGCATCTCTGAGATAGCGATAACATTTGGATGTTCGCGTACGACCATTTCACGAGTGTACCGTGAATATCGGGAATCCGGTAAAACATCACATCTTCGACATCGCTGCGGCCGGAAAAAGATTGTGAAAGAATGGGACAAACGACTGACGAGAATCATTAAACGTGACAGACATGCAACCCTTTCTCAAATTGGCGCAGATTGGATTTGTGGAGTGCCCTGCAGGATTCATGGTGTGAATTGCCTCCTGCATACCTT
>NQII01000273.1:313853-330601 GCA_002778355.1 Clitarchus hookeri | reverse complement strand
CTACACAAAATTAGGCAGGTGTACCAGTTTTTTTGGCTCTTCAGTGTATTATTATTATTTACACATAAAAAATATGTGGATAAATACATTTAGAAAAAATGCCAAAATGTATTTTAAAAAATTGGCAGCACGTTTAAATAAGTCAAGATAAGAAATTAAAAGAAAACATTTTCTACCTTATTAAATTATGACACTATTTAGATTTTGTTAAAAAGTTATTTTTGGAAATTTTAGTCAGTGTCGATGATTAAGAATATTATTTAACGGTCCAGTTACACTTTTTTTATTTTAATTAATGCAGTGAAAAATACCTTTACTGTACACTCGAGGAATTTTACATTTAACTACTAAATGAGATCTGTTTGTCTATATTTGTTCACGGCACAACTTGCATTACAGTAAGTTCAAACAATTTTGCATTTTCTTAAATTATTAAATCTCATATAAGGAAGTTATTTATAAATTATATTTCTATCTTTTATCTATTTTTCACAATTTTTTAGTTTTTATTAATATGTCTTATTAGTTTTGTTTCTATTGATTTCTTTCTGTGGTTCTAAAGTTACTTTAAGAGTTATGTTAGTGACCAGCCAAGTGAAATTTTGTGCAGATGTTTATCTTCCCCCACTCTTGTTAGCTGCAGCGTAGCAAATTCCTCTGGGCACTAGCTGTTGTAACTCGTCTTGCACCCTCGTTACTGTGGATGTGCATGCCTGCTGTTTTTCAAGTGGGACCTTACACCCACCACATGATTTTGACAAAAATGTGCCTCTGTTCATGTGATTTGATTACCTTCTTTGTCTGGGTCTGGACATGAACCATCCAAGCTGAACTGCCCACGCTACCTATCAGCAAATTCACTGTACTTCCATTGTCATTTGTTTGATGTTCCTACATTTTCCATATAGGTTAGTTCCAGCACTTTTGGCCTTGGCATGAAGTGACCATGACGTGTAGTCATGGTGTGGCTGTGGTAGTGTTTATCGACATTTAAGTGCTCCACAAGATGTTTTAACATCTTTTATGTGGTTAACATGTAGTGAGTAAAAGATCAGTTGAGAGATTTGTGTAGGAATTTTGAAACTTTTCATAAAGCAGTCTACTTGAGTTGCACCATTCATCTGTTTCCCTCAGCTGGGTGTGGTTTTCAAATAGACTTTCCCTTTCACTCAAAACTTGATTGATTTCCATTGCATATTTCATGCTCTACTGTAGAGAGGGTTGACGTAGCTGTTATAACTGGTATTTGAATTAGTTGCAAGTTTTCCAAGTTTTTGTGTTTGTAGCAAATATTGGTGAGTTCCCATTTTACCTTGGATGCACGCTCAGTATTCCTGTTTTTGGTGTTCTACCCATCTCTCAACAACTACAGTGGGAACAGTATGGCATAGTTCTGTTGAAGGCATGTTCCTGCCTCCCAATTATGTTGTCTGTTATTTGGACTTTTACGTTTTTAAGAACTATTATTTGTTAACTGTCATTCAGGTTTGCCAAAATTTAATTTAAAAAAAAAAAAAAAAAAGGATAAAAAAAAAGTTAATATTCAACAGCCATGAGTTTTGATATTAGTTCTCTATAAATAATTCCCCTCTTGATTCTTATGTTACTGATGAGACAAGAATGTGTGATATAATTTCCTTTTGTGCACTTGTACGGCAAGTGTGTGTGTTTAATTTAATGCATTATTGCATCCGATTTCTTGTTTGTTTGCATGGTCCTTTTAGATTTTCAGTTGTTTACATTTTGTGCCACTTATTTGTGTTATTTTGTGCTGTCTTTGAATGATATTTGTTGCCAAGAACTCTTTGCTGACTTTAACGATTACAAATTATTATTTTATAATTATTTTTTGTTGTACATGGATCACACTTCCTTGGGAACTAAAAAAATAGATTTAAATCACTAATTAGATCAATTACTAAACTGTCACCATGAGAAAGATACATAAATTGAAACTAGTAGAAGCATACATTTTGGATACTAACACCATAGATAAATGTAACACAAATTCCACGGATGTGTACATAAACACAAGAATGCAATGAGCCTTACTTACAATGGTTGTGCCAATTTCATAGATTCTTTACAATATGTAATGATTAAAGTCAAAGATAGCAGGATTTATTACCTCCAGAACTTTGTGGAAATTTTTCACCTATTTAATAATTGTTGTTTATATTTAGTTGAAATTGGAATGATGATATATATGTAACAGAGCTGGATTTTACACAATATTAATATTATGTATTTTGTAATTAAAAGTAGGATTCAGGATACAATTTAATTTATTTTCTCATGTTCTGACAATGTGAAAAATTACAAAAATATGGATTTTAATGAGAATAAAACAAATTTATGTAAAACAGAGGAAAATGTGAGAAACAAGAACGTGAAATTGGGGTTCTACTGTACATATGATGGCACTGAAAACTATACACAATTAGAGGCAGTAAATGAAACTTGTACTTTTTATACACAGTAAAACTGAATAAGAACATAAAATGTATTGAAAAATGTGATGATCAGTGGCAAGGAGGTAGGATCAATGATTACTTCTGACTACACTCATTTGCAAGAAAATTGATTACCATGAACGAATTGCACGAGTACAATAAAGGTTGTTTGTTACACAGTAATATCATAGTCTGAAGTGTCTCATTTGTGTTTAATGTAGTTTTCATGTGTATGCCTCCATGCCTGACAGTATCGCCGCCTGTCTCCGTGCCACAGGTGGTCCAATACCATAATAAGTGCATCCTGCAAGTGTTAGTACCCTGCAATACAAGGTTCATGTAGTACAATGTTTTGATGTTTTTTTATATACATCCTACCAGTCCTGTGCATGTACCCACTTGCAGGCCCCTGCAATGGCATTTTCAGTGTGATCTATTTTTTTGCAAATGAGTGTAAATGGTATTGTTCACAACTTTGGAACACTCAGCTGGCACCCATGTTGTTCGGGCCAACTGGAACCACGAGGTGTGTCTCAGCACTCAAATTTGTGATATTAAATCAAGTATGTTTAAATTACTTCATTACCTCAGGGTTTGTCCCCAAGATACTACGCACTACTCTTCTTTTGTGCAGGTGAACAGATAATAGCTGCCTACTTTTCTGTTAAATGAGAACTTTTGAAAGCCCCAGCAAATATCCTCCCAATAGTTATTTTTAAATATTAGCAGAGCACTGGACCTTATGATTAGCAACAGTGTGGAACTTACAGAATACACAATATTTTCAATTAATGAATATTATACTAAAGAGTATAGAAAATAATCCTATCATAACAGCCAATAACATGTAATTTTCTAAAATAAAATATTTTTATGTACACTCTCTAGCCTTTATATTAGCATATCAGAATTTTTTTTGTTAGTACATGTACTTTAAGGAGCAGATTTATTCACAGGCTGATATTAAAAGTGTTTGGATTGGTGTATATACACTATAAAAAATTGGCTGGAATAATAAACAAAATAAGTAATCAGTCCCTAGTATCACATGTATTAAGCTTGCACACTTTGTGTGATGGTTACTGACGACCAGTCTTAAATACAAATGCACACTACCGGTCCTAAATGGGAATGAACTTCATTATTTCCAGCACCTCTTGAGGAGCACATTCTTTCCCAGCCTGTGCAATCCACTTCAAAAACCGAACATTCAACACCCAAGGAGCAACCTGAATGCTGCGGCTGTCTCGATGCCTTCACAACTTGCCGTACCTGTTGCGGTACTTCTCTGATGAGCCACAGTACTCATTGTAGATCAGTTTGAAGAGGAACAGATGAAAGATGATGATGAGGAAGCAAATGGAGACCCAGAACAAGGTGGGAAGCCCTCCGAAGTGGTGGCCGTGTTTGTGAAGCGCTATGATGTGGTGCTCGTGAGGCGGCGCTGCAGGTAAGAAACACTATGTTATGTCCACAGAATAATCAAATAAAATTCGGAACACAATTGTAGTTGCACCATATGGCAAAAATTAATCATCAGTCCCCCTTTTTTTTTAGGAACTTACACATAAGTTTATTAAATAGGCATTAGAATGCAATTACGTGGTAAACATACATACACCTCAATAATCACTGATGGCAGGTATCATTTATAAACATATTTAATTATATTCCATCTTAAATATTTCTATAACATTAACAATATACTTTTTTCAGTTTAAAAGTTGTTTATTGTCACGAAAGACCATTAAGTGTAAATGTTGGTGTTATTCAGAGAGAATACTTAATACTCTCACAACACAATTTTTGCAAATATTCAAAGTTTGAAGTGAATAATTTTTAAATTACTATTTGCAACTATTTAAATTTTTGGATATTCGCACACCCCTACTCCTTACCCAGTTATACTGCATTTCATGTATATACACTAAATTTTGACAGACAATATGACCAACCTACACAGTATGTAAACAGTAAATGATCTTGCTTGCAAAGTATATCAGCTGACAAGTTGTTGCAGGATGTATACTGTCACATTAGCACTCTTGGTGGTGATTATTACAAAAATAGTACCTGGAATTAAAAAATTGTAATTTAAAACTGATTAAAATTAATGGTACAAAGTATATTCTAAAAGTAATATACAATTTTTTAGAGCTAAAACATTTTAAGCAATTATGACAGAGCATATGAACACTACAATCAATGAAATGTTTACAATCCAGAGGATATCATTGTTCAAGTGATCTTTTTCTTTATGTTTATGCAAGTAAATTATTTGCTTTTGTCTGCAATCGAGAACAATGTGGACTGTATTTTAAAGAAAAAATTGTGAGTTAAGACTTACCAATACCAGAACAAAGCCAAACTGGTCTTATACATTCAGGCAGCATGGCTCCAGTGCAGATAGTGCCATCATCAACAGTGTTGCGAGGATGTGACAGGAAATTTAAACAAGTTCAAACTGACCCATGACCTAAATATCCCGTCCGCCTTGAAGGGTCCGCACTTCAACACTAACCAGTCCCAAGTATACAAAGGTATGAAACAGAACAACCAATATTTACACGAATAGGTTCTATATACATGGATGGACATCAGTTCTCCTGGTAGTACACTAGCTGAGGGGAAGAGGACATAACTTAACAGCTGGCCTGGTGAAGGTGCCTTGCTGGGTACAAACTTCAGTGATGCGCACAATACAATCTGCTCCAAGGTGGGTCTTTACTACCCTGCCAAGCTTCTACAGCAAGTGGGGCAAGTTTTGGTCATTTACCAAAACCAAGCTGCCTTCAGTTATGTTTTCATCTCCACTGGTCCAGTTAACCTTGGGCTGAGGAGGTACACCACATGCCACCGCTTCCAAAACGACTAGTGGATCTGTCATAGAAGTGACCACATAGTTAAACTCTTCACCGGAGTTGATGACATGTCCAGTTCAGGCAATATCTGGGCTGGGCCCATTGTAATAAAGGTCTTGAATTGAGCGTTGCCTCAATCTGAGCAAAAACAGTGCACAGCTCTTTGTACATCAGCAACTGGGCCCCCACAACTTTCTCGAGAATGGAATTAACAGTTCTGATACCTGCCTCCCAAAGTCCACTGAAGTGAGACGCTGCTGGAGGGTTGAAGTGCCAGGTAAACTTATGCTCTGCTACACTGTCTGTGAACTGCTTGTGAGTGTCACTATCAGCAAGAAATCTCTGCACTTCTTCCAGCTGACAGCTGGCTCCAACAACGTTGGTGCCACAGTCACTGTAAATGTTGGCACATTGTTCACATCAAGTGACAAACCTCCGAAAAGCTGCCAGAAATGCTTCTGTTGATAAATCTGAAACAAGTTTTATGAGTATGCCTTTGTTGTGAAAAACACAATCAGGCATATGTATGCTTGCAGCACACGAGGCTTTCTGAGTCTAGCGATGGAGAAGGGACCTCTGCAATAAACTCCAGTATTCATAAACGGCTTGGCATGACGCACCCTTCCAGCTGGAAGACATTCCATGATCGGGGTGAGGGGTTTAGGTTGGGTTTAAAAGCAACATATACATTTATGAAGGCGGCTGTGAATGAGATTCCTGGGACCCTGGGTGCATAACTTTAAATGAATCTCATCGACCAGTAGCACTGCAAGACAACAATTGTTTGGGAGAAGGATTGGTCATTTCTCTTTTAATTTCAACTCAGCCCACTGCAGTCGACCACCTACCCTCATGATACCTTCAGAATCTACAAAAGGCACCAGCTTCTGGATGGATGGAGAACAAGGTTGGTGCCTGGCAGTATGAGCAAACTCTTCATCGAATTCTATTTGTGAGATGTTGATTAGGATGTTCATGGCCTTTTGTATCTCACCCAACTGAACTGGACATGTGTTCGGTGGCACGCCGGCACAAATTGTCTGCCCAAATCTGTAACACAGTGTGACTATTCATTGTACTTTATTTAATTTCGACTGTATTTCCATAAAGTCTAGGAATGGTGACTGAGTTAAGGTGGCCTCTAGAACAATAGTTTGACGCTCTTCACTGAAAATGGGGCTAGAATCATGGGGTGTAACGCTGTGGCCAATGCTTATCTTTACAGCCAGGCAAGTCCTGACCACCAAAGGAGGTGCTCAAGAAGCTGTGCAGGAGTGAGGCCATGAGAGGTGCAATCTGCTGGGTTCTGTGCACTTGGAACATGATGCCACCAATCAACAGAAATGAAGCTTTGAATCTCACCTAAGCAGTTGTCGACAAAGGTTTTCCACACATGTAGTGAAGCCGTAATCTATGACGGTGCAACTGAAGAGTCATTCCAAGCATAAGTGTCTCAACAGACAAAAGTGATAAGTACTTATCCAAACCTAAGCACAAGCACTAAGTCAGTAGCACAGCAACACAGAGCTCAAGACAAGGAAGTGTTACTCTTTTGAGAGGGGACACCTTATATTTAGCAAGCAGCAAATGGGTGGTAACCAGACTTGAGCAAGACACTTGTCGAAGTTACACTACAGCTGCATACCTCTCCTCTGAGCTGTCAGAGGAACCAAGCAGTTCAAATGTGGAGTCTGCACTGCTATGGGTGATACACTAAGGAATGGTTATGGCAGAACAGCATGACAACTCATTTCAAATTGTTTTTCATTTGGCAATGATGTCGGGAGAAGCCGAGCAGTCTCAAACACTTGCCAGCCACAGCTGTTGTATCAAATGCTTGGCTAAGATGTCAATGGTGACAACAATCCCAGTGGAATCAGAGGCACTGAATGCTAAAAAAGCAAGAAGGCAGCAATAGTAGAATCTTACTACTGCGACTGCTAGTACTATTGTTAGCCGACTGTGCAACATTTTGGTTTGTTTGTAATGTTAACTTGTTGATGTCTGTCTATGGAAATAATCTTCTGTACTCTAAACAAAGCAGCATTGGAAATCATATTTAGAAGAGTTATAGTTTTTTATAATTTTATCTCAAGTTTGTTATCTGTGATGGTAAAAAAAATGATGGAATTTTGGATAATCTGATCATCAGTTCAAGAAAATTGACTGTAAAACTTATTCTATGATAGAGGAAAAAAAATATATAATTACATCTTAAAAATAAAATTTTGAGTTATAATTTAGCATAATAAAATCAAAATACATAAAGTACATATGCATATTATAAATTTAAAACTAACTTTAACTATAGAGTTGGCCATAAGCAATTATTATTGCACATAATTATATACTGGCTGCACAACACTGTAATTTACAAAACTTTTTATATTTGTTTGGGTCACTGTCTTATTTGTTGGAAAACACAGCAAATTGCACTTAGGTAGAAAAATTGGTATTCTTCTTTTGATGCAAGGATTAAAACTGCTTGATGAAGTAATGTAATGCCAGCGTCGCATAAATATCACGTCGGTCTGCGTGGTAGCAGTGTGCATTTCTACCTAGCGTAATGCTAATTGAAATGCATCTACTGTGTATTTTACATTTTATTTAGGATAATCCAATTTTCGCAAATCTGAACATGCGTCAGCCCCAATTAGTTCCAATTTCCGGAGGTTCTACTGTATATATTTTGAGGTTAAAACTTCATGTTAAGTGGTAATATCTACTTTATAGTATTGCGTATTGCATGAGAATATCCGAAAGTATCGAATTTTGACATTGTGCTAATGGCATTTACCATGCACTTTTTTTCATGAAGCACAAAATCACAGAATTCCCATGATATTTGCATACTGTGTTTTATCATGTAATTATTGCCACCACGTAAAAGTCGAACAATAATATTTAAATACCGAAAATTGGAAACTCGTCTACGAGTTGTCTGTAACTCCAGCCGTGTCACAACACGTGGAACAGACAGGATGGGAAGAACCGAAGCTGGCAGTACCGTGACGAAGCTCCCCTCCTTCAAGAAGAAACAAAGTAGGAAGAGTGCTGTGGTGTTGCTAGGCAACCCATTTCCCCTTCTCACCAGGCATGTAAGGGGAGGATGCGACACTGAGCCTGGCAGTGAAAAACTACACCCGAGCGTGTCTGAGGGTAGCAGACATCTGCCGACCAAGAGAAAGAGAAAATGTGAGGATGGCACTCTAGTTGCTAGGCAACCACTTCCCCTCTCACAAAGTATGTAAGGGGGGAAGTGAGGCCACACCTTGCGCTGCAGAGAGCTGAACTGGACGGAAAGAGAAAACAATAGCGTTGGTTGCTGCACTTGTTACTCAATACACTCTCTGTTATCCAACATTCTAATAAACCAACGTTACTGTAATTTCCTTAAAGTTACAAAATAAACTAAAAAAAATGTGAAATCACAAAAAAGTGTGCACTGAACTATTTTATCCTTGACCTTTGATTACAGCTTTCACCATGGAAATAAGATTCTACTGAATCAAAGGAGACAGTGCTGCTGGTGTATAATTTTTTATATGATGTTTGAGTTACGGGCCATCCACCATTTGATTCAAGTGTAATGTGGGGTTTTATATAGTTTCTGTGCATGTCGACAACACTGTATAGTAAAATGAACTATTTTCTTGGCCAAGTTGTTTTCTGTTCATGGCAATTTTAATTTGGTATCTAGAAAAGTATCGGTATTGAGTATTGTGAGAAGTTTTGGTATCGATACTGGTAAAGAGTATCGAGAAAATGTGGTATCATCCCTTCCCTAATATCTACATTATATTATGTATTTTTTTTATTGAATTTTACCCATATTAAGTGTTTATTAAAGAAAACAAAGAATAACAGACACAAGGCAATTTGGATTAATTTAAAGCTTTCTCTCAATTTACACAAAATGATGCACAACAAATTAATATTTTGCTGAACAAAAATTAATAGTACACATATTTTATCATTGTGATAATGTATTACATTTTAAAAATCACAGAAATTATTGAAAAAATTTGAGAAAAAGCATTGAAAAACATACAGAAACTACCTTGTCAAAACTAAAGAAATCATGGAAACATTTTCACAGAAAACATGTATGTGGATTTATTCACAAACAAAACAATATTTTAAAAGGTAGGCATGTTCTGCTAAAATTATTCTTTATAACTTTATAACCTTCAAAACCCTAATATTATCTTTATTTTAAAACTGAAGTTTTTGAGTTTAATAAGAGAGCTTGAGCTTGGACCTAAGGGACTTTTCAGTCAGTTTGCTTGGGCTCAACTCAAACAAATAATCTCACGCTGGCAGACTTCTAGAACAGACAAATCTGTTTTTTAATTTTGTGTAAGAGAGGAAACAAGAGAAACTCAGTGGATATTTTTCATGTGATTCAATGGCGAGTTATAGTCTTTAGCATACTTTCCAAAGGAAAGAAATGCCTGAGAGCTTGCTTTCGTGTCTGTGTGTGTATCCCTAAAAACTTTTCAACAAGTGAATCAAATTTCACTAAAAACTCAGTACACATGTAGTACTTAGTAAGTAGATTTTCACCATGCTGGGCACTTACTTTCAAAATGGAAGGCATTTTAAAATGTAAGGTGATAGGTCATATATTGGGAACCATTAAACATATTTATACCAAACTTAGTATGCAGGCAGTGTATCATGTAAGCATTGCATTTAGAGATGGATATTGTTGTTGGTCTACCATTTTGTAAGACAGCACCTAATAAAATATAAAACCTTTAGGTGATATCTTAAAAACTTGGTAAGTAAGAAATACTATGGTATGCCATGTAAACATATGCAACAGTAGTATAGTCGGGCTGATCCAGAGACACAGGCTCCTTGTTATACGATTCAGGATTCATCCGTCATCTTGGTTGACATCACAGGCAAAAGTTGCGGCCGGTGGCCATGTTCATCTCCCCCCTTGGCCCTCCCATCCCAAAGCTGGCCATTCCCAGCGACCTGTAACCCTCACCATACTCACCTCCCCTATCCTCCTAACCTACACGCTGCAAAATTGTAAAAAAAAAAAAAACAAAACAAATAATTCTAAAATTCAGGAAACATAAAATGTTACCCTACCCCCTCTTGCCACTCCACCGCCCTCCAGGCACTTAATAAATTAATCGTTGGCATTACGTAACAAATTATCCCTCCACCCTTACCAATCAATCGTATCTGCGATTGGCCACTAAATTACACCTTTAACACACACATTTCTCCAGTATTATACACTATAGTGTGTGCTAGTTATTTATTTTTAGCATCTACCAACAGAGCTCTCCCATTTCGTTAATTCCCAAACCTTTTGGCAACGATACACCCTCCAAACATGGAGTATATAATCTTTACTAATTAATAATGATATTTGAATTTAAAACAAAACATATTTAATTAAATCTTTGCTTTATAAAATCTAAGTCGTTTCAGCACCTACTCGAACAAATTCTCATCTAGAAACTTCGTCAGGTGGATCTCCTTGGCGTAAAAAAATGCCACGGATGGGTACATTGTTCACGTACAAACGCATTGAGACAATGGATCAGATGTGGATTTGGCACACAAGAAAACGTTATGGAAGAAAGCCATAAAATCCAATGCTCTGGCTCGTCGGCACCTACAACCATACACATCTCACAATAATGAAACTACGTACAGTCTATACAGGAATAATGATAAATGGTTCCTTGGTGCTGATGAAATAGAGTTTCTAACAAGTGACATCATCCAAGTAGGTGATTACTAGATGCGCGGAACCCCCCCGCCTTTTTGAACTTCTATTTCACAAGGAACCTAGGGAGTTTACAGAATCCGACCTGATGAAATACAAGACGTTGCTAGAATTCACGCATGCACTTTACCAAGATACCGATCCCAAGACCGGTGCTTATAAGGACGAGGATCATGAAAAAATATACATTGATGCAAACCTCTTCAGTGGCCTAGCACTGAAATGTGAGGAAGGTCTGAAGATAGATGGTGACAAGAACATCAACTACGTGTTTTGGGATGGTCCGAATGAACTGGTGGATAGTGCGACTAACAGTCGCTTCGCAAAGGGTTGGAAATTATTTGCACACCAACAAAATTATATCCATCGTAGAAGAACTGAATGAGGGAGACTACATACAATGAGTCAGTTGGGAATCACCCTCAATCTGCATGTAACTGCCAGATGCAACTACCGTCAATGCAAGGTCATGATTTGCAGGATGAACGACCTGTTTCAAGCCAATCTCAAGCTACCTGGTTTTATTACACAGTGTTGTGGTAGATAGTAGACTGGTGAGAGGATTGAAACTTGTGATGCTGGGATAATCTCCATGTGTCCACTGCCTCTGGTTAGAATAACGGTGGGTCCTGATGTCTGAAAGAGTAACAACACTGAGTACCTGCCTTCACTGTCCCTAGAGTATGTGTGTACAAAATGGGTTTCACACTGAATGTCTCCCTATATAAGTGTTTACTTAGTGGGAACTCCTCCACCTCCCAAAAACATCTGATCACTTTAAATAGAGAAGGAACAGTCAAAAGCAAAACACAAAATTACCCAACTGTAACGGAACATCTTTGCTCCACACGCCCTACGAGGATCCAACGTAGGACAGAATCCACAGCTGTAGGAGTGCCTTCAATTTTACCTCCTATTAAAAGATGTGGGAACATGTCTACACCGATAAGTAGCTCAATTGTGCTGGGTGTGTCAAAGGTTGGATCAGCATTGCGCACATCCCCAGAAAGCTGTACACTTGACTATTTTGTGAGATTATAGGAAGCACAAAGTCATCAACAGAAGAATGAAAATTTCCTTGTAGGGGAGACATTACAATGGATGTGTATAACTTAGGAACATTGACTGGAGTGTTAGAAAGACCTTGAACAGCTAAGTTAGTTCTTTTGCAAGGCAGCCACAAATTTTTGAGGTAGTGCTCAGTGATAAAACTTGCATGGCTTGCCAAATGCAGTAATGCTCAAACAACAACATGAGCTCCAGAAGCACTGATAATGTGTACCTCTGCGGTGGACGACAAAACACAGTCAATACTGAACTTGTGACAGGTATTACTGCAGTTACAATCAAGCGGGGCTCATCTTGTGATGCGGAGCTGGAGTCTGCAGTCTCATCAGCACTCTGAGTGTAGACAGCCTTCCCGAAGTGCAACAGCGAATGGTGTCGTGAACCACAGCATTTACAATGAAACTTTGTAGGCCACTGTTTTACTTGATGAAAATCAATAGGGCATTTGAGAAATAATTTTGTGTTCCTTAAGTAACTTGAAGCGATCCTCTTGAGAATGTTTACAGAACTCTGAACATTTGTGCAGACTGTAAGGACCCTTACACAAGCCACATGCTGAATAAGTATTTACTAAACATTTGGACGTTTGCTCATGATCAAGCAGCCATTATGATGGAGTTATTATCTTTGACTTAAATGGAATAATAGTAGCACTCTCAGATTTGATGGGGCCTACTACCTATTGAGCATTGCAATATTTCTCAAGAAACACAACCTATTTATCTGATGTGGGAAACTCATCAAAAAAGTCATCTTAAGTCACAACAATCTTCTGGCACATCAAAAGCTTTCAGAGCAGAAACATTACCTGTGATGATGGACTGTAAGTGATGCAAGGGTTTTGCAGTCAACAGAAGCTGAGGGAACTTGCAGTAACATGTCAGCATGCATTCCTAAGAGAAGGCTTTTGTTTTCATACTGGGTTGTTAACAGTTTAAAGCAACACTAAAATTGGAGTCCTACATAGGCAATGACTGTACAGAACGATGAGTCTCACCTCTTCACACCCAGGAACAAATCAAGGGATCATTAGGGCGACAACAGCCGAAAGTCTGGTCTGAAACTGTTCCCAAATATGCAGCACGTCAGAAGGAAGTACGTAATCCCAGCCTCGATCCAGACTACACAAATGCTGTATCACAAACTTGGTAAATAAGACAATGGGGACAGCCAACTGAGGGGATCAAATACCTGAGCAAGATCTGACAGAATACTTAGTTTGGTACGGATGGAAGATGATGATGATGTCAATTTGAAGCTCTGTAATTTCAGACTATTTTACAAGTTAGCAGCAACTCAGAATTGAAGATTTGCATTTAACATTTACAAAAACTATGACACGTAAAATTCTAAACACCAAAGGCTCACAATGCAAAATATATACGTAGATTAAAATAATGATACAAATAGATTTAATCGCTCTTTCAAGGTTTTTCATACAATAAATATTTAACTGGCAAATAATCCATGTAGTGCAAAATGTTTCAAAAATATCAAAAATTAACTCTGTTGACTAGAAATACTTCAAACACTCATACAAAAAGATAAAATATAAGTTACTCCAAAACAAACAATTAATATTTAATTGAGAAAACGAGCAGAGTAATATTAAAAGTTTCTGAAATACAACTAGTTACTTTGATGACTAGATAAATTCAAGGTATTTAATGGAACAATTTGACTAAAGGACGGCCGCGCTTCAGGCCCAGTAAGCCTCCTTTATGTAAAAATACAAGTTAAAATCCAACATAAAATATTACGTTAAAATAGTGAATCGATAGAGGCATCCATAGACCCTAACCATGTCATTAATATTATTAAAGACAAATTTGAACTTAAATTCGGACAACACAAAATCCAACACACGTGACAAGGCTTGACTACCAAAATTGGAGCCCATAAGAATACGAATAAACTCGTACTGGCTCCAAGGTATACTGAAGGCAGTGTATTACCTACACGAGGGATCAAGTAAACACTGATGGAAGTTGTTGTTCAATTCTAAGACGGAAAACACACGGGCTTTACCCCAGTGCTGAAGGGCGCAGTCAATGGTTGGCAAGGGAAAAGGATCCTAATGAATATTTTTATTTACCAGGAAATGGTTAACAACCTATCAGTATTTGCCACCATCCTTTTTACGCACCAAGAATCCCAGCGAACAATAATCCCAGGTAGAAGGGACTATCACACTTGCTTCTAACAATTTCTGAATGATTTCTCAGAATGCTTGGAGCTTGGGAGGGAGGCATTTAAAATGAAGGTCCTGGACCGGGATGTCATATGTCAGTGAAAACTTGTAAGGGAGAACATCACACTTTCCTATGCGTGGAGATATAATGCAGTTAAATTATTCCCTCAATTGATTCAAACGCACACAAAATTAATTGCCAAAACTAGTGCCATCCAACAAAGGAGAAAACACCTCTGCAACTGCGCCGAGCTGCAATCCCGTCCTGATGTTCGGAGCGAACCCAAATGACAAAACATGTCGAAGTTAACTGATGCCCTAGTCTTACCTAAAAATTCTAGGCCTAAAATCACATTGTGTGACAGATTAGAAAAAACCAAAATGAAAACATCCAAGAAAACCTACCGATCTTAAGTGTAGGCTCACCACCACGTTACTCTTAACGATGTCGCCGTTAGAGATAAATGCTTCTCTGAAATACAACTGACATGCCCCTAGAAATGATCTTGGAAACAAGCAATTTATTCAAAACGAATCACTCATAATAGCCCCGGTGTTTAACAAGGCGGAAAAATTTAGCTTCCCACAACTGATCAAAACTATACACTCACTTCCTGACAGTGTGCGGGACTTTATTTTTGAAGTGACTGAAGGCCCACACCCATTTCCAGTCACATTTTGTTTCCCGTCTTTTGGCAGGAACTACGGAGGTGACGGAGCTCGCTGCAATGGAAACATTTTCTCTCGGCCATCGTATGCCTGCTGTGTTGGCAATTCCTAGCTACGTGTTCCTGAGCTGCACAATTACTGCAACGCACAGAAGAACAGCGTTGCTCGATGTCCTGTTCATTGAAAATTCGGTTAGACAGCGCGGAGTTGCCATCCCGGTCGACTCACACGGGAGAGGGGGGAAACAAACACGACATTCGCTGGAAGCCACATGGCGACCTTGAACCTCAACTGTCAGCTGGCGCAGCTCGTGAAAATTACGTGGCGTGGAAACGAGCATGCATTGTGCCCGTACAGAGGGGGCGAAATTGTCAATGATGACAGTGATTAATTATGTTCTGCTCATTTGCAGAAACAAGGCATCGTGATATGCACAAATAGAATCTACAAACTCATACATTGGCTCACCCGGCCTTTGAAATCTAATAATAAAGTCATGTTCACACTGGTGCTTAACGCGTGGGGGGAACAGAGCCTGAAACACCCAGCGTTTAAAACCCAAAAGGTACCAACTTCTAAGGACATAACCTCCTAACGGAGTAACTGTAATACAAATCCTTCACACTTGATGGCAATGGCTTTTAACAAACTGTCCTCTGAACTCAAATACAAACTGGCTAATTTATTTACAGCAATAAAAAATTGCAAAATTTGGACAGGTTCTAAGGAAGTCATTGGAGAAATACGTTGAAAGGAAAGCATGAATAACTTGTCAATTTTAGGGTGCCCATTGGTGACACTCACCAGGTTCGCTCGCTTGGAGGATGTCGCCATCAGACCCTGACCATGCCAACAGCCCAAGGCCGCTCGGCGCAGCTCCGCCACCTTAAAGACCTCATCCACTTCATAATTGAGGTTGCATAGAAAATTTATCAGCTTGTCGCTCTTCCGAGTGAAGATGAATCCTACCTCAGCCATTTCGTGTGACAAATACAAAAGACAGATATGAGAAAAAACGTACCAGAGTAAGCGCAGAATTACTTGAGCCGTAGCACCAATAATACGAAGACGACTTTCAAACTCTGTATATTCAGAATATTTTACAAGTTAGCAGCATTGAACATTTACAAAAAATACGACATGTAAAATTCTAAGCGCCAAAGGCTCACAATGCAAAAAATATAGATTAAAATACTCATACCAATAGATTAAATTGCTCTTTCAAAGTATTGCATAGCTCAAAGTATAATAAATATTTAACTGGCAAACAAGAGCCAAGTAGTGTAAAACCTTTCAAAAATATCAAAAAGTAACTCTGTTGAATAGAAATACTTCAAACACTCATTAATCAAAGACAGAGAGGTTGGGATAGTAACTTGGGTTTGTTTGAATGTGGCTTTAAATTCTGCTGTACATGGAAGCACACATCAGTCTCCCAGTGTGGTGCTGTTTGGTAGAGAGATACTGATACCTGCCCAATGCTATGATTTATAAGTAGGTATTGAATCTGCTCTCTGCGTAAGGCACCAGCAATTGAGGCTAGCCCTCAGTGTTAGGGCGTAGAAATACGTCAACACTATTGTCTCTAGGTCCAATTTACTAATAAATTCACCTCGTTTTCAGGATACCAATAAATCAGTTTTATTAACGCTTAACAGGGCCACTTATACATGTACACAGGGGACAAAACTCCCCTTCCATTTTATACGTAGGCTCCGTATTGTTTGGCGTGGCGCTTCACGTCTAGGAGG
>NQII01000273.1:299223-313257 GCA_002778355.1 Clitarchus hookeri | reverse complement strand
CCGTTCCTCCCGCTCTCCCGTCGTTTTGTAGACTCCATCGCCATATTCAACTTGCACCGTCCCTGCACGTGGCCGGGGTGCTTGCCGCGTCCCCCCTGAGTTGTAAAACACGTGGCCGCTGCTCCTGTGGTCCGCAGTCGGCCTGGCGTCGCCCCTTGATTCTGGCCTGGAAGTTTATTGTTCCATTCTGCACGTGCTGGAACTCTTGGGTGGCCCTTTTGGTTCAGCGCACGTGTTTTTTTTATGCCTCCGGATACCGTGTCGTTATTCTCCCAGTACGCCCACTAAAAGCTCTCAATGTTTATTGCTGAAACTAGCCCGGGACAGACTCAGGGCGACCACACCCAAGTCGCAGGGAAGGCAGCTGCGAGATGCAGCTGCATCCGCCTTCCTCCGCACGTGGTCGTTTCGCCGGACCGTCCTGGCGCCATTCTCCCATCACGTCCTTAAAACCCTTAATCCTTATTGCGGTCATCTGCCTGCGAGCTTCGCCAGAGCGTGTGTTCTGACGAATAAAATATAGGGACGCAGAATGCGTCAACTCCCCACCGCCTGTTGCGTCAGTGCACGCTCTTGCATTACTTCATCTTATGGTTGTCATCTGGGCTAGACGCGGTTCTGTGCGTTTGCGCGGCGCTGCTCCCGCGTTGTCGGGAGGTAGTGAAAACAGCTGGGGCGGTCTTCTGCTTCTGGCCTCGTTAGGGGTGGAGAGGGGTGGTCCCCCCTCCGTACTCTGTCGCGTGGCACTCGGCAGTGCTTCTGAGGGAAAGTTATGGCTTCTGCGTCACAAACCAGTTTGTGGGGGGTACACCCTCTTACAATTTAAGGAACATCGCAGGCCCGCAAACCCTGGGGACCGAGCTTCTACCTGCTCCTAATTCTCAGGGGTGGGGGGTTGTCTCAACACTTCATACAATTGACAAAAAGTACAAACAAAATAAACCTTGGTTACATTGCACACTCCTCGTACATCATTACAATGAATTACACTGGTTCATTACACCCTCTGTTCTGCCGCACTAACCGGCCCGTCCAGGTCGGGGTCATTTTTACTGAACAGTTGCCAACAGGTTATGCGAGCAAGCTTCTCTTACTACTTAGGAACAAAAACCCCGTTATCTTATGAGCCTCTCTGCCCCTCCACACGAGCGGTCTGACGGTGGGCCAAGATAAGCAACACTGACCCGAGCGGCAAAATAAACACACTTTATTCATGGGGGCTGGTAGGCGCCTCAACAAAAAAACACATCCTTTTCTCCTCCGACCTCGTGACTCGTACCCGAAAGAAATAACTTACAATGGCTGAGGCTCTAAATCTCGAATTCTACTACGTATTTACGCCTTTTTGTACACATAACTTGCCAATGGTAAACAACAAGTGAACATCGGTAAACCCTACATAACCATTGCTACACCATGCATGGCCCTGGCCGTGATGTGAACACACGTTATTTATGAGGGCAGGTAGGCCTCTCAAAACAAACTTCCTGGCAGTCTTTTACTCACTATGACTCGGGCGGTAAAAAAATACTCATATTCCTATCTCGGCTGGCGGCTTAACTCTCGAATTTCAACTTACACACTAACCCTTGTTAATTATAACACCAACTCTGACGAGCTAAAATCACGCGAATTTAACCGTATTTTAATTACCGCGGCACTGCCACTTTACCGCATAAAACTACTACATACCTTAAGAATTTCTTATTAAAACTCTAGGCCAAAGACTCCAAAAGACAGTACAAATTTTTGCCACTAGTAGAAATTTTTCAAAAAAATTTTTATTTCAGAACTTTCAAATCACCGGTTAACCTATAAATTGGTCTCTTAAAAATAATCCAAGTTATCTCGGACCTTTCAAAAAACATAACCTTCCGTTCTACCCAACTCGGGCCATCGAAATAAAACATTTAATTTTCCCGACACAACTACTTGGAATACCACGTATCTCGTGTCACGCACGTCCTCGCGGTCATCTTGCGCGCGGCGGGAGCCCCGCCCTTGGGCCGGAGCCTAGGCCACTCACGGTCCTCTCACCTCGTAGATTCAAAATTACTAATTCTTACTCGTTTTTCAAGCGATATTTACTAACCTGCGGATTTTTCAGTAGTAATACGTAACAAAATATAAAAACTACTGATTTAAAACCATGATTCTCGCTGTCAGCGTCGTTACGCGAAGTATACTCGTCACAAGCGGTCCACTCATACAACAAAAACGTATTATCAAATGCAGTCAACGTCATAAGCCATGACAATTAAGAAATTAAATAACTCACATATGGTTCTCTACACTATATTTAGTAGGCAGCTTTTTCCCGTAACACTTTACATACTATATACCTCCAGTAACAGGTATATGAAAATTAATACTTAGCAACTTAACCAAACTTTGGCGATTAAAAAGTATTAAGGTTATTGCCACTGTCTGTGTAGTGACAGGTTGTGATTTTTACTGGCATTTCTTACTGGTATCTGTTGGGTTATCTTTTAACACACTCGTAACAATGCTTTACAGTGGGAAACAGAAAGTAAAATCACTGTTGATACACAGTGGTAAACAAAAAGTTAACAATATACAAACATCGGTGAACATCTATTAATTGGGGACACACAAGTGCAAACAATCAGTAACTGGCAAACAGTGCTACTGATGAATTTAGCTCGGGTACAATGAGACAGATGTCCTGCCTCTTTTGTTGCGGACTTTCGTGGTTTTCACTGTGCATGTTTGAACACATAATTACACTACAACATTGACTTGATAAGTTGGCTGAAGGCCTCTCCACACTTCGCACTTGCGGTTTTGAAATTAATGAAATTAATTGGTCCCTTTTCACTCGGTAAACTAAATATCTTCTTCTGCGCGGTCTTGCCTTTGTTGCTCTATGAAGAGAGGGGGGGGGTGTAGCGTGGTTGACACTTTACCTGGTGCTGACTGCCTTCACGGCCCCTGGAATAGGTGGGGCCTGGAGAAGTCCCGTCGGTTGTTTACTTACGGCTGGCTGGAAAGGGACAGCCTCATCTCTCCCCGCAATGTGGGTTTGGACCGCCTGCTGGGGGGAGGGGGAAGGTCCCTACTTCCATCTCTCCTTCAGTTGTTGTCTCCGGGCTGCAGTACTGCAGCCGCCTGGCTTCCGGGTCGGCTGTTGTTTTTCCTTGATGTTTGCTGGGTTCGACTCTTTGCCGATGCAGTCCACTTCATTTTCTCTGCGGCCTCTTCCTATCGTGTAGTTGCCACTTCTCCTTCCGTCTTCCTTTGCTCGCCTGGTTTCACTCGTCGCTCTCAGTTGCATGTTACTTTGTTCGGTTTTTCTCGCCGCGATTCTTCGCCTGCCTTCTTCACCCGGTTATCCCAGTGTGCGCTACAGCTTCTGCTAGCGCTCTCACGCCTCTTTCCTCTCTCTTTCGCGTCGCGTCACATTTCTCGTCGTCCGCTTCACATGGGTATTCCCGTGCGCGCAACAGTCATGGCTGGTGCTTTAACTCCAGTGTGCTCGCCCGGGTTTGTTTATCTTCGGGCACCGACTGCGCGATCTTACTGGGTTTATTTGGCAGCTTGCGTTTACCCCTATCTCGCAGTCTCTGTACCATACAGTGAACTATTTTCCTGCCCTTTCTCTGCCGCTCATCCGAGGGGTCTTATGGCGGGCGGAAATACTGGTATACTTGTTCAGAAAGTGTCACTATTCCCCATCCAGGGAATTAGTACTTACTTTTTCCTATTTTATCTTTCACCGGCGCTCCGGTTACTGTAGTTTGTCGGCACGGTAGTTTACCTGTCCGCCTGAACCCACGTCGTTTTCACCATCCAGTGAAATTGACCTCCTTATCTTCGCTACTACGTCCTCTCGCCCGCTCCTGGCTACGTCCTCTTGCCCGTTCCTGGCTACGTCCTTTCGCCCGCTCCTGGCATCCGCTCCTCGTCATGCTCGTAATTTATTGCCCGCCATTCTGTGGGCTGTGGCCTATGGTTTCGCTAATCTCCCTCGGTTCTCCCGCCTTACTCTCTCTGCTTGCACCTCTCACTCATGCCCGTTAATTCTTCAGCTGCCTGCTTCGGTAATTGAGACTCTTAAAGTAATATTGCTGGACGCTACAGGGTGTTTTATCATAGCCTCCCTGACGTCTGTGTTTAGCCTGGTTGGCTCGTTATTGTTCACCGTCTGGTGACGTAGGTTTCTATTTTTCTCCGCCTTACTCTCTACATTCCGCGCACGTCTGCGGCCTGCCATTCTCGTCTGGTTTATTACCTGTTCCCTTCTCGGTTCTACTGTCTGTAATAGACGCCACGGGTTTAATTTTACGACTAATCGAAGTCACGAGGGTTGATTTTATGACTCCCCTGAAGTCGTGAATGTGCCCGCTGCTCGGTCGGGGCAAGGTCCCCTTTCTCCCGGGTATTTAGCTTGTCCTTGCCTCCGTCTATACAGACTTCAGCGTGCCCCTTCGTTGGGCGCCAAAATTGATACCTGCCCAATGCTATGGTTTATAAGTAGGTATTGAATCTGCTCTCTGCGTAAGGCACCAGCAATTGAGGCTAGCTCTCAGTGTTAGGACGTAGGAATACGTCAACCTATTGTCTCTAGGTCCAATTTACTAATAAATTCACCTCGTTTTTAGGTTACCAATAGATCAGTTTTATTAACGCTTAACAGGGCCACTCATACATGTACACACGAGACAACACTCCCCTTCCCTTTTATACGTAGGCTCCATATTGTTTGGCGCGGAGCTCCGCGTCGGGGAAGGGGGGGGGGTGCAAGATTCTTCACACTCGCTGGATGACTCTACTTATCTGGATGGAGGCGCTGTCTTCTCTCGGCTGGAGACTTGGGACTGCTCCGGCACTTGATGGGCGTCTCGACGCCCTCTTGAACTCCCGGTTCTCTCCGCACTGCTCGCTCGACGACGTCTGACTGACTGATCGATCATCGCACTGGCTTCGTCCGGCTCCGACCCGGATGCCTCGCTTCAGGTCCCCCGACTGACTGCCTGACTGCTCGATCCTCGACTGACTGACTCGTTCCTCCCTCCTTCTCGTGGTTTTGTAGGCTCGATCGCCATATTCAACTTGCACCATCTCTGCACGTGTCCGGGGCGGCCGCCGCGTCCCCCCTGAGTCGTAAAACACGTGGCCGCTGCTCCTGTGGTCTGCAGTCGGCCTGGCGTCGCCCCTTCGACTCTGGTATGGCCGTTTATTGTTCTGTTCTGCATGTGCGGGAGCTCTTGGGTGGCCCCTTTGGTTGAGCGCACGTGTTGTTTTTATGCCTCCGGATATTGTGTCGTTATTCTCCCAGCACGCCCACTAAAAGCTCTTAATGTTTATTGCTGAAACTAGCCTGGGACAGACTCAGCCGCTGGTGTGGGCTCAGCGTCCCTTGGCAGCTGCGAGATGCAGCTGCATCCGCCTTCCTCCGCACGTGGTTGTTCCGCCGGGCCGTCCTGGCACCATTCTCCCATCACGTCCGTAAAACCCTTAATCCTTATTGCGGTCGTCCGCCTGCGAGCTTCGCCAGAGCGTGTGTTCTGACGATTAAAATATAGGGACGCAGAATGCGTCACTGTACATAACCTCATTTGAGTTCACACGTCAAACATTTTCTGTAGGAAACCATTTTCACTAATATTATTATCGTCTATGTACGTGTTTTGCATATTTTCATTACATTTGTTTCACTACTATTGCTTTTGTTTTGGAAAATGGGAATTTCACACTATTTGTAAAAACGTTTAAGCCGGCATGCTTGAACGCTGTTTTTATACATTCGAAAAATTCTGCATACTAAGTTTTCTGCCAAAGAGCAAGCTTATTTCAGTCTGTGATGATTGCTAATAGTATAAGGAAAATTTTATTTGAACGATATCCGGTAGACATAGCTGTCCAAATAATTGAGCATTGTTACTTAGGCCGGTATTCCAGAACATTCAGTTCATCATGTTCTACCATCTTGGGCGATAGAAAAGCCATCACTAATCCTTAACTGGTAGAATGTATTTCTGAACGTGTTTTCTCTGTGTCCTGAAGGTGGGCTTACACTGAGGCAACTATGTGCTACAAGTCGCATACGACGATTCTTTTGCATGCGAACAGTCGCATGCAACTCCCTTTGCAACCATGCCGCATGCTACAAACTGTTTACACAGTAGGCAACCAGTTTTTCAGTTACAAGCATAATAAACAATTGCATGAATCAGGTGTCTTTTCAACTATATCCCTTTCACGGCAAAGAATTGCTGCTGCTGCTTTCATAGGAAATAACCAAAGGATGTAAAAAGAAACGGGGAAGAAGATGGTGGAAGAGGAAATACTTGTGTATCGAAAATGAGGACAGAAATACACTGTTAAGAGAACTTTGTCGTGAAGATGAATGAGACTTTGCTAGTAAATGACAAGAATGTGTCGTGATGATTTCAAACATCCACTGATATTGGTTGGTCGCGCCTATAATTGGCTATCAGGACAGTAGGTATTCCTGCAAGTGTGAGACTTGCAGTAACCTCGAGATTTCTTGTAACTGGTGACACGTTTAAGTACTTAATGTACTTATTCAAAGTGTCTGACTTAGCAACTTCGCTGATAGTTGCTAAAGTTTGTAGAGCTGTAATAGATGTTCTAGGAGACTACATTAAGGCAAGGCTAAGAAAATAATAGTAATAAATCATAATTCACTAACTGCATATTTATGTTACGTGTTACGTGCGATTGTGGACCGACTTCAGTATTAACTACTCAGAAGGCAGCCACTTCCATGTTTGGAATGAGTCCTGTGTCATAGGCGTGACTGTCACCTCATGTGTCTTCATGGTCTTGCTTTCAGCACTGGCCATTAAACACACCCCCATCGCTGCTCGGAACTAAATATTGTTTATTTTGTGTTGTGCCGCAATTTACGCAGTCTTACCGAGCTGTCGTATTTCATTTGCGACATGCTTGCCATATGTGGCGCAGGCGTCCAGTTTTACTGATTCTTTTATTATGGCATATGCTTCGTCCACCCTGGGATCGCTTGTCTTCATTTTTCTTTTAGCTGGGGTGTGATGGATAACGTGTTTCAGTCCTCTCTTCAACTTCATCCAGTGTAGATATAGATACTGGGGGACTGTCGTGGCCTGGCTCTCTTGTCTCGACATTCTCAAAAGAAAGAAACTATTTGTATTTGTATTTTTATAATTTATGAACGGGCCTCATTGAAGTTGTTTGCCCAAACTACCTGTTGTTATATATTTTTTTTTACACATTACATATACCTTTTTTTTTTCTTTTTTTTTCCTTCCCGTCCTTTTCCAGATTCCTGCAAGTGAAGTGGAGTGGCTAACAATAGCACAAGATTTCTGGACAAGATGGAGTTTCCCCCATTGTTTGGGAGCATTAGACGGGAAGCATATTTGGTTATAGTGCCATGTAAATAGTGGAAAGTCATTTCTTTAATAATAGAGAACCTATCAGTATAGTCCTAATGACTTCTGTAAATGCAAACAATTGTTCCCGGTATGCGAACGTAGGCTGTCGAGGTCACATATCAGATGTAGGAATCTTCCAAAATACTTATTTCCACGAACAGTTACGGCAAAACTAGTTAAAACATTCCACCTCATCAACTGTTTGGTCGTGAAAATCCATGTCCATTTGTTGTCTTAGTAGCAGACAACGCTCTTTCCTTAACCTGCAACATTATGAAACCCTTTGCGGGAAATTTAGCCCTTTCACCAGAAAGAATATTCAACTACCGGCTTTCACGTTTAAGAAGGGTAGTTGAAAATGCATTTGGTATTTGGTTTGCTGGCATCTGTCTTTCCAGTATTCAGCAATCCTTTACTCTTAGATGTAACAAATGTCGGAGTGGTCGCAACAGCAGCCGTATATCTGCGTAACTTCCTCCGACACAGCAAAACACCAGGATCTTTGTATTCACCTCCAGGATCCTAGAAGACACTGAACATGGTACCATTATTGATGGTTCTTGGAGGCACATTACATCGGCTGACACAGGAATGACTAATACGGGAAGGATACCTTAGAAGTCTCCTCCCGATGCAAAGGCGATACAAGAAGACTTTAAGGAATTTTTCATGTCACGTGATGGAAGAGTTGAATGGCAAGATAGGCTGGGCTAGATTCCCAATCATTTGATCTGCAATCCAAACATTAGTATTTTGGCGGGAGTACCTCGTCTTCTTTATATTTACTTGCGCAGTAAGTCAAATTTGTTACATTTAAAACAAAATATAAGTCACACAAATGTAAATCTTTAAATCAAACAATAAGTTCATTAGCCTGACTTCCTTCAAATGGAAACCATTCTCGTGGTTGATCCTTTGCTGCAAATTTTCCTGTCCTCAGGATGGAAAACTGTGCAAAGGTATTTTATTCGCTTTTTCATTTGATTAATGTCCGTGTTGTACTTTTGTCCTAGTTCTACCAAAACATCTCTTTTTATTTTGTTATTTTTGTATTCACTATGTCGTGTGTCCTACAAAACGCCTCTTTCCCGATAATCTTCAATAAAATTAAGAGTCACTTTGTTACTGAACTCCAATCGACCTTCAGTGCCTTCGTTTAAAAACACTACGCTCGTTGCTAGTTGCACGCAACGAAGTCCCACTTGACTTGGGTCACTGCAACTGCTTTCCACTAGTCGCATGCCACAATGTAATCACTTGCGATAAGGAACAACTGCGTGCAACATATTGCATGCGACCTAGTTGCCTCAGCGTAAGGCTACCTTGAGATGATGTTGGATGTGCCGCTGTTTGGCATTCGCCGCCGATGCTATAAACAAATGAAAGCAACACTGAAGTGTTCATTTGCAATAGTGTTTGCAAAAATAAATACCTGCACGGTTTATTTATTATGTCATCTGTAGTGCGGGCAGTTATTACAGGCTTGAAGTAACTCTGCATAGATTAATAAAAATAACTATTATTTTTATGGTCTGATGTGTTTATCTAGTTCTTTATTGCATGTCAACTTATGGAACGTATTATGGTATGTTTCATGTTTGAAATGTGGAAATTATAGACATAAATTTAAAATGGTGCATATGCATTTGAACAGCAGAATTGCAACTTTATATTTATATGTTCATACTAATAAATAAATCTAATATATTTAGCAGTCCTGCAAATCTCAGCCATATTGTACATATTGTTGAAGCAGGAGTCAGATTGCTAAAAGGGATAAAATTACACATTGATTAAGTTAATAACCCCAATGCGAAAACACTGAACAGGAATGCAGTCTTTCATTTGTGCTGTTTGTATCATGGGAACTGAATACATAACATTATTTTAGGTCCTGGTAATAAACATTTGTTACCTGCCCCTGTGTTTTAAGTAAATTTCTGTACCAATATACTGTATGTGCGGTGTTAAATGTTCCCAGAAATACACATTTCATCCAACTTGTACTTCATACGTCAGTTTAATTATTTTATGAGTTTTACTGCCTGGAATGTAGCATTTTTTTTTGTAACTTGTTGAGCCGTTTCAAATGTTAAAATCGCAGATATGCCAAACCTGCAGGGAAACGTTACAAAGTTATGATATACACATATATACGTGACCTTTAAAACATTACTACAGTCGCAACAGCCATTCACTGTTAAAAGATGTAAATGTTACTACTGCAGTTTTCACTGTCACTTTGAAACTAAGGCTACTCCATGGGTCAACGTCACTTCGTACGCATGCATATCACTTTTGCAATGAACACGTCTTATTATTAAATAAATTGTAAATATTATATACAAAAAGATACTTTACTGTAGACATTCAGTAAAACTCGTAGATTTGGCTGAAACAGCTATTGGTGACTCGGCACAGTTCATTAACACCGGAATGTAACCATCTTTCCATATGCCCAGAGTTAATATTTGTGCTTGCTGTTTGTCGTTGGTACTGTATTTAGATACATCAGCCATCACTGCGCTGTAAGGAGGTGCAAGTCTGCGAGTGCATTTTGCATAACAAGAATGGTTAACAGACTGCTTATTGAAAATAAGAACATTGTTTGTGTTAAAAATAAGAATAGATCTGTTTCTACAAAGTCATGGGCCTGTACTTGGCTTTGTTATTTAAAACATCAATACATCTGTAGCCTTGAATGAAAGTAAGTTAATCTTTGTTGTATTTTCTAGATGCAGATTCAGAATGTGATAGTGATGGTGTGTCTAGCAGGCTGTGGTAAGTGATCGACGTGAATCTATTCATGCGTTGTGGTGAACTTTATGAGCATTTGTATTTGTCACATTGTGACAGTGCGCAAACAGAATTGCTGTAAGAAATTTGTAATATTATTCATGAGTGGTCATTCTTATTTGCACTTAAGAAAAAGTCTTTGTTATTGTACACTTAACAGACATAATTTTGCATAAAAAGTATTACACTCCCCTTGTTTGTTGTGCGAAGCAAATGGTGCATACAGTTGCTAAATTGTAATTTATTTTAGACATTTAGGAGTTGCACTTTGTTGCTTTAGTGATAGCATATGTATTAAAATTTTTACATTAAAAATTTTTGTTTTTGGAAATATTCTGGTAAGTTTTAGTTTTCAAGAAAACTATGCTTTTTAATTTGTTGTACATCATCTACGCTAAACACTTGTCACAGTAGTTCCATGTTGACTGCCTACTGTTCAGATAATTAGCTTTCCTTATTCTTAAAACCTTTTTTTAGATGTCTTGAGTATGATTACAGAAAATTACATTCTGTAATTTAACTATGTAAATGCAGCTTTGTTTCTCGTTACATATTCTCATCAAATATTGTGATGGAAAACTGTGCGGAATGGAACGAGTGAAATCCAGCACTGATTCATCAATTTACTGAAAACTTTATTTAAACAAAATGTCGTGAACAAGTGGTGTAACCCCTCTGTGGTGCCACCTGAAGTTTTCCTGAAATTTTTTTTCCTCCTTTTGTTTTCTCTTTTACTATTCTGGTATTGTAAAAGCATCCTGTTGTTTTTTTTCCTTTGGAATGGTTTAATTGATTCTTTGAGGACAGCCGTCTGGCAAAGAAGCTTTCTTCAGTGCAATGTTCGCCTTGATGCTTTCTTAAAATACCTACAATTTTTATAACTGAAATGGATACACTTAAAATAAATCATTGAAAATATTTGTAAACATTATTATTAATATTTATTTCATATAATCAGAGTAATTTGCTAGGATAGTGTTGCTTGGTGAAGTTTTCTTTGCAAAATGAGCTTTCCTATCCAGCTTTCCTAAACATTCAGAGTGGAAATACGCTTAAGTTTTCATTTAAAATAGAGGCTTAGTTGATCTTTAAAAACGTTTAATTATAGGTTGTTCATGGTAAAGTGAGCACTTTTGAGCCACTATTTACTTTTTATTTCAGCCATTTTTTAATCCTTTAACTACCTTTTTAAATAAATATTGCCATCTAAATAATAAACACAGTTTGTAGATTCCACTGCACTCGGAAGTTAACGTCTAAGGCTAAAATAAAATATATTGACTGTTATCCAAATGAGAGGACTTTCAGAAGTGCTCACTTTACTGTTAATAGCCTATTAATAAAAAGACAATAATTTCCTAGTTTTATTTATAAACAATGAAATAAAATACTTTAACCATCCTATTTTGACAACAATTTCTCTCTCTTGCTATTTATTTACTACTAATATTTTCATAATTGTTCCTCACCTCACAGAAATGAATACAGTTAAACACGACTGTATCAGGCTCCCACCTACCCGCTGCACGAAGTGAGCTGTAGAGGTTCAACATTATCACTTTGTTATAAAAACTGTTCTACAAGCCATTACGTAGTTCATATAAAAACAAGATGAAGGTATCCCACCCCGTACAGCTGTTAAGTGTCTTTGAAACTAGCCCAGCTTTGTCTGTAATGAGAAAATGTGTGCTGGATATGACAAAATAGCACCTTTTCAGAAACATTTCACATTCACAGTTTTAATAATTTTTACATAAAACTACTTAAGGGCTGTGCATTAGTTCTTAATCTTTCATTCCCATTGCAGTTTGCACTAGGTCACAACTGGAATTTTTGGGTTGGGGGAGGGGGATTTCTATCATTGCATGATTTGCGCAGAAATGCCTGCATCCCCAGAGTTGCTTGACCACGGCGGACAAATGACGAGGAAGAGCAACCTGCGTTGCACTAGGGGGAAGTTTTCCTCTCCCGCGGGGCCCCTTCTTCACGTCCTCTTTAGTCGTTCTAATTTTTACTTTGCACAACAATTTTAGTGTTTGAGATAACTGCTGTGCTTATTTGGTATTGGAATAGGTTTGATAAATTTTTGAAAATATTTTCGTATTTAATTATTTTGTGCATCAGACCAGAAAGCAGCAACTCCTGCAAAATAATTTGGAAAGACTCTGCTTAATGTTTTACACACTTCATCATAATTGTTTTTCCTTTCTCTGTAGCGTTATTGCTACTTCCTTTATATTACTCTCTTGTACATCTCTTTCGATTTCCTCACTCATTTCCCTCCCTTCCTCCATCTCCCCACTTTCACTTTAAATTACTTGGCAGAGTTGTATGAATCATATGTGTAGAAGTGGGATGAATCCTATTTACACATCTTAATTTTTTTTTATATCCCCCGTAGTGTCATCGAACCAGCCATGCAAACGACGAATGTATAAAGCCAATAGGATGGTGTGCGTATGTGATGCGACGTACTGTGATACGATAGACAAGATAGTTCCTTTACCAAGCGGTCAGTTCACGAAGTACACATCCAACAAAGATGGGCTGCGCTTCTACAATACCATTGGCTCATTCTCTCCTACCAGGAGTTATAATTCAGGTATGTTAATTTGGTATGTTAGTGTACATATATATACCATGATGCTATGACCTTAACCCAAGGGACCAGGTCAAGTCTTCCCTCCTCTGGAATCAAGGGACCANCAAGGGACCAGGTCAAGTCTTCCCTCCTCTGGAATCAAGGGACCATACTTGACAGAGTGGCTAGAGTGTTTGCTTCCCACCAAGGCAAATTGGGTTTGGTTCCCAGCAGGTCACCTCCAGATTTTCGCACGTGGAGATTGTGCTGGATGATGCCGCTAGTTGGTTGGTGTGTTTTCTCAGAGATCTCCCATTTCCCCTGCCCTTGCATTCCTGCACTGCTTCATATCTCGTGGTATTGTCTAGGTGTCTTCATCCGTGTAAAAGGTACTCTTGATCAATTTGGTTATGAATCCATCCTTTGCGATCACGTCCACCCATGCATGATTGTCTTTCCTCGGGAGAATGGGATCTTCAAGCACGATAATGCGCCTTGCCACATGGCTAGAAGTGTCCGCACATGGCTGGAAGAGCACGATCAAGACTTCAAAGTTCTTCCCTGGCCCCCAAACAGCCTCGATCTCACTCCAATTGAACATCTGTAGGACCGCCTCAATCATTGTGTTCGCCGTCTGTCCCCTCCACCATGCACCCTTCAACAGTTGTGGGACGCACTGCAGACAGCATGGCTCCAGATACCCGTGGAGACTATCAGCACCTGACTGAGTCACTACCAGCTCGTCTAACTGCTGTCCGTGCTGCGAAGGGCGGTTACTCTGGATATTAACAGGTGGTCGTAATAATTTNTACCAGCTCGTCTAACTGCTGTCCGTGCTGCGAAGGGCGGTTACTCTGGATATTAACAGGTGGTCGTAATAATTTGATTCAATTGTGTATATCAAACTAGTACCTTAATATTGTATTGTACTCATTTGTGCTCTATTGTACAAATGCTCTAATATAGTCAGTGGTATAAAAAAAAGTTGTACTATAAAATTCCCTCCGTTATTAGCCTTGCTCATTGCATGTGGTCTTTAAGTATGGTAGTTACTGTATATGTGAAAATTCAGTCATGCTGTTTCTCAGTAGTTTTTAAACTCATTTCCATAACGTAGAGGTAGTTGTGTGTGTGCCTGTGTGTGTCTCTCTCCCTCTCTCTCCCCCTCTCTCTCCCTTTCTCTCTCCCTCTCCCTCTCCCTCTCTCTCTCCCTTTCTCTCTCCCTTTCTCTCTCCCTCTCTCTCTCCCTCTCTC
>NQII01000273.1:270757-299105 GCA_002778355.1 Clitarchus hookeri | reverse complement strand
CCATACTTTCATAACAAATACATTGTAATTCTCGATCCCCAATATCTAATTGAAGTCGGCGTCACTGCTTCACGTGCTCGACATTGTACCACTGCAGCAGTAGTTTGTGTGCGTTTTTAACAAAAACAGTGGGACGTAGGTAGTTGTAACAAGAGGGCCATTTTTGTTAATTAGGTTGTACTTCTCAACAAACAAGAGTCAGATTTTCGTAATTCCTGGTGGTAAGAGAGTTGTATGCAATACGACAGTGGCCACCCCTGTTATTTTCATTACGAAGGGAGATATTAATGAGGGTTAGCTCTTACGTTGAAGATCCCGATAACATAAAACAATGTTTGGAGAGTTTCATTTTACTTTGCTACCGATATTTTGCAAAAATACAGTTTGAAATCTTGTTGAAGGGTTTATACCTCCGTATTCGGTTTAGTTCTAAAGTGTCGTATATGCTTTCCTTTTACTTTTTCATAAAGAATCACCTCCCGAAGTTTGTTGATCTAATTGAGAATTACCCTATATATGTGTGTGTGTTAGTTAATGAATCCATGTGAAAGCATCTATAAAAGCCATAACAGAAGGGTGTACCTATAATTTTTGCCATGTTTGTTGGTCAGGGAAATGCAACAGGATCCCTGGGAAAGTCAGNATAACAGAAGGGTGTACCTATAATTTTTGCCATGTTTGTTGGTCAGGGAAATGCAACAGGATCCCTGGGAAAGTCAGGAAAATGTCAGGGAATTTGTTTATAAGCATACTGTTAACCACCCTGCTGTGGAATAGTCTTTCAAGAGATTAGTTCTTGGAACTGTTGAAAGGCGCCAGTGTGTTTCCCACAACAGTGCACCGAGCAGCAAGGAGCATTTGACAATGAACCATTCTTGCTAAGAGTTCAGTGATGGCACGTGGTTTACAGGCAGAAGCTGTGGGAGACCTGGAAGTGGATAGTGGAGTCCACCAATCCCTTTTCACCATTCTTCTCTACTGCCCTAGCAGGATATTAAAGATGGATCAGAAGGCCACTTACATATTATAAAATTCCCCCATATAACATTTTCCTCTATAGATCACCATTATTTCATGGTACCTCCATTTCTCCATAATGCTTAATGGTTTCATTTCTCGTATATAACAACGTTAATATTTTCATCTCCTGCTTATAGCATCAGTATTTGCTCACTTCCTGGCAGAAACTCAAATGCTATTTTTCTCTTAAGTAAAATTTCAGACACATAAAATTGCAGTAGCTTACAGACATGAAAAACGGTTTACACTTGAAATATTAAGGATTCTAGAGGTGATAGTCGTGAAAATTACTAAGATAACCAAGAGTAGATGATTGAGCAAGCCTCCAGAATGTATGTCATTGTTCATTAATTGATGATGCTGTGGTCCATGGAATTCAGATTGCTGATATTTTTGCATCAAATGATTCAGATGAAGATGTAGAAGAACTTGACTAGCTATTTATATACAGAAATTGTTACATTAGAATTTGGTTTTGCTTGATGTGTCCCTGCTGGTGTAATATTGTTTCCTACTGTTGTAAGTAGTGCGTAGTGCACTTGTCCCACAGCTATGCCTATTTCCAGAGGCTCCATCATGAGAGCCTACCTTTCAGCTGTTCTGGGTGGTGGCAATGCTGACGTCTGCTAGCGTAAAGGATCGGCTCGTGTGTTACAACAAATCACATTCCATACTGTACTAGAAGCGAGAGGACGAGATCTGTGCCAAAGCGTACCCCGTCTCAGATCTCCTTGTACAACATAAGGCGGGCTGGGGAAACAGTAGGTGGGCCAAGGACATACGGCATGGATCTCGGAGCATTGGAGACTTTTGGCCGTACGCATCCTCCATCCACGTGCCCAGTTGATGCCGTCCCACGCTGATGCCGTTAGCAGCGAATCAAGAGGGAAGACTATACTCCCGTGAGTCGCAGGTCCCCACAAGAGGAGCATTCAAGTCGTGGTGACCGTGTTGTCTTGGTGAACAGGTCGTGAAGGTTTGACTTTATCCTTGCCAGTATTTTGTTTTGTGCGCCTGGACTATCAAGTGTTTCTAATGGAAATGCATAATTCAAGTTAAATACGAAATGTTTACTACTTAATAACATTTTACAGGGGTCCTTCTTGAAGTGTCGACCAACATAACATACCAGTCAGTGATTGGTTTTGGGGGAGCATTCACAGATGCTGCTGGCATCAATATTGACTCTCTGAGTCCAGCAGTGCAAGAAAAGCTTTTGCAGTAAGTAGAGTTTTGTGTGATTATATAAGTTACATATCATTGCTTAAGAAATAATACATCCTGAGTGACTTTATCACAAAATATGTTTTGATATCCAAGCAAATTAATGTGCTTCATACGAAAATACCTCTTATGTTCTCTTGAATTATTCTGCTCTAATCAAACAATAAAAAAAATGGTTGTCTGTAATCAACAAAAATAATTCTTTTGGTAAAAATGCTTTTAAAAAGTTTTTTCCCTCTTGTGAAAGTTTTACCAAATGTTACTTAGCACAGTAGTGCTTCTCAAACAAAAATTAAGTTTGTATTACAATAATTATTTGGTTCAGAAGTTTATTGATGGGCAGTAGTACTGGTTTATTTTCATGAGAACAGAAAAATTTAGGATTTGGCATCACATTATTCAAACAATATAAAAGTGTGAAATTTGTTATTTGAGGAAAATGGCATCACATACAATGTGTAAGAGTTAAGCAATATTTGGTACAAATATAAAATAATTATTTGGTATCCAACACCCTTAAGCCCTACCTGCCTATATGCTGTTTGTGGTTAATTGAGTACTTTTAAAGCCTTAAGATCTATTTATCTGCTCATTTTGTATCCTTCCACAATGTGTAAAATCAGCCTTGCCACAGGCCTCATCACTTTATCCGTGCACTATCCAAGTAAAGTTGTGGAATTTTAGGAAATTTAAATGTCTTCAATAATACATAAATTTGTACTCTTCATGTGCATAAAACTCATCACAATGTCTATAGTGGTTATAAATTCAAACATTATAACTGAACTGGGAACCTGCACACCAGTTTGCACAGTGGCATCTTTGTACGTAGTCGTGAGCAGTGATTTTTTTTTAAACGTTGATTTTAAAAGTGCTTGCTTTACTGTGAAAAGACTACCTCTTTAAGATGCCAAATACTTAAACTTATCATTTTGAGGGACCGCGGTGGCTGAGCGGTTAGCCTGCTCGCCTCCCACCAAGGCGAACCAGATTCAATCCCCGGCCGGGCCGCTCCCGGATTTTCGTATGTGGGAGTCGTTTCATTCCGATGCTGCTCCATCCTCACCTCAATTACCCTCATCGGCTCTCAAGAGCTCGCTGTTGAGAGAGCCGCTCAAATATCCTCACTCACTCACTTGCTTGTCCGTTTGATCAAGAACTTGAACCTGATGAAAACAGCTGTGTAATTTGCCAATCAGATTTTAAGTTTCCTTATAGCTCTTGTTTTATGTGATGTATAGAGGTGTGCGAATATTTGAAAATTCTAATAGTTTCGAATAGTAATTTACAAATTATTCATATTTGAACTTCGAATACCTAATGTGAAAATTGTGAATAATTTACAGTCCCGTTTCAGGTGCTTATTTGCTTGACTCTTTATGCCTGCTCATTGAAGACGTTCATTTAAACTTTTATTCCATAGTTATTAGAGATGGACCGTTACTGATCTTGATGACTAGTAGTTTTTATCAATTATTGCCATTTCATCCGACGACAAATCAGCTAACTTATGTCCCAATGAGGTTGTTTACCTCAGCATGTTATTGAATAACTTGTTTATAAATGTGATGATAATCAGAGTTGTGAATAAAACAATTAAATACACATTTATTTTCACTGTATCATTTACGGAAATAGGGCACATTACTTCTTTCTTATTGTTTGCTGGCATGTAAAGGTTATGCTATCACGTTTATGCACTATCGAAACAAAAATGTCTGTGTATTATATTTATTTGTATACCACAATACCCCGTACGACAAACATGTAGATTTTTATATATTTTTGGTAATTCTTGGGGAAACAATTCTGTTACAGTTTCAGAACTGCGGTAGCAATAAATAGCAGACACGTGCAAACTGTTTGCGGTGTATTAGCAAATAGCACTGCAATTGCATGAACCGAAATCCAAACCTCAATTCTTGCAGAATAAACCGCAAAAATATGCCTATTTAAACATATTGCTTCACGTACGTCACAAACAGTGATGATCACTTAAAATAAAACTTGATGACACCAGAAAATAAATTGCAACACCAAGGAATAAATTGCAACTTTCCCTATAAAGCATTCAGTTTTATTGCAAAGAACTTTTGAGATATTTTCTGATGAACAAAATATATATATATGCGATAATCCACGCACATTATCGTAGTTTTGTCACAATGTCTGTTTCATTTCGTCATCGCACTTTGCACAACAATTGTTCTACTGCATTATTTAATAATGGTTACATTGTGCAGCATACTTTTCAAATTGAATACAGTATAAGGTGAATATCATCTTGTAAAAATGACAGATGTACCGCACCTGAAGATGCAAGTATTGTTTGTGCGGGCGTGGTTTTGTGTGTGATCAGTGAAATTATATTTATTTCTCTTATATATAACTGAAATGAAATGTTTACTAGTAGCTATTCAACTTCAAAACTATATATATTTTTTTTTATGTTACTATTTGATTTGAAAATATTCAAACATCAAAATCCACTATTCGCACACCCCTAGTAATGTACAAACATTTTGTTTCAGCAAACTATGCTACCAAACAACCCTACTAGTAGAGATGCTGTGTTTAATTGCTTCTTGAACTTCTATAAGAATGTTAAATCATGGAAGTGAGGTGTGAAGGACGCAGCGCAGCGAGTGAGTGCGGTGGTTCTGTCCTTGTAGGTCCTACTTCTCGCCAGAAGGCATCGAGTTCAATATCGGCAGAGTGCCCATAGCCGGCTGTGATTTCTCCACACACACGTACACCTACAATGATGCCGTGGGCGATGTTAATCTTACACATTTCAAGTTGACGGAAGAAGATTACAAGTACAAGGTGAATAAAATGTATAATTTCTTTCAACCCAAATGTAACTAAATGTTGTTTAGTTTGACGCAGGCGCTTATCCCGGGGAGGGTTCTAGGAGTTCCGTGCTCCTTTCCAGTAGAAAGGAAAAAATAGTCATTAGAAATTAAACTTGTGAATATAACGTTTAGAGAAAAATATAAGTTTTGTATTTAAAATACATGCCATCGTGTACCGCGTACTTTATCATCCCTTAGTATCGACCGCGGACGAAGGTTGTTTACTGCAAAGAGAGAGAGCTTTCCAATTCAACCTTTGGGAATTCAGCGTCCATATACAACTACG
This sequence comes from Clitarchus hookeri, assembly GCA_002778355.1. NCBI lineage: Eukaryota > Metazoa > Arthropoda > Insecta > Phasmatodea > Phasmatidae > Clitarchus > Clitarchus hookeri. The sequence continues at coordinate 293,720 of NQII01000273.1, read as the reverse complement.
GTACATATATACTGCAGTGCACATTGTCCCAGTTGACAATGAAGTGATACAAATGGTAGCTACTAACACTTAGTGTGTGGCGAGTGTAATGCTTTGATTTATTGTCACTTAAATCATAGTTTTTTTTTTACACACTAGAATACAAATTTGCATTTATTAACACAATTACATTCCTAAAAATGGCACAGTTTTACTTGGATGACTTATTAATAAAGTGATCAGGTCTATGGCAATGTTAATGTTACATATGAAGGAAGCATACAAAGTGAGTGGGGAAATATTCCAAGCATGACTTTCAGAAGTGCTCAGTTAACCAACAGCATGTTATAGAAGCTGATGCCAAAGGGCGTAACTAGAATTTTATTTATGTGGACAAATATTAGTTTTTAAGAAAAATATTTTTTGTTCAGGGTGCCCACCCAAAAGGAAAAGTCAGGGAATCTCGTGCGACTGGAAAGTCGGGCAATTTCCACCTGGGTTAGGAAAAATTTAAATAATTGTTACTCTGCAAAAGTTGTTAGTTGTGTGAATACGAGGTAATGTAATATGAGCATATGTATTTTTAAATTACAATTTTTAAGTTTTCTAACTGGCAATAATACATTTTTGCCAAGTGACACATGTACAAAATAAAGTATGTGTGTGTTTGTAATGGACACTCATGTGAAAGACCATAGTGTATATCGAGAGAGCTATTGACATGCTGAATAAACTGTCGGCCCTGCTTGCTTGGTTTGTTGCAGTCTCATTTAATTCTACTTCACTGATAGCATATTTGTTCTGTGAACTTTGGAAAAATATGGTATTGGAAGGCTTCGGTCCTGAAAATAGGTCAGGGAAAATGGTAAGATTCTGCCTGGAAAACAGGGAATTCCAAAATGGAATTCCCCGCCCCTTGTAGCCGGTTCCTCAACGGCTACGACGATTATGGCCCTCCCCAAACAAAAGTCGTGGTTACGTGCTTGTTTGATGTCACCACGTTCTATTAAAAAAAATTCTTCCATGTTGTGAAGTTTTCACCATGTGTATTCTGAGAAAGCAGGGGCACAGTAATTTTTCTGAAAGCAAACTAGAAACCTAGATTACCAGAAAGATGGTGAAATATTTGAAAATGATCAACTCTTAACACGATTATGCATTTCACAATCTTCTTGTACTGAATTACAAGAAGTTAAGATGCAATTAGGTGTGCAGTTAGTATGAAAGCAAGAGAAATAAGCTTTTGAAAGTTCAAGTCGGAACTGTGCAGTAAAATTTCATTTATTCTTCTACACCTTTTGCTCTTGTAAAGCTACAAACTGAAGCTATTTTAGACATTTCAGGGGACCAGGGAAAAGGTGTGATGTGGAAATCATATTCTGTGCTTACATTAAATTAACTGAAGAAGAATTGTGCAATCTTCAGGAAAGTGTTAAAAAATATTCAAACTGTTTACAATTTATGACCGAATAAAAACTCATTACAGCCATCATTAAATACAGAAATGCCTTTTTATAATGTCACTATCGCTTAAAATTAATTTTTCATAATAGTTTGTTGATAAACTTTATTATGCTCATACCTTCTATTTTGAATACATTTTACGGGCAATCACAAACTAGAAGCTTTAGTGACAGCTTAGTTAATTGCAGTCATGTTATAGAATACACTTTATATTAAATGGAAGTGTTTTGGTATTGTGACAAAGATGAGAGTTTTAATGGTGACTCGTTGGTAGGATATTTTAGAAAAACAAATTAGCTTGATTCTCGTAAATGCTGGATAATGGTCAGAGGCCTCCTGATTGGCTCACATTGCTCACATGTTCTTCAGTCCCCCTCCCACCCCAACTCATCCTTGTTCTCACTATGTTTGCATTGTAGTTTAGCTTTGTTCAGGTTATCCTCATCATTCAAAGGCATACATATTTGTGAAAATGTGAAGAAGTTTTCAAGCAAGCATGAAGGAAAGGCCTGGGTATGCAAGGGACTGCCCGTTATAAAGACTTTCTAAACATTTCCCCCTGTGGCTTACAATCCCAAAATAGTATGCGATAAATAGAGTGAGGCTTACTAGATTTTAGTTTTATTTGTTGAGTTGTTTTGTACCACGATAAATCTATTATAGGCTTGCCCACACTGCATGTTGCATTGAAGCGTTGGCTGGTGGAGCCGTGGAATGGGATCAGATGTCACTAGCGGCCAACTACAGCCACTCCTGTGACTGTGAGGAAAGGTGACTTTACAACTCTCGGGTCGCCCTCAGTACTTGGTATAAAGCAGTTAAAAATATGTAAACATGTTGGGATCAGCCAGGATACAAACCACCGCCAGTAATGCCAGTGGACTTTCAATTTGTAACAGAACTTTTACATTTTAGCTGTTCAGTATTGTTATTGCCTTTAAATGAACTGTATCAACTGCCGAAAATAAGCCTCGGAACAAAATATAGAAACAAAAAAACCAGACAAATCCCTGATGTGAACAACAAAGAATTACGAATTATGGTTCAGTTTTGTTGTTTTATTCTGAGGCTAATTTTCGGCAATGGATATAGTTATTTAAATGCTCACTGGAATCCTACTCGTATGTTTCAACTACACTGTGTTGACAGTAATATAATAATGACAAATGCCAAAGCTGCACTCTCCAGCCATCCTTGCTCATGAAATCCATTTGCTAAATGCTTGTTTGTATTCATCAAGCAGGTTTTTGTTAGTAATGTAAGCACTTGAGACATGAGAGGAGAGAGTGCACCACACATTACGACATGATGCAACAGTATCAGGATCTGGAAGAGCCCTATCTGCTGGAAACCTTGGCTTTCCTTCTTCACTTTACTTATTTAGTAAACACACACATTGAGAAGAACTTCAATTAGCGTTAAGATAGACATTAACCGTGCTCATTGAGAAACAAAAAGAGTAATAGTGGAGATAGATATGTAATGTTGTAAATAATAGCAGTGTGAATAAATTAAAATCAAATTTAGTTCTTTTATTTTTATAAAGACCTCCATCCCTCACAAACTCTGTGCCTCTGGCAACTTGTAACAATATGTTTCAAATGTGTTTGGTTAGTATAAAAGACATTTCTGTAAGTATGTTGTCTTGGATTTTTTCCACATTCTCCGGTTAACCTGGTTTTTCGTTATCCCGGATCGGTTTCTCGGTCCTAATTGATTTGAATTAACAAGGTTCTACTGTACTTGTAAAATAAGGAAAAACATGTTTTGCCTGTTGTAATGTTTTGAAATGAAGTGAACGCCTTGGGGTTTTGAACAGTATGAGTTCGGGGTCCTGTGCGATGTCGAAGCACAGGCTACTGGAGACACATCGCTTAATTTACACCTGCCAACTGCTTGGTACTATGGCCGTGCCTCTGGCTTGCCTTTTTGGGACTTGGCTCTGCTTGGCCCAGGGATTGGTACGATCTTCGACTGGTGCTTACCCCAACCATGAATTTTATTGTTTTTCCCAGAAGTTTTAGTAGGTGGGGTGAAAAGCGGGATTGTGGACTTTGGCCGTTCAGCTACGAGTCTGTCTCTTTCCCACTGGACTTTCTGGAGGATGAAGTTCCTCAATTCGTCCCAAGTCCTGTTGAGTGGGGATGAACCCCATTGCTTGATCAAAAGGGTCCATGGGGCTGGTCAGCGACAGGAGGGGGAAGAGAGTCTGCACCTTCGTGCAGGCATTGCTGCTTGGCTCAGTCCCTTCCCTTATCTCTTATTATGACTTTGGGCACGTCTGCCTCGCATGAGTTTTGAGGGCACTGGTTGGATTTTACTGCCTTAATCCACTCTTCCTCTTGACTGGAATAAGATATAGGGTAGACGGTGTGGTGAGTAAAAGGGTGAGGTGGTGAATAGGAGGTCCGCAAGGTAGCATAGCATGGTAGTGGGTAGAGGAGGTCCCTGCCGCTCAAACATGCAGTTTCCCTGCGCTGTCTCTGGCAGATGTAGATGCCAACAGAGATATGCGAGTGTAGGCGGGGGGATTGCACAGAGGTTGGTGAGTGGAGAGGTGTGACTGCTGGTTCCCCTGTGGCGTTACTAGTGTGGGCAGCCAGCAGGTGTTGTGCTTGTCAGTACCGTCCCAATGACCAGAGGTCAGATGAGGACAGACTGCACGGCCACCGCACCGTGCACCAGAAGCAGAAATGGGCCCTCCACTTCCCCCTCCCACGGGTGCAATTCCTCCCGCCCCTGACCGTCCCCTTTACGGTTAGATTCCTCCTAGTAGAGAGATAGCTAATGAAGTAATAAGGGAGGTATTTTGTGGAGCGAGAAGTGGCGACAATTAATTGGTAAAGAGGGGTTTGAACTATGGATCTCACCACATGGAATGACATAGGACAGTTTGAAGTGATGCTGATTTATTGCCTCAGGGCTAAATGACCGGCACACGGGTGCACGAGTGTTTTTTTGTGGCAAACAAAACGTTGGTAACAGCCCTACTCTCTGTTTAACTGGAAGACACACCAGCCTGGTGTGTTAACTGGGGTGGCACGGCGAGCCGAGCACGGTGGCCGATAACTCTGAAGAAGTGCAGGCCAGTTCAGCTTTGCTACACGATGCCACTCTTAGGTTTAAGGCTTTCAGGCTTCACAAGTAGATGATGTGGCTCTGGAGGTTAAGGTTTGAGATCAGCTGCTTGTTTGCTGCGACGTCATGTGTAGGCACTGCGATGTGCCGGGGGTGTGCGTGTGTCTTGACGTGGACGGCCGCCCTCACTCTGCCGAGGCTGTGTAGGGATTGTGTGTGCATCTACCATATCATTTAGCTCTAGCAAAAAGTGTATGAAATTAATTTTGTTGAGGAAATAAAATCTGTTTTCCTATCCAAAGAGGTGATTTCTAATGGAGAATGCAAATAAATAAGTAGAAATGTACATGTTGTTCGAAGGTCAACATGATAAACTATTGTAATGTTCCGCCCGTTACGTTTACGTTATATTAAAAACATTACAGCCGCACAGGTGGGCGCCATCTTGTAACGTTCCCGCAGGCTAGTTACGATATATTAATGCAGCCGCACAGGTGGGCGCCATGTTGTTAACGTTCGGCACTTGTTACACTGCCGACTGTTTATGTTGCCACGGCTTGCTCAGGGTAGAAACACGAGACTCAGTTAATTGAACACTAGTTACTTAAGAAAAAAGTTCCATATTAGTTTGATATATATTTTATTTATCTTTTGAATGACACAGTTCATCTACGAATGTCCAGTATGCAGAGTACGAACCTTTACCATTAAATATACTATTGCAGATAACAGTGCCACAGTCGTTTACTTAATGTTCTTAAAAAACTGACCCGAAGAAACTTAAAATGCAGCTACCTCCCACACCGGCTGAGAAATGATATATTAAAGTCTAGTTGCCGATGTGGGGGTTCTAGTCCTGCCCGAACGCGGCCTAGGCTAGCATTGCATGATACTTCTCGACTGCGCTGACCTGCTCTCACGGGCGACGTGAAGAAACTCTCCCTCACGACTGACTTGAATAAGACTGCTCCCCGGGCGACAGACAGATGCCTCTTTTTGTGCTGCCCATCACCCCCCTCTCCTGAGATAACGGCCTGGCCACGCACGCTCTCCACAACGTTATCGTAACTGACTACACAAACTAATCCTGCATCGTCAACAGAAACTAACCTCTCGTACAACAAAAACTTGTTGACGTTGCCTGAAAATGCGCTGGAGGAACTAAAACTGTCGACGCATTCAGATAAACTAACCTCTCGTTTTGTATCAAATTTGTTGACGCATTAAAACTGCGCCAAAGGAACTAAAACTTGTCGAAGTTGCCTGATCCACAGAAACGAACTAATCTAATTAATGCTGACGCTTCCCCAAGACAACGATGTTCGAAACGAAACACAACCGGACTCCTGATAATACGTAACAAGCAGACATCCTCCCGATAACCTACAAACGCACACGTCTGCCGGATAAACTAACACGGGAAACGAGCCACCACGGCTTTAAACTTGAACCCGATAAAAATATTAAGACGCTTTCCAAAGCTTCATACACACAAAAGAATTNATAATTTTACACTCGAGTCCCGAAAAATTACGAATATTGCGTCATTACACTATTTTGTGGATGTGCGTATGCGAAAAGACTGCAGGTTATCTGGCTTGTGCAGGAGAGAAAGTAGACCATGGCTACCAGTGAAAAATTGGCTAGTGAGTCAAGTGTCAAGACTGTGACACACGCATGCGCGTGCGCACACATACTCACTCTTTCTCTCTGTCTCCCCATCACCTGTCATGCACTTAAACTGGAAATAGGAAAAATATCCTTTTTTTCCAACTCTGCTGTCTCCAAACTCAACCATTGCTTTAGTAGTTACGCATATAATTTGTCAAGCCCTTTGATATGTCAATCAGATTGTTGCAGGAAAATTGTTTCTCCACTACCACACTGCTTTGGCTATTACTCCAGAACGACCTGTACCCTCTACACACAATGTATTACTCCAGAACGACCTGTACCCTCTACACACAATGTATTACTCCAGAACGACCTGTACCCTCTACACACAATGTATTACTCCAGAACGACCTGTACCCTCTACACACAATGTATTACTTTGGGATTTGATTAAGGCATCTTCTCATGATGATTGGATGTTTGCAGTGTTGGCCATAGTATTTAGGAATTGGTTAGGTTATTTTACGCTACATTATGTGTAGTTGGTTTAGGTTATATTTTTTAAATACAGTACTATAAATTACTTGTGAAGATATACGGTATGCTAAAACACATTTTATTATTATGCTTCTATACAGATTTATCATACTTTATAAATTTTTGATGACTGATTAATACACTTTCAGACATTATTAATTCAATCTATTATATCAAACACTGTTTGTAAAAAAAAAATTGTTCAGTCATAATGCCATTGTTATTATATTACAAATTTCTAAATCTAACTCCTCTTTAGTTATATAAATATTATGTACCTTACAATGGTTATTTGAAAGCACACAAACTTGGCTATTACTCCAGAACTACCGGCATTGTTTAACTCCAGAAATTATCTGCATCCATGTCCTATTGGAAAAAATTTCTCGTAATAAGGTAGGATTTACAACCACCTGTCACGTTCGTCCGTCAAAACTTTGGCAAGCTTTAACTTTTGACGGACGAATGGATGAAATTACAGCCTTCTAAACTTGCACGTTTTGTTACTCGTTCATCCAGAGTTCTTTACAATGCTGTGTGGTGTGTGCAGTGTTTTGTTTTGGCTGTCTTTTGTTTTCATATGTTTGTTTATGTAACTCTACAAAGAAATTAAGTTACATTTTTCCTGAAGATTAATTTATAATTATGTTTGGAAACACAGGCTCCTTTTGTGCAATAGTAAAAGTAATAAAATCATGCTTTGTATGCTATTTAAAAAAAAATTTTACATCAATTAATTTCCGTTACGTACGTGTATGTGCGTTTTGGATACTTCAACACAATACCGCCAAAAGATTCACTTTTTGTGAATCATTTTTTCCTATTTGTAAACATTTTTTTTTTATTAGTTTGCAGCAATGAACTTACGACGGATGTACAAAGTTTGGTTGTAAATCGCTCGGCTGGGAGACGGACAAATGTACGACAGACGGGCAGATGACGGACGGATGTGACAGGCTTTTGTAAATCGTGCCTAAAACTCAGTTTGGAGAAACCTTAACATAGACGTGAAATGGTGGAGAATTTTATTGCTGGCATTTTGTAACCACTGTAATAGTAAAATAAGTGTATGACTTAAATTAAGTACTAATTAAGTAGGTAAAAGGTATGTTATTATATATGAAGTTCTATTACATTAGTTTTCTTAATTGCCACCACATATTTCTGTAGCCTTCCTTTCCTGTCAGTCAACTACTTAACCCACAGTGTATATAACTGGGACATTGCACAGGAAGAAGAGTTCATGGTTTGCATTGTACACCACGTCTTCTAAGTGAAGTCTCACATTGTGGTGGAAGACGACATTAATTACAGTGAGACTGTGTTCCATTGTATCATCAACAGTTGCTACCAATACCATCAAACACACACACTTATTTTTTGGTCACGACATATGACAGAGCATTATGCTGATATTAGTATAGAAAAAAAAATTGTTTGTTGCAATGCGTAAAATGATATATTTATTTGCGACTGACAGCCTGTGAGGGGTTCACGTACCTGAGGCAGGGAAGCGCGGGAGCAATAATGGCAACAGTTTTATGCACAAGTGCACTATCATCGTCACATGCAAGGCTCTGAACTGGTGTGCATTATGCTTGTCGTGCTGCGTGTAACTATGGGGCCTTCAGGGGTGAAGGGGGCTGCGGTGGCTGAGCGGTTAGCCTGCTCGCCTCCCACCAAGGCGAACCTGGTTCAATCGCTGGCCGGTCACTCCTGGATTTTCGCATGTGGGAATCGTGCCCGGATGATGCCGCTGGTCGGCGGGTTTTCTCTCGGATCTCCCGTTTCCCCCGGCTTTTCATTCCAGCGCTGCTCCATGCGCATCTCAATCACCTTCATAAGCTCTCGAGACCTCACTGTTAAGAGCCGCTCAAATCTCTTCTCTCGCTTCAGGGGTGACCCTATTATTAGATTGGTAGAAAGTTTGCAGCAAGGTTCAGTGCAGGGCCCTTGGGTATTTTTTATGTATCTGATTCGTATGTTTTGAGATACAGTGCTGGGAAAATGCAGTTTTTAGCTACGTTCAAGTGGTCTGAAATGGTGTTTCTAGTGTGCATGTCATCGTGAAAGCACCAACAGGCCTCGTCTGAAGAAGTGTGTTTGTTTTGCACAACAACATATTGGACACACGTTTAAGTTTCATGGGGAAATGTGTATTTATAACATACTACAACACACTTCAAGCGCCAGGTAGGCAGGCCCCAGAAAAGCACATCCTTGCGCACGTGTGCGCACACGCACACTCACTCGCTCTCTCTCTCTCTTTCTCTCTCTCTCCCACTCACACATGCATGCACGTGCACCCACACATTCTTACATACACACACACAATACACACAAAATGAATTGAGAAACATATCATGTCTGAGCTGCATTTATTGATATCGGTGGGACTTGAAATCATAATGATGATATAATTTAAAAGAATAAAATGTGGAATTTAGTTAAAAACTGTGTAGGTTCTGGGTTTATTAAATAAAGTACAAATGTGTGGTATTCCAGATACCTTACATCAAGCGTGCACAGACAGCCAGCCCGAAGCAAATCCTCCTCATTGGTGCTGCATGGTCGTCACCGCCCTGGATGAAAACAAACGACGACTACTCTGGATTTGGCTTTTTAAAAGAAGAGTATTACCAGGCCTGGGCCAACTACCACCTCAAGTGAGTGAGTGTTGCTGTTTGACTTGTAACACAGTAGTACAGGCATTCACTATAACGTGAGCACTTTTTGAAGTGCTCTCATTTAGAATAGTGGTCAATAAATATATTCTTTGTAGCTTTAGATGTTAACTTCCAAGTCAGGGAAATATATACACTGTGTTTATTACTTACATGTTAATATTTGTTTAGAAAAGGGGTGGCGGGATAATATATTACTGATAGGAACAAATTAACTAAGTGCCCACTTTACCATAAACAGTCTATAGTATTCATGTGTGTTTGAGAACCAATTTTGTTACTTAGATGTGCAAAAGAAAAAATTATCTTTGGCTCTGTTACTGTTAATTTTGTTTTGGTAATTGTACCCATTCTCTATTTTTCATTAACTATTTCATAACAATAGTAAAGCAGAACTTTTCTAAAAGGATCCAAAAATAAAGTAATTATGGAAAGGAGGTTGTTTTCAATATTTTAGGGTAATTTTGGACTCATTATGACTCACCTCAACCCCTATACGTCAAAATTTGCAATTTTTTTGCATGAAGTCCATGTTCAATTATTTATAGCGTGAAAATGGCACAGTTTTTAAATTAAATATACATTTATTTTAATAGACAGACATCTTCTGGAAAAAATGGTACCTCCTCTTGTCTCCCAAAATGTTAAAAGCATGAAGCAGCTCAAGGTTTTACCAATAATTGTAAGCCCATGTTCAGTTGTAAGGGGTGAAGATGCGGTAAGCAGTGGTTTTATAATATACAATAGCATGTAGATTGTTTGTGACTGAAAGAAATAAACTACAGCAAGAGAATGCGTACGACGATTTGACTGTGGTCTAATTATACAGCTGGCATAATTAATTGTTAATGTGTCGAAGCAAGGGAACTAACATATTTGCATTAAAAAATGCAGTACAAAAAAATTTCACGGCACCAGGCAAAAAGACTCCTAAACAACACACTTTTACCGTACCTTGAGTAAAAGCTACACTCAGGCTGAAAATGACATAGTTTTGCCATTAATAATTACCAAACCATTTTCATCCCTACGAAAATGAAAATAATCTGTTTTGTGCTATGGCCGTTAATGAGGCAAAAGAAAGGTTCATTTAAATAAGGCATAATTATTTAATTAACGAAAATTAGTAAGATCTAATGCTATCCAAAAAAAGAAAATTGTTTATGTATTAGTAAATTTTGACAACCTAACACCGTCTTTCTTACAAAGGAAATTTTTCTAACTCTGAAGTCTTTAACATAATTATTTTAGGTAGGTTCCAATCACTCAGTTCAACGAGGTGATAAAGTAATTAAGTTCTGGCCTCGGCTAGTTCATATCAAGGAGCAAAACGAAATAATTATTTTAACTCTGCCACTATGTTTAGATTCACAAAAAAATATAATTGCTATTAAAGCTCAAATTGAAGTTCCATACGTAGTGTGCTATTGTGTAGGATGTAAGAAATAGAAGATAGTCGACACAGACGTCGAAGCTTACGCTCCTGGCCAGGTCGGTTGCGATGTCATCACCGTGACACCAGAGACATTGAGTCTTCTGACGCGTGCCTCCCAGTACACACATGCCCTACTTCAGGCTGACGTAGTCGTAAATCAAAATTAAAAACTTAGGGCTGCGGTAATATATGAATCAGGAGTTCTTCCTGAGACTTGCATTCTTTTAGTAAAATATTCCACTTAGACAAAAGCCTTAGAGAAATGTCCAGAAATATTAAATTGAGAAATCAACTTTCATAGAGACTTAAATACAGAATTTAAAGAAAATCATAATATGAATAAATTATTCACCACANAGACTTAAATACAGAATTTAAAGAAAATCATAATATGAATAAATTATTCACCACAGAAAAAATAATGAAAGGGGATCCTATAGTTAACAATTCTGCTAAATAAATGGAATTGAGGGAAAATTAGCTGTAAGTAAATATAGTTTGTGTCTCGCCCAACACAGAGTCGCTTCTGCTGGTGCTTCATGAGCGTTTAGGCGAGGAGGGAGCAGCATCAGAAGATTTACAATTTACAGGTTGTAGTTCGGAGAATTCAGAACTTTGTAGGTAAACACTCATCCCATAATATAAATTTTCATATTGTTGAAACTTTCAGTCTCCTGGAAATAAACTTTTAGATTCGCTGGCAAAATGAACATACATCGGATTATATAGTCTCGTGGTGAAATTTCTTTGCTTATTCAGTCTGCTGGAATGTAAAAGAACACAAATAATACAATAACAACAGAATAATTCTGATGGTTGCAGTTTTCTGCTAGGACCTGCAATGAATTGTGGGAAGTTTCCGCGGGGGAGGTGAGCAGCTACTGCTTGGCAGGGTGCGAGGGCGACCTCATTCCCAGGTCGTGGGACGATGTTCCGGTAAACAGGTTTACTTACGGGCAAAGGCCACCAGGCAGCCACCACCAGTTAATTTAAGCTTTCGAGGTTTCAGATATGAAGTATCGATTACTTTCTACTGGCTTGTTTATGCTATGCTTATACGTGCATAATTCTTTGATACTCTGTATATCTTTTTGACTTCCATGCTGGCCATTCTGATTAACTGGGGCGTATTCTTATACTTTATTGACTTCAGGGGGTGTGTACTTTTATATAATTTTACATAATTTACCATATACATTTTCTTGCATAGTCTTGATTCTGTTTCAGGTGATATATTGTCAAACGCCTTATTGTTCTGCCTACCACCCAACCCTATCTAAGACACATGCCAAATTTTTTGAATTTCCTCCGAGGGAAAAAACTAATTTACACATTAATTTGTAAAAATGTGTGTTTCAGCCCACACCCCTACTTTTCTAATTTGTTTCTGGCGGGTGGTACATGAGTAAATACAATTCATGTCCATCACGTAGTACAGACCACGTCATATTTTCTAGCGTAATTTTGTAGACTGCCGTAATTTGATGTTGGTAATGCGATGTGTTCTGAAGGTTCTTGGATGCATACAAGGAGGAGGGGCTCCATTTCTGGGCCATATCGAGCGGCAACGAGCCATCAAATGGAATAATACCAGTCAATCGCTTCAACTCTCTTGGCTGGTCGCCTTTCTCTCAAGAGAATTGGATAAAGAAGCACCTCGGGCCATCGCTGCGTGCATCTCTACATAAAGACACTAAACTGCTGGTCCTGGACGATCAACGCTTCATGTTGCCGTGGTGGATAAACATTGTAAGTAACAGTGGACAAGTGTAATCAAAGATTCGCCAAAATAATCATGTGCATAGCTTTCTAAGTTTGAAAGATTGGAATGATTCTGTGTGAAGCAGAATTTTTGGTTATAGTTTCATCCAAATTTAATTATCAGAATATTTATGACTTACGATAAATGTTAGACTTCCAGTGACTAGAAACAACATCGAAATACAGCAAAATGTGATAATAAAATGTAGGCCTAAACATCTTATTTATTATGTAAATAAATCTTCTATATTTGGGGTTACCAACTGCCATATAAATGGCGTTCAAGACACTTCCTACAACTAACCAACCAGGGGACGGGACAGGACTGCTGTATAAATGGCGTTCAAGACACTTCCTACAACTAACCAACCAGGGGACGGGACAGGACTGCAGTATAAATGGCGTTCAAGACACTTCCTACAACTAACCAACCAGGGGACGGGACAGGACTGCTGTATAAATGGCGTTCAAGACACTTCCTACAACTAACCAACCAGGGGACGGGACAGGAACTGCCACACAAATGCACGTAATTCAGAGCATTGTTTTCCCTTTGTAGTATTTTTTATTGTTAAGTTGTTAGTGTTCCCTCTTATTGCAGCTGACGTCTGACAAGATGACAGCATCTTTCGTGGATGGTGTGGCCGTCCATTGGTACTGGGACAGCCTGCTGCCTTCGTGGTTGCTGGATCGGACTCATGATGACAACCCGGACAAGTTCATCATTTCCACCGAGGCCAGTGTTGGTAAGTGTCTTCTATGGCGAAGCAAGTTCTTCTGCTGAGTATCTCGAATAAATAAATGTAACATTTGTTAGGATTTATTACAAAGTATTTGTGTTGGTAGTTGTGGGTTACCAAATTTACTGTAGTCTAAAATGCCATCAATTCTAAGATTCACCACAGTTAGAAGTTTAAAATGTTAAAAATAATTTTAGATACGAATCTATGACACATTCATTTAAGTACAACAATAAACATGTAACACTTATGCTGCCTCCCCCCCCCCCTTCCCCCTATCTGTCACTACAAAAGTTTCTCATGTTATTAACATTATTTCGCTTCTTAATGTGCAATGTACACTTATTTCACTTCGTGTTTCTTGTGTAACGTAATCTTAATGCACATTCTAATTCTTGTTTAATGTAATTTTATGAAATTTTCTTATTCTTGCAAAACATTTAGATAGAGATGATTTAAAATAGCATTTTAATTTGCGATATGCAAAAAATTAAAATTTTTAACAGTGAATGAGAAATACAAACATGTATGTACACAAGCCATCTTTACGTACATCTTAAGTAGCACAACTTAAAAACTAGATCTACAGTATTTTCATTGCATTAATGTTGAGTGATTGAAGGAAAGCATAGAGCATGTCCCAATGTTATTCTGAGTCATCGTGGTTGCCCTGTCTTTTGACAAAGAGGTTATATTTACTAAAAACCTTTGAGGACTCAATGTTGGATTTTACAACTGGTTGGCATTCCAACCTATTTTATTTTTCTAATGGCCAAGTCATACTGCTAGGGTTATGTTTATTTTAAGGGCAAAAGAGGGGAGGGTTGGCTTCAGTTTAACATCTTTTATGAGACTGCATTTTTTTGTGGTTCGTACGTGACTGTCATTTTGAATTGCATATTGTTTTGATGGAGCAATGGAAAATTTGGCTCGTACGGAAATAATATTATAATTATTATAATTTCAAATGTTTTAACTTCAATGAAAGAACAAAACACAGTAAATATATCACTGTTCGTACCAATTCAAAAATGCACACTGTAGGTAGAGTTGTGCCGATTTGAACCTGCTTCTGCTGAATTTACCGAAGTTGACTAAATTGGTGGCACTTCTGCTGATGTAAGAATTGCAAATAATTTTCTGCCAATCTGACAAAGATCAAACGATGCCTTATTCTTCATTATAAATAATTGATACGTCTTGCCCTTGTGAGCGTTGAAAGTTTTCCAGTGCAATGAAGCGCATGTGGAAATGGAAACCTTGGTAAAAATGATGCTCAAATTCCACTGTTTTTCAAATAAAGTTTGTAGTTTCTGTGCCAAGCTCTACCCTGCTGAGATAACAGGAGATGACAATCTACCAGCTTGACATTGTGGAGTNTACGACTCCGAGCAAGACGTCGGACCTGACATCACAGGCGTGCCTGTCAAACAGCAGGCTGTGGAAAATGTGTGTGGTATGTGTCTAGCCAATCCCGCTAGCCCACGCTCTGCACATCAACCATAAGATTACACAAATGCGACGTGGATTTTCTGTCTCAAAAAATTCTTGTTACTTTGCCTTTCTAATCTTTACACAGTTATTTTGTCGTTACGCTATTGTTTTCTGTGGCATTTTGCACCCACCCACACCAGCGAACCAGACGTTGAAGTCTGGATGGAGATCAAGTCTGCATGCAATGCTAGTCAACATACATGCTTTTCTATTTTGTTTCCTTGAAAAATTATCTGTACAGGTTACAATGAATTTCAGTTTGACTTACGTTCATATTCAAATTTTTTTTCGATTATATTTTTTAGTTATAAAATGCTTTTCCATCGCTTATTAAGATTATAAAGTACTCTGCATATGTAAATTTTGTATACGGTGTCAGTTTTGTATATTATTTAAAGACAAGTGTACACGTGAAAAATTTCCCGTATAGAGTGAACATAGAAAGTGTTCCATTCATATTCATTATAAAAAAGGATCTGTTGTATTTACGAGTTCATTTGTAACATTGTCATGTTAAAAATTAATTCTGTGACATGTGTTTATTTGATCTTCCTGTTCATAAACAAATATTTTTGTACCAACCCAAATGTGTAGCAAATAACCCAAGCGCAAATCATCAATTAGCCTACATTCTGTTTGAAAGAACTAGGTTTGAGAGTACATATTTTTTAAGTAACAGTAATCTTGTTTATTGCAGAACCAATGTATATATGAAAACATTCCACCATTTTTGTTTCAAGTCTATCGCTTGACTGTCAACAGCAACAAAACATGTAAACAACTTTACGCATGCTTAATGTTTTCAGAGTTCAGAATTAAGTGTTTGTAGAATATAGACCATCATATATTTTTTTTTGTCTTCACTTCAAATAACATGATTTGTTGTATTTACTTTTTAGACACTGTAAAATGAAATAAGTTAAAAATTACTTTTAATTGTGCTGCACTTCACCAATAACATTGTTTGAGTATTATAGTAACCTAAATTCAACGTAAATATAAGCAAAAAACTGCGGCCTTTTCTCAAGACACATAGCAGCAGAAATCAATGAATAATTAATTTGCTGGCAGTTACGTAATTCTATGGATTTGTTAATTATAATCTTTATCTTTTAAGGTTATTCTATGTGAGTAAACAGAGTGATTTAACATTTCTATTGTTGTCATTATCAGTTTTGTTTACTAAACTATTGCCAAATTTTTCTTTTTAATAACTGCAAACAAAACTGTTGGAAATTAAGATTTTTTTTGTTGTTGTATGGATGAGCCATGACCAAATAAATTATAACCTACAGGCTTTCCTGTTACAAGACGCGCTGCCGCGAGCCTTATTCACTGCCATCAGGCTGGAGGAAGGAACGTTACGTTGTTATTGTCAGAAGCGATGATCGCTCGGCAAGGCAGCTAGCACATCACGGCTGGAATGTTGGCCAACAACTTGAACCGCACTATACATAAAAATTTTAATGACAAACATGGTGTTACAACTCACAAAAAATATACGAAAAGATAAGTGGGTAAATAACTTTTTTTTTAGACTTTCCAAAGGTTGTTCGGGAATCTTTTTACCACATAATTAAATAATTATTGCAGTGCTCAAAAAGTTGAGAGTCAATTACATAGTGTGATTTTCTAGAAGAAAGAAGAGCACAAATAGAAAATCACAGCAAAGGATACGTACATAATTTGATTATCATTTTCTGGAGACATGACAGAAGATAATAATTACGTTAATGAAGATAAATATGACATTATACCGCAGGATGTCAACAATCAAGACTAAGTCTATACAACACAGTACAATACTCGTGCTGCCGTCTTAACACAGTTAAACAAAGTACACAACAGCAGAGGCGGTAAAACATTGATAACTAAAAGAATCACACACATTTCGAAAATAACTTATTGTTGACAACACACTGTTATTATTTTGTAAAGAAAAAGAAAAACATCAGTGGACCATTTTTATGAAACAGTAAGTCACAAATATATGAACAAGAAGTTACTGATAACTAATGAGCCTACTTTCCTCAACATGGGTGCAAATAAATTATAGTGAGTTCTTAAAAGTATAGATGGCAGGTAGGCATTGACATCTCATTGACAGCTATATCATTAGAGATGAAACCAGAAACATGTGAAACGGTGCCAAGACAATTAAAATACACAAGTGACTTACCCAGGATTAGAATTTAAAAAAACTTGTAAAATTAAGCTAGCATGCAATCAACTGCATCGCGGAGGTAGGATTCAGAGCATCAACTTAGGATGTTGTAATGACGCAATATTCTGAATTTTTCGGGACTCAAGTGTAAAATTCTTTCGTGTTTGTGAAGCTTTGGGACAGCTTCGTAATATTTTTATCGTGTTTCAGTTTAAAGCCGTGGTGGCCAGTTTCCCGTCTTAGTTTATCAGGCGGACGTGTGCATTTGTAGGTTAAGGGGCGGACGTCTGCGTGTTAAGTTTTTATCAGGAGTCCTGGTTACAGTTTCGTTTCGAACTTTGGAGTTTTTGAAACCTCAGCATTATTTAGTTCCTTCGGCGCAGTTTTAATATGTCAACAAGTTTTTGTGGACGGCGAAGTTTGTTAATGTTGACAGCGCGGCAGTTGATAACTGTTGAGCGCGGGGCACGTGCAGTTTTAGATGACGCTGCTGGCAGATGCTGGATGCCGGGCGCTTATCGCAGGAGTAGTTTGTGCGGAGCAGTCAGTAACGATAACGTCGTGTTGAGCGCGGGCCACGTGCAGTTTGTGATGACGCTGCTGGCAGATGTCGGATGCCGGGCGCTTATCGCAGGAGTAGTTCGTACGGAGCAGTTAGATAACGANTGGCAGATGTCGGATGCCGGGCGCTTATCGCAGGAGTAGTTCGTACGGAGCAGTTAGATAACGAGGGAGAGCGTACATGGCCAGGCCGTTATCTCAGGAGAGGGGGGTGATAGGCAGCACAAAAAGGGCATCTGTCTGTCGCCCTCGGGGCAGTCTTAGTCAGTCGTGAGGAGTTACTTCACGTCGCCCGTGAGGGCAGGTCAGCGCAGTCGAGAAGTATCATGCAATGCTAGCCTAGGCCGCGTTCGGGCAGGATTAGAACCCCCACATCGGCCACTAGACTGTATTACTTCATTTCTCAGCCGGTGTGGGAGGTAGCAGCAGATATTCTTTATTCGGGCTAATATTCATGAGACGTTAATACACGGAAACCACTGTGGCGCTGTTTTTTGTACTTTTATATTTATCTGTAAGGTTCGTACTCTGCAATTTGGACTTCTTCTGTGAACTGTGGTGCTGAGTGTTAAATAAATAGTTAAATAAACAAAGTACATAACAAACTAATTTGGAACTTCTTCATTCTTAATTAATAATGTTCAATTCTATGAGTCTCGTGTTTCTACCCTGAGCAAGCCGTGGCAAGTAAACAGTCGACAGTGTAAACGGCGAAACGTTACAAGATGGCGCCTAACCTTTGAGGCATTATAATAAATTCTAGTGTGAAAGTCACACCAACGCTACTATACAATGTAATCAATCGGCCTCATGTTTTGAATGATAGAGTTCACTAACTTCAAATATTTACACGGCCATCATTTTGAAACTAAGCGTCTGACCCAATAAAAAAACATAAGTTTGCATTGTCGACCATAATGCCTCTTGGTTGAAAAATTTTTGTGTAAATTGGTTGATTGGTCTCCAAGATATGGCATAAAACCTCCATTGTTCATGTGACGATCTTCATAAATGGAGGACAAAAAGTTTGTGTGTTATCAGATTCAATGATTGTCATGGATACAATATACAAAGTAAAATGTAAATCTGTTGCATAGTTTCGTAGATACAGCACACAGAGCTAAGATGTTTGTGTAGGCGCCATTCGGAAAATAAGACACCTACACACTTAAAACACACAAATTAATACGGCCTACCATACTACAACTTCTTCGCCAAAATTGAAAGAAATCGGTTGATTGTGTCCCGAGATATGACATAAACATTTTATTGTTTCAAATGAGTCTATCTTACAAAAGGTGGAGAAATAGACAATTTTGATGGATAAAGTTGATACAGTCAGCATACAAGTTAAGTTGAAGTTTCTTTTGTGGTTTCGTAGATAAAAAAAATTCTGGGCTAAAATGTTATGTGGTTGCCATTTTCAAAATGTGTGTGTCTGACCTGCTCAAAGTTTGTTTTTTGGAGATATCATGTAATTTTAATTTTTTCGTGTGATATTATTTTACAAAATAACGAACAAGAGAGATTTTTTGTGGACACATTTGATGCATTTAATATATACAGCCATCATACAAAATTTCATTGGAATTAATTGCATGGTTTTGGTGATATAACATACAAAACTAAAATAGCCATATTGCCGCCATTTTGAAAATAAGTGGCTGACATACTTGATACACATTTGTACCTATCAACTGCTGCAGTACTACTTGTTTGCCAAATTTGGTAGCAATCTGTCAATTGTTTCCCCAAAATATTGCACAAAAAACTTTACTTATTAATTTAGCACTATCTTTAAAAATGGTAGACAAAAGTGGTTATTTTTGGCTTATGTGATGCTTGTAATAGACACCGTCGGCATACAAAATTTGGTTTAAGTTGATCAAATGGTATGATAGTTATACCAACTAAACCTAAAATATTGATATAGCCACTCTTTTGAAAATAAGTGTCTAATTAAGTTCTAATACTTACATTTATCTGGTCTGTCATAGTATGACATATGTGCCAAATTTGGCAAAAATTGGTGTAGTAGTTTTCGAGATATATTGTAAAAGCTTTATTTTTTCATGTGGTGCTAACTTCCAGAATGGCGGACCAATATTCAATGCTTACAACTTGCACTGTCAGCATACAAAATTTGGTTTAAATATTTGAATAGGTTGAATGGTTTCCAAGATATTACATCATCCTAAATTTTTTAATGGCCACCATTTTGAAAGTAGGTGTCTAGCGTGGTCGAAAACTGTAAAAGTCAGGTGTCCTTTCTTAGTACTATATGTGTATCAAGTTTGGTAAAACTTGGTTCGCGCATTCAAAACTTGAAAGGTCGGGGGACACACACCCACACACACACACACACAGCGACAGGTAAGTGATCTCATATGCCTTCATTTTCTTCTAAAAGTAGGCAAAAAANAAATATTCTGGTTTAGGTTTGAGCAACAAATTTAATAATTTTATAGCTGATAATTAACAGAAAAAAAGTTAAGGGATGAAGAGACTTACCAACTTTACCCTAAGAAGAACAAAAGCAGCAAAACAAATCATAAGTTAATCCCTAATGGACCACAACTGGCACACTATCTGGTTTGCTTAGAGCAGGTGAAGGCTAATTCCTTTCCTGTTCTTGGTAGTCTGCACTATTGTTCCATTTCTAATGACCTTGCTGCTGTTGACACGTTAAGCCCTACCTACCCTATAATTTTGTTTCCTGTGATCGAGCACGACTAGTAATTAGAATTAAGTGAAGGAAACATTGACCACAAATGTTTGGCTTTTGCAGCGATTGTTCACATTATACAAAATGCCAACAAGATAAATGTATATGTTGCCCAGGTTTTTAAGGTTGATCCAAAATGTTGTAAATAACCATGCAAATAAAATTGTGGCCTGTGTTGTAAGTAGCCATGTATGTGCATGGGTGTTTAAACCAGAACAAATATGTACGGCGGTAAATGCCATTGCGTAGGAATTTTGTGGGAGAATAATTTTGGCAGTTTGGAAAATATAGGATCTGTAGGAAGAGTAAGCAGACTGTTTAAGCATTGATTAGCGTATAAGGTTTATTGGTGTACATGAAATTATAGATACTGGTGATTTTCTGTACAGGTGACAAACCGTGGCAGTTTGAGAAGGTGGCCTTGGGATCGTGGTCTCGTGGGGAGGCTTACATGGACGACATCATTGAGGTGAGTTCGATTGCCAAATACAAAAATAAGTAGTTAATGCTTAATCCCTGCCATCGCTTAATACCAGCACGCTTGCTTTTAGAGCCCTGGAAATATTTTTAAAATATCTGCATAATTCTCACGTTGGACTTTCAGAAGGTGATGCAGTCTCGGCTGCCACTGGAAGAAATAACAGAAAAAGTGGTTGTCACAGCCGATTACGAAAGTCTCGATCGTGGACAGTTAATTCTCATTGGCTACTTCTTGTGGTTGGAAAACGTGAGGGTATAGCTACTTGGCACGAAGCACTGTATTTGTAAACTCAGCGGTCACACACTGTTTCTGGGGAGTCGTTTCAGGCTTATGTTGAAGTTTCATATATAGTGTGTGGAACTGGGAAGTACAGTTCCTTCAAGGCGTAGTTCAAGTTGCAAGTTGTACAGTTTGCAGAATAGCATGGGAACAGGGTTGTCGAAGATCACGAGGGATGTTAGCTTGAGAGGCGGAGGAAGAAGGAAAACTAACGCAACAAGGCGTGCATCCAATACTCCTAAAGCTGGTAAATTATCTGAACTCAACGCAAAGTACATTTTATGTACAAATAAAAACCAAAGCTTGTGCAGTGTTTTATGAAATGTCACAAATAAATCTGTAATCTGAGTCATCTGTCTGCACGAACATCTCTGCATCTCCTTACCGCTGGATGTTCATAAAACATTCTANAATCTGTAATCTGAGTCATCTGTCTGCACGAACATCTCTGCATCTCCTTACCGCTGGATGTTCATAAAACATTCTACAGCTTGGTTTAGTTAAAAAAAAGTCCATAGTCTGTTGTTTTCAATGCCAACAGGGTTGGGACAAGGGTGGAGGAAGTTGGAGGGATGTTGCACGGTTTGTCACCAGTGGCAAGCGTGGTGATGTCACCGTGCCGTTACCGGATCTCCATGTATCGTTGCTGGTTCCATGCACCGGTGGTGGGGTCGACCTCTGCAGCTTGACTTGCACGATCCGGGTGGTTCTCGGTGATGCTCGTTACTTTATTATCCAAACTTCTATTATTGCAGCAAGTGAAAGCCAAAGCTGCTAAATTTAAATAGGTATACTTACCTTGTATTTCATATAGAGATGGGTTGGTTCGGTTCTTTGGTTCCAATTTATACCGGTTCTTGAGGTTTGACTCGGAATCGGTTTTATGTTAACAACTACTACTCCGTTCTTGTTTCTACGCAGCAATAAATTTACTGCGAAACTCAGTCCTTACAAAAATAACTACCTCCTGTATGGCGCTCCCTTTTCCCCAAAAATAAACAAAAAAAATTTTGGGGAAAAAATTAAGGAGTGGTAGTCGTAAACTATTTGGTAATGGGTGATGTTTAGAGGGAAGTGTAGTGGAACAGTCACTCATTTCTCGCTATCACATCATCGCTCCTCTCCCTTTTCTGTCTTTATCACTCAGCCCACCACTGTAAGCAACATGCCTTCTTTGTTTCCCTGTAAGGCAGAGAATAAATAGCCTAGCCAAGCGGGCTGGAGAAGGGACTTTTTTTTAGAGGTGTGGCATTCCAACAGCAAAAAAAACCAGCAGGTCACTGCATAAAAAAAGCGAAAAAGTAGCAGGGAGAGGGTGGGCCTGTCACTATGTAAAAGAAGCAAAAAGAAAAAGGAAGTATGTCACCCACTGGAGTTGTTGACATTCTTTTAATGACCGTAGGTTAAAGCCAGGCCACAATGTTTAGGCTTTTAGCACTGTGAGTTATTTAGTTAAAGTATTTTCCAAACACATCACAATCACCACTTATTAATGTAAAAAACAAGAATAATTTGTTAAATATTTACTAACCTTAAATAAATTTAATACAAGTTTATCTGTATACATTAAATCTTATCTTCACACTTTGTTATTGCTCTATTCTTCGGTAGGTTAAACAAAACATTTAATGAATTTTACCTGCATTGGTTGAATGAAGTTGCAAGCAAAATGCAAGTATTCAAAATGGAACTGAATACTGGAACCGATATTTAAATTGTAGAATTGGTACCGGAACCGATATTTTTTGTTATTCGACCCATCCCTAATTTCATATTGATCATAATTGTCCATTAAATATCCTTACTAATGCAAATGTATCATAACATGCAAAATACATGCAGTGTAAATTGTTTCACAATACTACTAATTTTTATGTTAAGTAGGTGGTCTTTTTACGTCTTTTGGGCTGTGTCATTTGTATAAATATCTAAGAACCTACAACCAAAGTTCTATACTTTCACCCCCC
>NQII01000273.1:208777-269057 GCA_002778355.1 Clitarchus hookeri | reverse complement strand
GGGGGGGGGCAAACTCTAATATTTAACATCTTGTTATTGATATGTGACGGGTTATTTTTTTAAAAGGAAGACCCCAGTTGGAATAAATATTAAAACGAAGGAGCAACCAGGCCAACAAAAAGACAGTAAATTTAAACACAACTTGTGTCGCTTATTTTTTGTACTTAGCAGCGACAATAGTGATATTGTGGAGAACATGGACACAAATAGGCCTACCATAACTTGTATTCCGCTCACATTTATTTGCGTAGGTTCTTACTTAGTTTTACTAGGTTTATTTAATTATTTATTGAAAAAATTTTGGCTGGCCTTATTATTTTATTGGTATTGTGGCAAACATTCAAATCACATAAACATAAGCACGTTACACAATTGAGGCGTGTAGAAAAGTCTGAAAGTGCCAAAAATATAACAAATAGTTCCTTTATTGGAAAAGAATGTACTCGCCAACGACTATGTCATAGGAAACGCTGGAAGTGCCTTTGTTGCGTTAATGTTGATTAGAGACGTCCGACAGATGAAGCAGTGGTACAAGTCTGTGGGCATTTTGCTAGAGAACAATGAATATTCCAGGCAGTCAGTCGGCTATTCACTCACCAGGCCGCTGGGTTGACTACCAACAGTGCCCTTCCACCATACCGCAGTGTCCTACAACTTACCGCCTGATGGAGTTGGCTTAGCCAGCAAAACATCGCGATCACGCAACAGCATCGAAAATGTGCCATCCTTTTGTGTGTGCGCGCGCCTGTCGACAAGTACTACACTGCGAGTACTTGAATTCCTGTCCTGTTATATATTTTTAACTGAGGTACAACTGTTGATTGGGTACTATCATGTGGCAATGCAACAGCACGGAAACTACCATGCGCCTTCTAGACTACAAGGTGGCAACAATGCCTGCTTGGCCAATAGCAGCAGTGTTCATGCGATCGATAACGGTTCAGCTCGTACCCTCACAAGTCACAAACAAAGCAGTAAGCACGTATTCAAGGCCAGCGCACAGCTAATAGGCTTGTAGAACGTAAGACAACTAACTTTTAAACACAATAAATTTGCTTGGCCTAGTTGTCATTTAGTACTTGGGGTCATTGCTCGAAGTAATATATAAAGGATGGGGTCGTACATGGAATATTAATTTTTGTTAATTTTCCGGTTATAAATTGGGAGGGGGGCTGTTCACGAGTAAACATGCCATAGCTGTTTTTAATGTAATTACTGTGTAGAAAGTTACTAGTCTGTGGCAAACATGAACAACTTTAACAAGAACTACAAATGTCGAAGGCTTGTCGTGTGTGCTGACCACATGCTTGGTGACCAACCTGAACGCCACCCACCAACTCCACCCTGCTATAAGTTGTCTGCTTTGTTTCTACAAATGCAGGGACTGACATTATCCTTGCTGTAACCACGTGTTAGTGGGCAGAGTGGAGAAGCAGTCTATGTTGTGACGAGCCCATCAGTGCTGCATTTGTCTCTAAAACCCTAATTCCTATGTAATATTCGCACCCCTGTTTTGTAAATCTGTTTCTGAGAAAAAATATGCTGCTGGTACATGAGTAAATACAGTACATAGTTAGTTTCATTTATCCAGTTTTGTAGCACAAAATTGGGGGTGGGGGAATTACAGTCATTATACTAAGTATTTTAACTGATCTGTGTTGGGGAACGGTATGGTGGCATGTGCATGAAGATTGCATTGGGTATTGTGCAGTGTGTGTCAGAGCATGGGGAGGTTGGCAGTGCTTGTATGTGGGATGTTGCAGGACTTCAACCACTGGGTGACTGGTTGGGTGGATTGGAACCTCGCTCTCGACCTCCAAGGTGGTCCCAACTGGGCTCGCAACTTTGTTGACGCTGCAGTCATCGTGAACGCCACTGCAGATGAATTCTATAAACAGCCCATGTTTTACGCCATAGGACACTTTTCCAAATTTGTGCCGAGCGGTTCCTTCAGAATAGACATTCGGCCTCACAAGCAAAATGGAATAAAGGCAGTTGCTTTTCAGACGCCAGATAATGCAGTGGTGATCGTCATTTATAACAAGTGAGTGATATTTTTACTACTTAATAATGGTACAGTGGAACCTCTGTTATCTGTCCGGGGACTGACAGAAAAATATAGTAGAGCCTCGATTGTACAAGCGTCCACGGTTCCCGGGAATACTGTCGTAAAATCACTGTTGTCGCTAATTTAAATAACCAATCTTGACCTATAAAAAAATTATGTCCAAAGTGCATTTTTTGCTTAAAGTTTGTGTTTAATTGTCAGTGGTATAAAATACGACATTTTAAAAATGAAATATTGATTTTATTTTATGGGCAGATGTCTTCCGAATAAAATGATACCAGATAAGCGTATGTTTAGTAGTGATGGGTCGGGTCTTGAAAACTCAGAGTCAAACTAATGAAGATCGAATTGTCATTTGAGTCGAATTTTTTCCCAGCTGGCATCGAGCTACTGAATGCGCAAGTCGAGTCACTGTATTTTTAGGTTATGAACAAATAAATATTTGCACCTAACAATCACTTTTCATGTAACAGCCCACGATTCATGACATGCCACTTCCACTCTGTTGCCACCTGAGTGGCGGAGACGACGTATTTGTCTCGTAGCACGTCACACGTCACACCTCAGCCGAAATATCCGTAGATAACAGTACACCTGGCATTATTCTTCTCATAAATTACAGTTTTAAAAACGATATTCAAAAAAGAATTATTAACAAAAGCTTGTAATGCGGACTGGTTGTCCGCTCACCTGGCGGCATGCTGATGGACCAGCTTGTAAACTACCCTCCCATTCCACATCTGTAACTTATCTTATTTTTCTTTTTCTGTCAGCATTGAGTGCCTGACATTACCGTTCCTTACCTTTTTTTACCTATCGTAGTCGTTCACTCGTCAGCGGGAGGGAAAAGGTAGCTCTGTGAATCTTTTGACCCGGCAAAGGATTATTCTTATTGGTAGAAACTAGTCCATTCATTGTTACTTCCGACTTTTCTGAAGTCCTGCTAAAGTTATACTTCCAGGATACTCCTCTACCTAATGCAAACAAAGCTTAACCGAGTCAAGAAAATTAGGCTACACCACAGGGACAATGCACACAGCATTTTTGCGCACTCAGTGTAATATTTTGCATAAGAACTATTTCTTACTGGGCATTACCAACACACCTATTTTCTCCCTGTTTTTATTCATATTAATTATAAATTAAATATTGCCACTTATGGATAATATATACGTTAAAGTTCAGTTTAACCAAAAATAAGATAATTTTTTAACATTAACACAAGTATAAAATGCTTGTCATACATTTTGTATTTAGGAAATAACCATGAACATCATAAATGGGGTGATTTCTCAAAGGTTTGATGTAAAAGTGCTAAGAAACTGCAGATAGACTATGTAGGGGGCAGGTATTATACCCGTGTACATAGGTGCACATTGACATTTAGGGTGCAAACTCTATTTTAACTCGAAAAATTTTATACTGAACTCGACTTGACTCAAATCAAACTCGCCCATCACTAATATTTACCCTCCTCTTGTGCCACAGCACGAATAACACTTAAGTCAAACAGATTTAAACAACTATGTATTTGACAGTAAAAATTACAATATTTGCATCACTTCTCCTTAAATGATGACATTACCACAATTAATTAATTTCATTGTAACAATTATTTTTTAAACTCGACAATTCTCTAGTATTAATAACACCATCAGTAAGGTACTTTCATATTTTAAAAAAACGTTACAATTCTGAATGATTAGTGCCACCAATTATTAGCGTTCTGCACAAGAATAACATCAAAACATTACAATTCTGATAACCTTGTTCCGTCTATCACTTGCCTTCTTAGCAAGAATTATTTCAAAATAAAGCATGACAATTCTAAAAAACACTTTATGATTACTGTCAAATCAATTACTAGACTGTGGTACCCCATTTGATATTCAATTTGGCAGAAAGGAGATCAGCTTGTCGAGTTCAGTAAAGCCTCCCATTTCCCTAAAAAATACGTATTAAAGTTTACACTAAATAAAAATATAAACACAGCAGATGGAGTCACTTACGGCCGGCCCTTCAGAGATTTAAAACTGGATTACAATTAAAATACTCATAATGCCCTAAAATGTGAGAGTTGTGGAAGAACGTGTTTAAACATGAAAGAAAACCTACTTGCTTGGGCAGCCAAATAGAACGATACACGACACGTTAATAAAAAAAAACACAGAAAGTACTTGTTCCAAAACAGCAGTGTTACAGAATATTGGAGTAAAGCTGATAAAACTACTGTTGGATATTTGACTCGTAAATTTTAATGGCGTGAAAATTACTTCCCCAGAACTGCTAAATGATGGTAGAAGTTTCTTGCACCAAAAGGCATAACCTCCAGTCCATCATTTGCTAACTGGAAACCAGTAACACAGCTATAAATATGGCAATCCCTGGGTCTGTTATTGTTGATGGATCAATTAAAGAAACCAACGCTGACAGAATACTGGACAACTAGGGAAATTTACCACGCAACATTTTCTGCAAAATGATGAGCAGAAATAGGTTTCTTCAAATTCTGAAGTTTCTCCATTCCAGTGACAGCTCTTGTGTTGACCCAAAAAAATTAACTTACCAATGTCACCCCATCATCAATTACTTTGTAAATAGATTTTTACTGTTTACACATCAAAAAATGCTTTCTCTTGATTCCTTGGAGAGGTAGGGCCACATTCTGAGTGTTTGTGCGAAACAAACACAACCAATGTGGCATAAAACTTTATATTTAGTGTGAAGGCTGTCAGTGGGTATTACTACTCGTTACAACACATAGTGTTTGATCTATTAGGTGATTTGAAAGGCAAAGGTTATTGTCTTTTTATGGACAATTACAACAAGAGCGTTTCTCTCAGTAAGAAGCTCTTGGTTATCCAGAATTGCGGTGCTCCATAATACTCGCAACCTGCACCGAGGAGCTGGTAAAAGGAGAGGTCATTATCTATCGAGATGATTATGTGCGAGTGGTCTTTTTGGAAGACAAGTGAATTGGAAAACTTAATATCTACTTTTGCAGATAGTAGGGATGGTGATTGTAAAATATGTTTAAAAAAAGAAAACTTGGCTCTTTCGATGAAGTGTGCAAGAAACATGACAATACTTACATGAAGGGTGTTAACCATCTCAGTCAAATACTATCCTATAGCCTAATAAACAATAAAGTGGACAAAGACAGTAGTTGTCCGTTTGTTGCCTATGGGGTCATGTAATGCATTTGTGGTGATGAAGAAACACACTGGTGAGAAGTTGAAGCTTGTTGACTTCCTCCTGCAGTGCTTTGAACTTTGACTGAGGAAGACAGCCACCAGGTGCTAGTTGACTCCGACGCCCCAACTGTAGTCCCGGTGTCTCAACTGTTGCCTGGCCACCGGTACAGGATACTGCTTCTAGATTACTTTGTTGCATCAAGTATTGTCCCCTTGTGAAGATTCCACATGTTGGAAAAAAGACAAATACAATGAGGCAATGTCACATGTGTTCAAAGGAGCAGTTTTCGTGGGTAAACATGGCAGGCAAAGTGTTAAATATTCTATGTACAAAATAACTTGTTTCGCATTGCTAATATTTTAAGGAATAATAACAGTGTATTTTATAGGAATTTTGGGGTTTGGAACAACAATTTGTTTATACGAATCAATGGCATCCCTGGAATATAAGACATGGCATTATTTTGTTATATTCTGTGCCAACATAGGGCTACATATTTTTGAAAAAATTTTATTTGTTACTTAACTGATTATAGCTGGAATTTTTCGTGGTGTCTTATTAAAAGTTCAGAATGTCTATTCATTTATTTTAAAGACAAAAATTAAATTAAATTTGTTTTCAGTACAGCACAAACTAAGCTCTGAAGTGAAAGTTGTAGGTTTTATAAAGAAATACTCCGTATCACTTGAATAAACTATTTATTAGTTTTAAGAAAGAACAATATAATTTCAACAAGGCACATAGCGCCATGACACTCCAACGGTAGCTTGATAGCTAATCATTTGTTTACAGTGTTGCCATCTTAAAAATATAACAAACTTTTAAT
This sequence comes from Clitarchus hookeri, assembly GCA_002778355.1. Taxonomy (NCBI): domain Eukaryota; kingdom Metazoa; phylum Arthropoda; class Insecta; order Phasmatodea; family Phasmatidae; genus Clitarchus; species Clitarchus hookeri. Next base: position 262,968 of record NQII01000273.1, on the reverse strand, counting down.
ATTGCATTGTATATTATATTACAACAAAAGTTAACATCGATGCTCTGAGTACACAACATCTTAAACATTTTTTGAGTTTTTTAGAAGAAATGAGACATTGAAATTATAATACAGTGAAATATCTATTTACCAAAAAACTGTATGCGCTGATAATGTTTAGTGTTCCCGGCAAAATTTGTATGTGAATAATATTAAAATTATCGGTTTTTGTAGTTTTTTGAATATTGCATTGATTTGAAAATCTTTTGGTCCTGTCACTTAAGATTTCACGTAACAATTGCTTGTATGTGGATTATTAAATAAAACTCTTAATGTGATCTCAGTTCTTGACGATGCACAGTTATCCTTTGATACGCACCGCACCTCAGAGCAGTCGAGTGCTTTGCCGAGTCTGATCTCAAACAAGGTCCTGGCAGTCGTGGAGTATGCAGTGATAATTCTCTATGGAACTGTGCCATTCCTACACATTCCTAACTCGATCACAGATCACAGAAATTTTATCAACATTATCCATTGCCCAAAATAGTTGCGCTTATCATTAATGTAGTATTTCAAAGCAAATGGTTTCATATAAAAATGCTATGCAATAAGTTATAACCAGTAACTATCTTTCGCAAAGACTTCTTTTGTGTGTTTAAAGGACTTTCTTTCATAAAGTTTGTGTTTAATCATCTGACTTAAAATCAACATGATTTTTAAACTAAATATTGATTTAACTTAATAGGCAGAATCTTCCAAATAAAATGACAGCTACAGAAGCATTGGAGGATTTATACCAGTTTATTTCAACACATACGTGTCTTCTGAAAAACTGATATCCCGTAAGAGCATATTTGACACTTTTTAGTTACCAAATAATGCGTAAGCACCGAGCCAGAGGCTGCGTAACTCACAACAGTCATAATGTGTACTGGAAAATCAGATGTGGTTTTTAATAATTAAGTATTTAAACTGCAAAGAAAGATATCTTAATTATCGTATTTATTCATCTCTGTCTCAAAATCACGTGTTTTTTGAATTGAAATAATTTAATAACTTGAAAGGCAGGTATATGACGCACGCATGGCGTCGCCAACATGAAGTGCAGGTATGTGGTCTTGATTGAGTAAGCGTCAGCTGTCCTCTGCAGAGCCCAGCCGTGACCTCGTGTCCTCTTACACGGCCGGCAGACTGGGAGCTAGTTGCCTAGCAACCAACGTTGTCCCTGCGCCCTCTAGCTAGTTGCTGACTCGTGTGGAGAGAGGGAGAATATTCCACCCCTCCTGCTGCTGACGCTTGCCCATCTCTGTCTCGCTCACACACCATAAACACACTGCCCGATCAATAATCCCTCCGTGTGCTTTCGGCTGATTGTGTGCACGCGACACGTTTAAAACTTGGCTCCTATCCATTGCCATATTATTTTCCTTATCAGAGGGTTTGGAAGTTTGGGGTCGGCTTGCGTTCCGTGTAATGATTACATGGAAGTGAAATGTTTTTAATGTGTTATTTACAGTATATGGCATTTTAAAAAATTCACATTTCTATCGTTTAGTTAATAAACGTTTTTGACAAATAATGTACAGCGATTATGATGTCTAATATGGTTAGAAGTTGTATTTTATAGATGTACATGTCAGCTTCTCATGAACTTAAATACTGGATGTATGGAAATTTTTTGACAGTCTCTTGAAAAAAGGTAGATAGAGAATCCACTGTACTATGTATTTAGTTGTTAGTAATGTACAACTCATTGTACTACTTGAAGTTATTTAAACTTAACGAAGTTGACAGGAAGTTTAACTAAATATTGACGTTCCCATTTGAAAAGTATTACTCCCCCCCCCCCCNAAAACCTAATATTTTAGAAGTCAAAACTAGAACAAATGTCATTGTGCATTCAAATCATTATGGTGCAACGAATATCATGATATGCTGTATGTGGTATAAAATGTAATATGTACGTGTGTATAACATTACAATAAGTGGTAATAGACAAGCTTAATGGGGTTTCAAAAAAAATCTTTTTGTGAAATAAGCACAACATGTAAATAAATATTTCTGTATTAACCAAACTGTTGTGCGCTTTTCAACCGGTGGCCTTGTTAGCTTTGGAGCTTTAGTCATTGTCATTGTTTAGCTATAATGTATGCAGTTTGAAAAGCAACATTTTATATGAAGTGTTGTAAATTGATGTGAGTCTTTCAAAGTTGAACATGTTTGTGATGTCTCAGAATTCTTCTTAGTTATATTTTGATATTTTGCAGGAGAGGACACGAGGTGCCGCTCACAGTTCGTGATCCAACAAGAGGCTTCCTTAATTTAAGTATTGAAAGAAATTCATTTAATACTATTGTATATTGGTAATGTAATATATTGGCGATTTATGTACTTATGTAAATAACTCACTAGTTAATTTCTTAATAAATTGTGTTACTTTTTAATTATGTGTTTTATTGACATCTCTTTCAATTAGTTTTTATTTTCAGTCCTGTGTAAATTGTGTCTCAGTTGTTTCACGTAGCCTGGCGGGGTAACGCAAATCTTCACATGTGGGAGAGACTGATGTTGCAGTTGAGCAGCAGGTTTTCTCGAGGTACTCCCATTTCCTACGCTGCTCCAGGCTCACCTCGCTGATGCTCAACTCTCTGTCAAGTGCAGATAGAAAGTGCTTTACTCAACTTACAGTCCCTTATCACAGTTAGTGACGGGAGACCTAACTCACTCACAAGAGAGTTCAGTCTGATGGGTGTGGATTGTTTATTAATCGTTTTAAAAAATTAATTGTTCTGATATGAGGGGAAACTTTAAAAATGCACTAACATAATACATTTGAATAGTTGGCATCAGTATATTGAAACTTGAATTTGTTTACTTTAAGCTTTGAGCCTTGCATCAGAGTAGTTCACAGATTTACGTAACTTTAAATAAATTGAAACAATTTGAATTGGCTGAGAACTGAATGGGAAAAGTGCAGCTTTGTGCCGCCAACTAGATACATCCAGGGCCGGACTTAGAGACCCTAGGCAATTACAGGGTCCGGGGCCCCTTTTTGCTAATTTAGCAAAATAACCTATTTTATTTTATATTTGATTAGCGTTTTTTTTATTTAGAAAATAGACAAGGCACGCAGACCTAGACATATAATAATAAAATTCCAAATATACTTTTTACTCATTTTTATTATTATCAAACATAGGAAACATACAAAATTTGCCAAATTCGCGTAACAGATGAAACCTTTAGGACGCTAATTTTAAATTTATATGAGAGAGACTTTCAATGTGAACTGACAGACAATTAGCGACAAGTAGCGACAAGTTTAGAATGAGCATGTGCGTGCAGTGCGGAACCAAAAAATACGTGCAATTGGCGACGCAAAGATTACGCGCTAAACATTGCATGGACGGAATTTCTACAAAAATCATTAAAATCTTTAAATTAATACGAAATATTTTTTATTTAGTTTATATAGACATGTGCTAGACTTTTCCTGAACTTTAGGTAGACTAAATTTCATCAATAATACACAGGAAATGCTTCATGTATCAAAAATTCGAAACCAATAAAAATAAAAAACTTTTAGACCATATTTGCCCACTGGGCTGGACTCCTAGACTAAATTGCTATATCAAGGATAGATCAAATCTTATTTACACGGGTCAGTAAAATGATCCACTTTTGGCTACTGTAATAATAAATAGCGCTGTCTTGTTCTGTGTCCTCTATTAATTTAATTACTGTTGTATGTTTGTACTTTCCTATTTGATTTTCTTGATAAATAAAATTAAAAACCAGTTAGTCCCCTGGCCAGGGCCCCGAGGCTAGTGCCCTAGGCAGGTGCCTTGTTTGCCTGGGCAGAAGTCCCGCACTGGATGCATCAGAGAACTTACCTGGTTTTGTAACATAAATTAATTATCTATCTTCATAACCTACTTTATTTACAGTAATTGTTCGTTATTTCAAAGTTTCTTGAAGTCCATTTTGGTTGCGCATGCTTCTGATTGGCTGAAACCGTTAAACATCAAAGAAATTTTACAACCACTCCAATTTTCAAACGTTTGATGGAAACTGAAGCCATCCAACTTCCTCAGACAAATATGGCGGCGTTTGTGACATTTCGATGACATCATATCTGTCCAACAATATTTGACCAAACTTATTGGAAGCAGTGCGACAGGGGCTTAACACCAACGCACCGAGCAGGCAACAAGGGAAAGGAGACAATCCACTGCTGCGCTTCCTAGCGGATGATGCCAGAAACAACAGCTGTTTGGCACTGTAGCCANACCGAGCAGGCAACAAGGGAAAGGAGACAATCCACTGCTGCGCTTCCTAGCGGATGATGCCAGAAACAACAGCTGTTTGGCACTGTAGCCAACCTGTAAATTTCAAATTTGTTATGATGTTGCCTGTCTTCAATGCCCCCATGTTGTGGTTCATTGGATAACCTGGCAGTGTTATGATATACCTTACTGTATGCAAATAGCACTCACTTATTGCTTATCCCTTCAGCACAAAACCTCTTTGCAACAAAGACACTGAAAAGTCTCAGTTTATTTAGTTTCACTTTATATTGTTCCCTTTATACAAAATTTGCATTTCAAAACTGTGTATTTGTATTTTTAACATATTTTATGAAATATAAAAAGAGAGATACAAGGGCCATCATGTCATTTTAATTGCCATAGAAGCTGTTATAATTGTGTCCTTCCTATGTACCAAGTAGGTACTTTTTCTTTAAGATAAGAGTTTTTATTAATCGAGATTAATAAATTTACGAGTTTAACAAATTGTTTGTGATGGGTCGAGTCTCGAAAAGCCAAATCGAGTCTAACTAACGAAGATCGACTCGTCATTTGAGTAGAGTTTTTTTCCCAGCTGGCATCAAGCTACTGAACATGCAAGTTTAGTTACTGTGATTTTAGGTTATAAACAAACAAATATTCGCACCTAACAATCACTTTTTGTGTCTCGTGAATCAATAAGTTTACGTTGCTTCACCGCTAAAGTTACTTCATAATGATAACAACTCTACTGCATGCGTTGACACTCCGTTGTTTGTGATGATCGACAGCAATAAAAGCCAATGATTGATTTATGATACGCCTCTTGCTCTCTCTTGCTGCCAGAGATCCAAGGTCGACAGGTACAGTCTCAACACAACACTAATACATACAACCAGACAACGTATTTGAACATGAATAGCCTCTTTATCTCATGGCACGTCACTCCTTCAGCAGAAATATGCGTAGATATGGTACACCTGCCATTACTTTTTCTCTCGTAATTACCATTTCAAAAACATGTGTATAAAAAAAATATTAACAAAGAAAACTTTTAATATGAATCGCTTGTCTGCTCACCCGGCTGCATGCTGACAGACAACCCCCGAAAACTACCCTCCCACTCCACTCCTATAACTGTTATCTTATTTTTCTTTTTCTGTCAGCATTGCATTACTTTTCTACCTACCGTAGACATTCACTCGTCGACAGGAGGGAAAAGGCAGTGGTGTGAATCTTTTGTCCAACCAAATGTTATTCTTATTGGTAGAAACTAGTCCCAAACTTTGTTCTTGGTAAACAATGACTATAAGAGGTGGAGGAAGTTATAGTTCATTCACTTACTTATAACTTTTCTGAAGTCCTGCTAAAGTTACACTTCCAAGATATTCCTCCGCCTAATGCAAACAAAGCTTAGCCGAGTCAAGAAAATTAGGCTACACCACAGGAACAATGCACACCACATTTTTTTGCAATCAGTGTAATATTTTGTATAAGAACTATTTCTTACGAGGCATTACCAACACACCTACCTATTTTCTCCCTGTTTTAATTCATATTAATTACAAATGAAATAATACCACCTATGGTTAACTTTTATGTTAAAGTTCAGTTTAACCAAAAATAAAATATTTTTTTTAACATTAACACAAGTATAAAATGCTTGTGATATACGACATATTTAGGAAATAACCACAAACGTCATATGTGGTGATTTCTCAAAGGTTTGATATAAAAGTGCTAAGAAACTGCAGATAGACTATGTAGGGGGCAGGTATTATACCCGTGTACATAGGTGCACATTGACATTTAGGGTGCAAACTCTATTTTAACTCAAAAAATTTTATTCTGAACTTGACTTGACTACTCAAGTTTCATACAGTCTGACTCGACTGGAAACTGTAAAAATCAAATTCTCCTATCACTAGTTTACATTAATTGTTCCAAATTAAATAAGTGGTGATTTTCTTCAGCAGTGGCCACAAGTGTCAACTGTATGTGTGCTCAAAATTTCTTTCTTAAGTGACTCCGCCCTCAAGGCTGGTTGAGCAGGTAACACAATATTAATTTGTGGATTGCCTTTAAAATTGCAGCATTCTGTATACTGCTTTTCACTATTTGCAGGATTACATGCTGAAAAACTGCTCTGACGAGAATTATGAAAATAACCGTAAATTGTGTTTGAGAGTCATTAATGCTGTACGCTAGCCAAAAAACACACATTTTATCAAAATTACATTGGAAGTTATTTCCCATATGAAAGGAGGATGCATACATTTTGTAACATTGCACAATATTCTGCTAGAAAATACTTATTTAAATGTGAAAGAAAATCTATTTCAAAAGTTTTTTTTTAATTAAAATTTAATTTGTCTGTGTTTCTGTTCTAAACGCTTCAAAACACTATCAAACGCGTGCACACACACACACACACAGAGAGAGAGAGAAGGGGGGGGAGAGTGCACACTAGCTCTTTTCTGTAACAAAATTTGTTAAGAGTTGACACGTGATGCTTCCTACACATTATAAATTATAATTGACAACTCTGCATCATCACATGTGCATCACGTTGTAATGACGCAATATTCTGAATTTTTCGGGACTCGGGTGTAAAATTCTTTCGTGTTTGTGAAGCTTTGGGACAGCTTCGTAATATTTTTATCGTGTTTCAAGTTTAAAGCCGTGGTGGCTCGTTTCCCGTGTTTATCAGACAGACGTGTGCATTTGTAGGTTAAGGGGCGGACGTCTGCGGGTTACGTTTTTATCAAGAGTCCTGGTTACAGTTTTCGTTTCGAACTTGGGAGTTTTGAAAGCGTCAGCATAAAGTAGATTAGTTAGTTTCTGTGGATCAGGCGACATCAACAGTTTTAGTTCCTTCGGCGCAGTTTTAATATGTCAACAAGTTTTTGTGGACGGCGAGGTTAGTTTATGTTGACGGCGCGGCAGTCGATAACGTCGTGTTGAGCGCGGGACACGTGCAGTTTTAGATGACGCTGCTGGCAGATGCCGGATGCCGGGCGCTTATCGCAGGAGTAGTTCGTACGGAGCAGTTAGATAACGAGGGAGAGCGTACGTGGCCAGGCCGTTATCACAGGAGAGGGGGGATAGGCAGTAGGATATAGGCGTCTAGCTGTCGCCCTTACAGGTTCTTCTTAGTCGTTGAGTCTTCTTGGTCGTTGAGAGTCTTCTTAGGAGGGGCAGTCTGCGGCGAGGGCCGTTAGAAGCGGTCGTCTTCTTTAGTCGTCAGAGAGAGTTGTCGTAGTACAATGATAGCGTAGATCGCATCAGGTGTGACGTGAACCCCCACATCGGCCACTAGACTGTATTATTTCATTTCTCAGCCGGTGTGGGAGGTAGCAGCAGATATTCTTTATTCGGGCTAATATTCATGAGACGTTAATACACGGAAACCACTGTGGCGCTGTTCGGTACTTGAATATTTATCTCTGAACGGTTCGTACTCTGCATACTGGACATTCGTATGTGAACTGTGTCATTCAAAAAAATGATAAATAAAGTATAGAAGAAACTAACTTCGTACTTTCTTTCATAATTAACTAACATCCAATGGTACTGAGTCTCGTGTATTCTACCTTGAGCAAGCCGTGGCAAGTAAACAGTCGACAGTGAAAGTGGCGAAACGTTACAAGATGGTGCCTAACCTTTGAGGCTGCTATATTATTAAATATACGCTTGTAACAGTAAAGACGGAACTTTACAANGAAACGTTACAAGATGGTGCCTAACCTTTGAGGCTGCTATATTATTAAATATACGCTTGTAACAGTAAAGACGGAACTTTACAACGTGCCTTCAAGGGAGTTGAACCCCTACTGGCCGCCTCCACGGCCAGCACCCACGTAATGCTAGGAAGTCACATACTTGCCCCCCACCGTTTGTAAAGCCGCTAAGTGGCAGCTGCGGACATGCAAGAGTTTGCCCCTAAGCGAGCAGCGGATACCACCCGCAACTATAACAAACCTTCCTGCCGCCACCCCGCCAGGAGATGGCAGCAGCAGCGCTGCCCAGCCCGAACCCGAAGGTGTGGAGGCCGAAGATTATCAAAGCAAACACGGCATGCAGGAACCCTCTGGCCGAGCGGAATATAACACAGTGCGCCAGGCAGAAACACCAGTTGTTCACGTTCGTTCAGCACAAGTCGTGCTCAGCTCTCTACTACACAGCCGCAGTCCTGAGGACTCTCCAAGACCTACCAGTCTTCTACCATTTCTTCAGCCGATGACGCCTTCTCTACCAGTGCAGCAGAAGACTTGTTGCAACCCGCTGACACTTGCCGTCAAGAGTCACCACACCCGATACGTACACCACACATGGTGCCCTGGGTCCCTTCAGGACTACAAGCCAGGCTCCTCCAGCCAACAAGTCTCTTCACCTGTCTTGCTCTTGTACAAAGTCCGTTGAACACCTAGTGTGTGTAGATGTAGGAGGAGGTAGTATGGGTTACCGTATTTCTATTATCAAATGAATAAAACACGTAATCAAACCAACTTCTGCCTTTCCTTGCTTTGTAGTGAACGAGTGCCTTTTCCTGAACCTAGTCGTCATCCTCGAAGAGAGCGGCAAAGGACCACGAATTGGCAACAGTTTTGGACGTAGAATAGGACTGCGGGCAGCCCCTAACCAGGCCTGCACGTACGTCACACACACACAACAAAGTCGACGGCCTCCCATACTGTGGACCTGGCATGCAAAGGTACCTGGTGCGCAAGTATGGTAGAGCCCCAACCACTAGAAAGAGACACGACGAAGCATCTGGGCCAACTGAGTCAGCTAACCCATTCCCTCCAGAGTGTAAAACTCACCATAGGGGTTGCCAGGCCTGACGAGGCTTGACCAGGTACTTCTGGGGTACACTTTGGCTAGGGGTTTGTTGCCTGCCGCACTATACAGGATGAACCATAGCACATTTCCTGTCCATGACATTCGCTCACCGACGAGGGAGCAGGAGGAACACCCGGAGGACAGCTGCTGTCCTTGCATCTAGCCGTCCCCTAAGTAAACAACCTACACCAGCCCTCAGCTGTAAGTCCCCATGGGATAGAGCAACATGCCGCCCGGCAATTAGTGAAGCCTCACTCCGCTACCCTTCCTGCCAACCTATTTGGCTTCCCGCCAGCCACAACAGCGGTCGAGTCAGGAGCTACCCCGGGCTATGCCCTATGCCCACTGCAAGTAAACCAGTGGCTGTGTGTAAACCAGTGTTGCGGAGGACAATTAAGCCCACAGCAGACTTGTGTCGTGCCGTCAAGCCACGTGCCCCAGCTTATATACCGGCCGGGGTCCGGTTAGCAGCCAATAAAGTCAGCCCAGTCATATCACCCGTGTCTCTGGCTGACACACCTAAAACCATGCCCAATCGTGACGACAACGTCAAGAGTTTACTTCAAAATTAGGATTTTTTTTGCAATTGTTATTGTGAATTGTTTGGATTGTGCTCATGTAAAATATTTTGGAAGAGCCATACATAACTTAAAATAACCATCAGTTTGACAAATACCATGTTTATTTGACCTGTTATGCTTACACATGCACGTCATTTGTAATAGTAACCAACAGTATAATGTTAACAAAAGCCATATACATTATTCTGCTTTAAACAACATTTAATTCACCGCCACTGTAAGGCCACTACGGTAGCTGGTTACATTGAAATGCAATATATTACACAACACATTTATCTAAAATAGGTAGCTTTTCTGTAAGTCTACAAAAATACAATAAAAATTATCAAACAATATTAACACTTTAAAACATTTCTTTTCCAATAAAACATGCTTACAGCTGCCAACTTATTCCTAGATGAGATTCCTTCGTTGACACCATATTTACAAACTGACCGATGTAAGAGCTTGAGGAAAGCATGTAGGAAGATTACTTTCCGTACAATTGACACTGGGTCCAGCTGGCATAAATAGCGTAGTCCACGTTTCTAATTATACACTGGATGTCGGTGCAAGTAGATAGCTTCATAGTTACGGTGGCAATACATAGAGAGCAATATAATAACAGTCGCATCCTTTACTTGGCCACCATCACCTCGTACTCTGGGTAGCCAATCTCCATGCCACCATATGGAATGTAGCATACACTGTGACTTGGATGCACCTGGAAGTATAACATCTCACTTTTATGCTTGTTACTTCACAAATTTGTCTACAACTAGCATACATTACAGGTTTATAGAATTTGGTGGAGAAAATTACTGTATTTACTCAATTNCACAAATTTGTCTACAACTAGCATACATTACAGGTTTATAGAATTTGGTGGAGAAAATTACTGTATTTACTCAATTTTATGCTGGACATTTTTCTGAAAATTAATTTTAAAAACAAGGGTGCTGCTTTGAATCAAGCACCATTAATTTTTTGGCCCAAAATATTTTATCATTATTTTGTTTTTTTAAAGCATGTGATTATTTTTGCATGATATAATAGAAATACAGTGGCTGGTAAGTTATTTGAAACTGATCAAATGAACTTGAATGAATCAAGACATCAAGCNCACAAATTTGTCTACAACTAGCATACATTACAGGTTTATAGAATTTGGTGGAGAAAATTACTGTATTTACTCAATTCTACGCTGGACATTTTTCTGAAAATTAATTTTAAAAACAAGGGCGCTGCTTTGAATCAAGCACCATTAATTTTTTGGCCCAAAATATTTTTTATCATTATTTTGTTTTTTTTAAAGCATGTGATTATTTTTGCATAATATAATAGAAATACAGTGGCTGGTAAGTTATTTGAAACTGATCAAATGAACTTGAATGAATCAAGACATCAAGCTTAACAGCAGAACCATACTATAACTGACAATGGCGAGATAAATGATTGCTACAGCAAATACAATATGTGAACGTACGCAAGACACAAAGGTTAGACATCTTTTCCGTTCATTTGTATCCTCTGCTATTAAAACACTGAAAATACTTTGCATGGAACATTTATTTACATGAACAGGGGTGTCAACCCCATTTCTTACGTGATGAAGATGGTTACCATGTACAATATCTTCCATGTTATTTAATATCTTGGTTTAAATAATTAGGATACAAATTTTCTTTGTTCTAACTCGTGTACATTTCATAATATACCACATACATAACACTTTTTGCCCTCCATTTCAGATTGATTATGGGCATCCTATGTCAAACTGTTTTTTTTTTAAAGGAATAAACTGTCCTAGTGTGTTAAGATCTGAAATATAGAGATATACAGTGATATCGAGAGGGATAAAGGAAGAGGGAGATATATATAGATAGTGACAAGAGATACGGGAAGATAGAGATATACAGAGATAAACAAAGAGAGATGTCTCTACTACTAATCCTCCGTAGCTGTGTGCTGGCTTTAAGCACAGCAATACAAAACAAAGAAAGCCACCTCTCCTTCCTGTCGCTCGGCTACAAACGTACCCAGATGAAACACCATGCTAGAAGGCAGGCTCATCACTCAGGTTAGGGGAAGGCACAATGAGCAAAGAAAGAGGAAAAGGAAAATGCAACTGTCGCTGGTTAATTAAACATTTTTCAAGGGACAGCCACGCATCTGGGCATATTGGACAGCACATCGTTAGTCCACTACGCCCGCTCTCCTAGCCACTTCTGCAGTCAATACTTTCCTCCACCCCTCTACGTTTCCTGTAATGGAATTCCGCTAGCAACAGTCAAGGTGAAGAGGGGAGTTTTTAAGGGGAAGAAAGGGATGTGACACATTCCTATTTCCTTTTTTATATAAAAGGTAGGAAAAGTCGTAGGTGTTGATTTGACCTCTTGATGCTGTATGTTTTAACTAGCAGAAACAGTATGTTCAGTGCCTAGAAATTTTCGCAAACCGTAAAATAATGCGAAATAAGGAGAAATTATGATTATTTGCAAAATTCTGTAATAATACCCATATTCGCGACACATCAACGAAATTGCTTGTGTATCAAACACCACGATGCCCACTTCTTTTACCAAGAAAACTCTTACAAACATTCACTAAGTTTTACAATTTTCCATTTGTTATACAGGATCATCTCTTATTAACTTTGCATAAGTGCGAATAACAAAACTATTTGCGTGGTTCTCACGTTGTTGACATGACGTAAACAAAATTTTACGTCATGAGAACGATTCATAAATTCATTGGTAGCAAAGTCGAAAGATTACCGTTGCATGTACAGTTTGACTTATCGACCCAAATCGCTAAGGTACTGGTTCACTGACAGAATCACGCCAAACATGTATTTTATTTATAAATGAACATCTCTAACCAAAAATGTTGGTGATATGATCATCAAAGTAAATTATATGTATATATAACACAGATGAATATTTTTTCGCTGAATGTAAAAATTACACACTGAACATTTGTGTGGTATTTGTAAACACTGCCGACTTTACTAATCTTCCGTGCTATGTGGTTAGGTTCTTGACGGCTTTCAAATACAGCATTTTTAACTACTGAGCAAGGATGGTGATTGTAATCGGCTGTTTATGTTGCAAAACCGGTTAAGAATGCTAAAAATAGTATCTGTTTTAGTGTGTGCCCAGATGTTTTAAAGTGAAGGGTTTTATGTGTTTTATAAACTGAACAAAGTGCAATTACTGCGATGTAAATATTGAATGGGTGCAAAAAAGACGCGTGCTTAAACACTGCCGTGCCGTATGCACCGTGATTAAGCGGTAGTGGGCTACATAGAAAATAAAAACACAAATGCACTGGAAGCTAATTTGTGTAATTTTCATATAGCCAAAAAAACAAAAACAAATAGGTTTCTGCCACTTCTTTAGAAAAACTTGACAGCTGTACAATTAGAGACTTTCTAGAAACATTTCTACTACATAAGGAGCAATTTTATTTCATCAATAATAAAATTCCACCTCCTCTCTACTAGTATTTTCCTACCCACTGATAAAGAGCGTGGTTCCTACCCATCTGTCTCCTGTAGCATTTCATATTAATGCATGTAATAATTTAACATTCCTTCCTGTCGAAAGGGTTTTTACGGTGTCTATGCCTGTTTTCCCCTTTCTTTCTTGGTTAAAGGTTTACCACAAGTACATCTAGGGAGGTAGTCGTGGTCTTGGCCACCCAATCCCTCTCTGCCGCGATGCCTGCCCCCTTGCATGGATTCCCTCCCCTGTAGACATATGGGGCTCAGCCCTGAGATGCAAAGCTCCCGTCCCTACCTCGGACGTACACTTAACACTTAGAATAAGTGCAGGTTACAAAAAATCAAGCACAAAATATTTACTAGTATTTTTTTAGGTAGGTTGTGGATTTGTGTTGGAGTATTATTGAACTGAACAAGATTTAATTAAAATATGGTTATCTACAAATGAACAAAAGCTTGAAAAACTCAAATGGCAGGGAGCATTCTTGGGCAATTTCAAATGTCTCTACAAAGAACAAGTTTGATCACAAAAATTACTATAACTGTGACAATGTGAGTTGCATGACAAGTGCGCTCTCGTAAGGTTGACCTTTCATACCTATTGTTAAATATTTTTGAAATGTTTTCCATTTAAATATGTACTGGTTAAATTAAATGAATAAGAAATTCCATTCAATTTGTTTGAAATTGTTACAAAAACAACAGATTCATGATCTAATGATAACACACATTTTTTGCTATAAAATTTATTTGACTAAATGGTGAAATTGTAGTGATGAAATCAGCTTGGTTTATTTATCGTAAAAGTGGAAACCTAAGTGCGTTGTTATAACCAACACTCATTACGGCACGATTCCCCTGTAGTTATGTTTTATGCATTAAGTAAGAAATTTTTTTTATATGTAATGAAGACTTGGGAGGACAGCCGATTCACAAAAACCTAAGTACGTAATTATCTTAGGAGTAACTGCTGTGGAACGAAATATAAAATATGATCGTGCACTTAGGGTAAATCGTTACTTTCAGTAAGAAAACGCAATGAAAGTTAAAACTGTTACGTTCCCAATAGTGAGCATACCTTGCCAACAGTGATGGTGCCTTCGTGGTTGGNGATATAATAGAAATACAGTGGCTGGTAAGTTATTTGAAACTGATCAAATGAACTTGAATGAATCAAGACATCAAGCTTAACAGCAGAACCATACTATAACTGACAATGGCGAGATAAATGATTGCTACAGCAAATACAATATGTGAACGTACGCAAGACACAAAGGTTAGACATCTTTTCCGTTCATTTGTATCCTCTGCTATTAAAACACTGAAAATACTTTGCATGGAACATTTATTTACATGAACAGGGGTGTCAACCCCATTTCTTACGTGATGAAGATGGTTACCATGTACAATATCTTCCATGTTATTTAATATCTTGGTTTAAATAATTAGGATACAAATTTTCTTTGTTCTAACTCGTGTACATTTCATAATATACCACATACATAACACTTTTTGCCCTCCATTTCAGATTGATTATGGGCATCCTATGTCAAACTGTTTTTTTTTTAAAGGAATAAACTGTCCTAGTGTGTTAAGATCTGAAATATAGAGATATACAGTGATATCGAGAGGGATAAAGGAAGAGGGAGATATATATAGATAGTGACAAGAGATACGGGAAGATAGAGATATACAGAGATAAACAAAGAGAGATGTCTCTACTACTAATCCTCCGTAGCTGTGTGCTGGCNACGGGAAGATAGAGATATACAGAGATAAACAAAGAGAGATGTCTCTACTACTAATCCTCCGTAGCTGTGTGCTGGCGTTAAGCACAGCAATACAAAACAAAGAAAGCCACCTTTCCTGTCGCTCGGCTACAAACGTACCCAGATGAAACACCATGCTAGAAGTCAGGCTCATCACTTAGGTTAGGGGAAGGCACAATGAGCGAAGAAAGAGGAAAAGGAAAATGCAACTGTCGCTGGTTAATTAAACATTTTTCAAGGGACAGCCTCGCATCTGGGCATATTGGACAGCACATCGTTAGTCCACTACGCCCGCTCTCCTAGCCACTTCTGCAGTCAATACTNACGCATCTGGGCATATTGGACAGCACATCGTTAGTCCACTACGCCCGCTCTCCTAGCCACTTCTGCAGTCAATACTTTCCTCCACCCCTCTACGTTTCCTGTAATGGAATTCCGCTAGCAACAGTCAAGGTGAAGAGGGGAGTTTTTAAGGGGAAGAAAGGGATGTGACACATTCCTATTTCCTTTTTTATATAAAAGGNGTCAAGGTGAAGAGGGGAGTTTTTAAGGGGAAGAAAGGGATGTGACACATTCCTATTTCCTTTTTTATATAAAAGGGTAGGAAAAGTCACAGGTGTTGATTTGACCTCTCAATGCGGTATGTTTTAACTAGCAGAAAGAGTATGTTCAGTGCCTAGAAATTTTTGCAAACCGTAAAATAACAGGAAATAAAGAGAAATTATGATTATTTGCAAAATTCTGTAATAATACCCATATTCGCGACACATCAACGAAATTGCTTGTGTATCAAACACCACGATGCCCACTTCTTTTACCAAGAAAACTCTTACAAACATTCACTAAGTTTTACAATTTTCCATTTGTTATACAGGATCATCTCTTATTTACTTCGCATACATGCGAATAACAAAACTATTTGCGTGGTTCTCACGTTGTTGACTATACAAACGTAAACAAAATTTTATGTCATGAGAACGATTCATAAATTCATTGGTAGCAAAGTCGAAAAATTACCGTTGCATGTACAGTTTGACTTATCGACCCAAATCGCTAAGGTACTGGTTCACGGACAGAGTCACGCCAAACATGTGTTTTATTTATAAATTAACATCTCTAACCAAAAATGTTGGTGATATGATCATCAAAGTAAATTATATGTATATATAGCACAGATGAATATTTTTTTGCTGAATGTAAAAATTACACACTGAACATTTGTGCGGTATTTGCAAACACTGCCGACTTTACTAATCTTCCGTGCTTTGTGGTTAGGTTCTTGACGACTTGCAAATACAGCATTTGCAACTATTGAGCAAGGATGGTGATTGTAATCGGCTGTTTATGTCGCAAAACCAGTTAAGAATGCTAAAAATAGTATCTGTTTTAGAATGTGCCCAAGACGTTTTAAAGTGAAGGGTTTTATGTGTTTCATAAACTGAACAAAGTGCAATTACTGCGATGTAAATATTGAATGGGTGCAAAAAAGACGCGTGCTTAAACACTGCCGTGCCGTATGCACAGTGATTAAGCGGTAGTGGGCTACATAGAAAGAAAAACACAAATGCACTGGAAGCTAATTTGTAAAATTTTCATATAGCCAAGAAAACAAAAACAAATAGGTTTCTGCCACTTCTTTAGAAAAGCTTGACAGCTGTACAATTAGAGACTTTCTAGAAACATTTTTATTATATAAGGAGCAATTTTATTTCATCAATAATAAAATTCCACCTCCTCTGTACTAGTATTTCCCTACCAACTAATAGAGCGTGGTTCCTACCTATCTGTCTCCTGTAATATTTCATATTAATGCATGTAATAATTTAACATTCCTTCCTGTCGAAAGGGTTTTTACGGTGTCTATGTCTGTTTTCCCCTTTCTTTCTTAGTTATAGGCTTACCACAAATACACCTAGGGAGGTAGTCGTGGTCTTGGCCACCCAATCCCTCTCTGCCGCGATGCCTGCCCCCTGGCATGGATTCCCTCCCCTGTAGACATATGGGGCTCAGCCCTGAGATGCAAAGCTCCCGTCCCTACCTCGGACGTACACTTCACACTTAGAATAAGGGCAGGTTACAAAAAATCAAGCACAAAATATTTACTAGTATTTTTTTAGGTAGGTTGTGGATTTGTGTTGGAGTAATATTGAACTGAACAAGATTTAATTAAAATATGGTTATCTACAAATGAACGAAAACTTGAAAAACTGAAACAGCAGTGAGCGTTCTTGGGCAATTTCAAATGTCTCTACAAAGAACAAGTTTGATCAGAAAACTTACTGTGACTGTGACAATGTGTGTTATATGACAAGTGCGCTCTCGTAAGGTTGTCCTTTCATATTATTGTTAAATATTTTTGAAATGTTTTCCATTTAAATATGTACTGGTTAAATTAAATGAATAACAAATTCCATTCAGTTTGTTTGAAATTGTTACAAAAACAACAGATTCATGCTCTAATGATAACACAAATTTTTTGCTATCAAATTTATTTGACGAAATGAAAATATTTTTTTGACTAAATGGTGAAATTGTAATGATGAAATCAGCTTGTTTTATTTACCGTAAAAGTGGAACCCTAAGTGCATTGTTATAGCCAATACTCATTATGGCACGATTCCACTGTAGTTATGTTTTATGCATTAAGTAAGAAATTTTTTTTATCTGTGATGAAGACTTGGGAGGACGGCCGATTCACAAAAACCTAAGTACGTAATTATCTTAGGAGTAACTGCTGTGGAACGAAATATAAAATATGATTGTGTACTTAGGGTAAATCGTTCCTTTCAGTAAGAAAATGCAATGAAAGTTAAAACTGTTACGTTCCCAATAGTGAGCATACCTTGCCAACAGTGATGGTGCCTTCGTGGTTGGCTCGCCCCACAAAAAAGGGCTCGCCATCCTCGGACTCGCCTGCAGGCAGGGCGCCGGCGGGCAGCTGGCCGCCGGCCGCTGGCACCCACGCGGGCTCGCAGCCCACCAGCACTTGGTACTCTGGCTTGCCGTGCTCCTGCCCACCCCACGGCACGTAGCACACGCCGTGCGACGGCACCAGCTTGCCGGGAATCAAGGCTCCCTCGTGCTGGGCGCGTGCCACGTACAGCTGCTCGTTGTCGAACCCACCAGGGACCGCGTGCGGAGGTACGGTGCCACCAGAGGCGTCTACCCAGGTGGCAGCCCCGCCAGTGGGAGTCACGTTCTGGGGCACGTTCCAGCCAGGCCCAGCAGCTGAAACACATTACAGAGTTACGACTGGTAACGCTGTTACACCTCACGGATCAAGCAAAGTATTTTCCCGTTCAAAAATATATCAAACCGAACAGCCTCTACTTCTTGATACCAAAAGTAACATCTTGTTGCAAGAAAATACTATTATTAAAAGTTTTCACTAAATACACGAGTTTACAACTAAAAGGAAAATTATCAGCTATAACTTATAATTTGATACTATAGTAAAATACAACATTCAACAACTGAAAGCTATTCTAATAAGCTGAAGAAGCTTGTGTTTACACTTTATGACATATGGACATTTGCCTGTACCAACTGCATGCAACTAAAATTTCCCTAANCACGTTCCAGCCAGGCCCAGCAGCTGAAACACATTACAGAGTTACGACTGGTAACGCTGTTACACCTCACGGATCACGCAAAGTATTTTCCCGTTCAAAAATATATCAAACCGAACAGCCTCTACTTCTTTATACCAAAAGTAACATCTTGTTGCAAGAAAATACTATTATTAAAAGTTTTCACTAAATACACGAGTTTACAACTAAAAGGAAAATTATCAGCTATAACTTATAATTTGATACTATAGTAAAATACAACATTCAACAACTGAAAGCTATTCTAATAAGCTAAAGAAGCTTGTGTTTACACTTTATGACATATGGACATTTGCCTGTACCAACTGCATGCAACTAAAATTTCCCTAANAAAGAAGCTTGTGTTTACACTTTATGACATATGGACATTTGCCTGTACCAACTGCATGCAACTAAAATTTCCCTAAAAACCCTGTAATTATCGACATGTATACCAGGAAATTACTGTAAATGTATCTGGTAAGAATTCAAAAAAATGGCACAGTGATTACTTAAGTTGTTCTTACAGCAACGGTGTTGAACTTAACAAGCAGTTCCACATATATAGCAGAACGCAGTATCACGACTTACAGCATCATGAGATGTGGTCACATGCATTTGTAGGTAAATAATGCCAGACAAAACTTGCACAGCGACCTTGAATGTTAGTTCCTGTATCTATGGCACAGTGCCACAGCTGGCACTTGCTGTTAAGTGTATAAATTGAAGCTGATTAATAGCAGCTAAGGGCTCCACCTGGCTGGCAAATGATGAGTAGTGCCTGGGCATTCAGGTATAGCCCAGGCCCGAGTAGTACTACGGTACTTACTCTGTGGCTCTAAAGACTAGGGTGTACAAAAATGTATTGGAAACACTACAGGCATTCATGGAAAACATATTAAAGGAAACAATTTTTTAATGACCAGAAGTGGTGATGAATAAAAAAGTCAAGTAAAATAACTTCATAAAGTTAGCAAATTCTCAGTTTCGTTCTGCAGGTTGTAACTCCTAAGATTTGAGCTACTCAGAATCACAATGCAATGGAACCTCTATCCATCATTGTTTAGGAAATTGACAAAACATTTCCTAACATACAGACGTTGAGATGATGTGGAGCTGACACGTAGTTCAACTAAAAACTAAATTTGTTAAACTTAATGTTGAACATAGTGATAACATTAGTATCCTGCACAGATCGCATGTGCACTCTACCCAAAATTCCCTTCTGGCCGTGAGCCAACAAATCAACATCATGACAGAGAAAATGCTCTAACTTATATAGTATCCTTACACTGTTTTACCGTTTTTTAACTTCCTACACTTTTTTTTTTTGCTGGATTTATATTTAAATATTATTGCCATTTTTTACAAGAAAAAATTGCAGCTACCACTTGTTGCAACATCACACGGTGTCGACATCTCAAAAATGTAGCATTTCTCGCAAGTAGACTGACATCTATGACCGTCTGGCTGGCGAATAGGGATGCAAGCAATAGATTTTTCACTACCTAAAGGTCGGTCGACGATCAGTTTCGTGTACATAAGATATGATAAGATATGTCTGCATAGAACTTACAAAACTGTGTGGTTCATGGTGAATGCACTCATAGTTAACCGATCACACACGAGAAAAAAAACTTGGTTTTAGTATAATAATAATTTATTAGCAATTAACATAATTTGATTAAGTTTTCATTTTTTATCCTGCCAGTACTTAATGCACAGGATTTATCAATAATACAACACAAAACAAGATTAAAAACACTGTTAATTAATACATATAATTTTAATGTATTTTTTAAATATGAGTAAAGGCAAATTAAAACATTTTTTTTTTCTTTTAAAAATAAGTTATTTTATTAAATGCAATGAATTACTCATTCTTTTCTTCTCCTTCAGTTCTATTGGCTGAAAACCTTAAATACACAGGCAAAATAAATTCTCACAATTTCCTACACACCTGCATGTCGAGAATGTTCCTACATTACACCTGTGCAATGATCATGAACCATTGAGTAAAAAAATCTTCTTTCATTCTGACACGCACATGTTCGTTTCATACACGTTTTCCATCGTGAACCAACCTTAACTCGTGCAGTATTCTGTTGTTGGTGAATCAGTTTTAATTTTATTAATAATTTTTTGGCTCTTTTTTTTACTATTTTTGCTTTTTAAAGATATAGTATGTAGTATGAGATGTAAACAATTATTATTTTTTATGATGGAGTGGTGTGAGTTTGACATAAAAATAGGCATTTACAAAAAAGTAACCTGACACAGTTAACCGGGATAACTTAATCACGTGACCAGGGGCTATATTCTCAGATTGATAACTTTGCATCGTGTCGCACACTACCTGCCATCTGGTGAAATTGCTTATTCCACTGCTTTCAAAATGAAGCATAGTTTGCATGAAGACAAGCTGTTGGCCTACTTGTCGCGGCCGACAGCGGTTGTCTGGGTCAAGCCGGAGATTAGATTTGTTTATGTGGGATGAACTTTCTGCAACTTGCAATACCCAAAAACAACATTTTGTGAATTTTTTTTTTTTTTTTTTTAATTTAGTTTGTACTTCAAAAAATTGTTGGCGCTTATGGACTTTCAATATATGCATGCTCAATGTATAGACCGTATTAAATTGTTTTTACAACACAACTTATAAAAATTGTTGGCATCGTACACTTCTGGAAACATTCTTGCTGTGTTGAAAGTGCGGTATGATTTGTACAATTGTAATTTTACACATGTATGCACCCCTGAAGCAGGACAAAACATTAACAAATTCAGCTATTCTAAACTACTCTGTATAACTGCAGCGACGTAACACGAAGATGGTTCCAGTTACTGGCAGAAGCAGGTTAGTCCCTAGTTTTAGTAAGCAAACCCCAACAGTCGTGGTTTCCAAACCCACTGCAGCGGGAGAGAAGAGACACAGACCAGCTCACTAGCTAGAGAGACCAAGGACCAAGACGTGTGCCACCAGAAGTACAAGCGAACAACACATGAGCGATGACAGACAGTACCTGGAACTGGAACTGAGCGAGTGGTCATCCCACCGCGAGCAGGCGGGGCAGAGGGTGTCGCACCACTCGGGTCGACAGTTGCCACCCGCCAGTGGCCCTTCGCGCCCCACGCCGTGCGAATACCGTAGTGGGTTATCCCGAACGGCTTAGGGTTATGCCACTCTAGGAGCACTCCACCGTCCTTCTTCACTTGCAGCAACCCTCCGCGCCACTCGATNACGGCTTAGGGTTATGCCACTCTAGGAGCACTCCACCGTCCTTCTTCACTTGCAGCAACCCTCCGCGCCACTCGATTATAAAGCGCTTGGGTTCTGCCGACGTGAGCAAACCTGGCGTTTCCGCTCGTACCTTTCCAACCAAACCCACAGTTCAGTTACACNATAATAAAGCGCTTGGGTTCTGCCGACGTGAGCAAACCTGGGGTTTCCGCTCGTACCTTTCCAACCAAACCCACAGTTCAGTTACACCCCATTTATTGAATAACTTCCAACAGTGACTCATTGCTGTTAACTAAATATTTAAAGGTAATTATTTAGACTTTAATAATTTAGTTTTTAAGTATTCAAAGAAAATTTTTAATAAGTTTAATTTCTTTTAAATTAAAAATTGTTATGAAACTACATTTTGGGGAGCTAATTTAGGTGCAAAATCACCTTTTGAACTATAAACNCTCCATTTATTGAATAACTTCCAACAGTGACTCATTGCTGTTAACTAAATATTTAAAGGTAATTATTTAGACTTCAATATTTAGTTTTTAAGTATTTCAAGAAAATTTGAAATAAGTATAATTCTTTAAATTAAAAATTGTTATGAAACTACATTTTGGGGAGCTAATTTAGGTGCAAAATCACCTTTTGAACTATAAACCAAAAAGAAATTGGTGCAAATGGAAATCAAACTAAAAAAGGTTTAACCGCNACCAAAAAGAAATTGGTGCAAATGGAAATCAAACTAAAAAAGGTTTAACCGCTGTTCGAAAGGAACGAGCAGCTGGCATTGTATGTCTTGATATTAGCAGCTGAAGTCTACCTTGTCGGGCTGCTGCTTGCTGAGCCTGATTACAGACGCAGAGTTCTCCCAGCCCCCCAGCAGGATTTCGTAAACGGGCTCCGCCTCGCTGGGCGACGACGCCAGCGCCACGTGAGCGTTGGATGGAGCGCGAACCTCCAACTCCAACCGACCGGCGGGAATAGGGAGGAAGTTGTACTGAAGGTTGTCTGCAGTGGTTACTTCCAGTCCATCTGACAACACCAGCCCAACAGTCAGCGGGGCCTACTGACGGCGAGCGACAGTTTAACAACAAATAGCACCGCAGGAAAAAAAACTGCACCAAGTGTGTGCAATGAGAAAATATCAACAAGCGTACTGTTGTTCGATATCTATTCCAGCATCCCCATCTAGTCTGTTACATTAGCAAATTTAATAACCAACAAAGAAAAAATAATAAGTATAACTAAAAGCCAGCCATTTTAAATTATTTAAATAAAACAAAATTTAGAGGATGTTTAGATGTCTAAAGACTGAAACAGTTTTGTCGCATTGAACAAAATGTACTTTTACCATGTGATTAACGTGAATGAGTTCATAATGATGGACAATACTTCCACACAAAGCAATGGCTAAAAATTATCGAAAAGTTCATCGTTCAAAGAGATACACTATATTATCTTAATATGAGGGCACTGACATATTATATCGTCCTCTTGATTTATTTTGACATTTAAAGTTGCTTTTATTTGACAAGAAAGTGAGATAAGGACAGCCCTGACTCCACGTAACAAACAGACGACCACAAAACTGAAAGCAACCAATAGCCTGGATTCAGAATATGTTTTCCAGGCATTGGCAAGCCTGTCATACACAAGCAGATGAGGGTGAATGAGGTACTAGGATGGGTGGATCCACGACAATAGAGATACAAATGGAAATACATATACACAAAACTACGAAAATATGAATGAGAACCAAATACACAACACCACCCAGAATAAAATGTACTGACAACAACAATAATTATGATTCACAAAATAAATAAAATTTTAGCTACCAAAAATTACCTTAAAAATACATATCCACATGTTTATGAACGTGTGTTTGAAAATTTGCACGAATACAAGAATACATGTACACAATACACGAATGCATGAATAAAAGGGCCTAATCCTCTAACTTTATGCTGTTTCTCATTCGGACTCTGTAATACATTTTAAAAATGTATATTGTATATTTTATTTTTTGCTGAAGATACCTTGTAACGTTTTACTCTAACGAAACCACAGAACAGATGATGGACTCAACCATGTGCTTAGCGCTGCCATGTCATGATTCTCAAAATGAACTAGGATCATCTGGAAATGTGTAAGTAAATCTATTTAAAAATTGTTAACCAGATAAGTTTTAAGAAAGAAATACCATTTATGGCTGGGGCAAACGAGAGGCCTTTTCCAATAATTGTACATTCAGTAGAAGTGAGGTTATGGTCAGACAGGTTGAATACCTGTGACTTGGGTTCAGTGTTCGATTGCTTAGATACAATTTTACAGAGAGGTGGAGTGGGAAATGTGTGGGTGGTGTGGGGAGATTCAAGATTGAGGGTAAACAGGGTTTCTGGCCAATCAGAGGTGGGGGAGGTGGTTTGGTTTGAAGGCCTGTGAGTAGAGGACTAAATTTAAGTACTTCATTACGAAGTTTGCTGAGTTTTATAAGCTTCAGGTGGTGCAATTGTGCTGTAGTTTTTAAGATGGAGTTGACTTGGGCTATAAGAGGAGAGAGTGTTAGTATGAGCAATTTGAGGCTAGAATGATGTAAAGCATGATATAAAATCACAATAAATTCCACTCTTGTGTGCAAGGAACGAAAATGAAGTTAATTTCTGAAGCACGAAGGTTGCATAGCATGTACTCCGTCTCAGCTATCACGGCGAGATGTTGACAGTTTGGTGAAAGTAGTTCTGGTTTTTTTAATTTAAAGGTAAGAGTTAATAAAAGAATATATTTTAAAACATTCAAAAAAAAGCATGACTGAACACTAATTAAAAATTAAATAATAGATGAAAAATACTTTTAAACTAAGCCTATTACAGTATTTGCTTAAGAAATTGTATGAGAAAAAATTGGGCAATGATTTTGCACCTGAGAACTGAACCTATTAATAAACACACCTCCACAATTTTCGATCTACGTATCTGTATCCTACTGCAAAATCTTCATCCCACATAAGGCTTCCAGCTGTCGCCTTGTTTTGCCATTTATCACGCACGGCCACTCCACCGCACCGTAACCTTTATAGGCTACTAAATAGTTTCCCTTCGTTAGGCATAATGACAGCCTATTAACTGCTGTATTTGGGTAAGAGATGTTTTCACACAAGAATCGCACTCCCACATCTGCTGACATGCACCACAATACATTCAGTACACAGGAAAGATCTGAAACTCATCTCGCAACAGTGAATGTTCTTGGACTCCTCAACAAGGAATAGTCTTTTATTTCTAAAAAGTGACTGTTATGTTAATTTGTTGGGAGCAAAAATGGGGATTTGGGGTACGGTAGTGAAAAGTGCGGGTTATAAAAAATATGCTACCCAACAAGCTGTAAATTATCAGGCTACAGGAAACCAGTATGAAACTGACGGAAATAATAACTGAAAAATAATTACTATTCCAAGGATGTTCAAATTAAGTTTACACCTTTCCTCCCTTCTTCAGTTTGACGTGAACCGCACATTCACGAGTCCTTTTGCCCACTGACTGCCGCAGTATGTCCACACCAGACGCACCACACCGACAGGCTTGTGGGCACGAGTGCATTAGTGTTTATTATTTATTCAGTTTATTTCATCAGTGTATTTGTAAATAATGTCAGTGTGTAATTCATTTATAATTTGTTTTGTCATCAGGAGACAATTTGCCCAGCCACAGCCAGAGACATGTGACATTCTACATTTGGCAATGCTGTGGCTGGTGCAATGAAAACATTTAGAATAAGTATTATCATTTTTATTATGTATTTGTGTAATTGTAATTATGTTTTGTTGTGTTAATTTAGTTCATATCATTTTTCATCCCATANGACGCACATTTCCGGCAGTATTAGCCAGGACTTGGACGAGCTCGGACGTTACGCTCTCCCCACTCCGCAGAAGCCCTAGCAAGGACATCATCTGTCGAACAGTATCCGGTCGCATCCGGAACATTATAAATCATTATCATCATATCTTTCCTGACTTAACTTGCATAGCGCCGAGGGGAGAGCGACGTTATTATTTATCGGGAATCAAAAGTGCATTTCGAGCTTCACATGATAAGACCACGTGGTCGCTTGTAGTTCCGGGCCATTCAGGCCACGTGTCTTCTGTATAGTTGAGTGTACATAACGGGGTAATAAATACCTTAACAACCAGCACCACTGTTTTTATTGATAATCAAGTAAGGCGTGCGAGGTGGCCCACAACCTCGGCAACGTGTGTATGATGGAGTGTTACCAGAGTCCCTAGGCTGTCGGCCGAACGACCCTACATCTCATCAGTTCACCGCACTCGACACCGCGGCCCGTGTGTGTATAATGAAGTGTTGACTGGAAACACCGCAGATCAAGTTGGCTTTATCGTCGCAGCCAAGCTTGGTCACGTCAAGTTTGCACTTAATCTCGTTAGCAAGGGGGTAATAAAGTTTAAAAGATAAAAAGCAAAGCTAAAACAATGATAGTGAAGGACAGTTTCTAAAGAAAAGTACACATATCTAAATTAATTTTGCTCAGTAATACTGCAAAAACCCCCTTTCTGTAAAAAAAAAAAAAAAAAAAACATTCTCATAGTCATCTTGAGATGAAGTACAACTTCTCCTCCATCATTAGTAATCTTGTCAGATACAACAGCATCATCTTGAAAAGCAATGCAGTTTCCTTTCAAAACTCCTGAGGCCAGAACAAAATTTGTATTTCAACTATGTGGCGGCAGTGAGAATAAATTTCTCCCAGGGTTGAGGTATCAATCTTTTGTAAAATCACAGAGAANAAAAAAAAAACATTCTCATAGTCATCTTGAGATGAAGTACAACTTCTCCTCCATCATTAGTAATCTTGTCAGATACTACAGCATCATCTTGAAAAGCAATGCAGTTTCCTTTCAAAACTCCTGAGGCCAGAACAAAATTTGTACTTCAACTATGTGGCGGCAGTGAGAATAAATTTCTCCCAGGGTTGAGGTATCAATCTTTTGTAAAATCACAGAGAANTTTCAACTATGTGGCGGCAGTGAGAATAAATTTCTCCCAGGGTTGAGGTATCAATCTTTTGTAAAATCACAGAGAAAAATTAATTCTTATCTCGCTGTCTTTCCTGAAATATATATAAGCTGCTCTTCAATTTCACTGTTTTCGAATGTATCACCAAGTTAAGAAATGAATGAGAAATTAATAATTATCAACGAAAGATAGGACCTGGAAAAATAATCTCAATTGGACTAGTTCCTAATTTGCTCAGATAAAACTTGCACTCTCAGAATTCCACATACTTTCATGTCAATGCCTTAAAGACTGCACGAAGAGAACATCTAGCTATAGAAAGTCTGAACTTATGTGTTCAGTGTTCTGCACACATTTAGATTGTTTTCCTTTGTTTTGTCATCTGACCTCACCGCTCGGCCGGCGTACGTTCGCCATGGGTCGTACGTGCACGAAGCACAGGCCGTGCGATGCATGGTCAAGTGCACTGAAGGTGGGCTGCAGTCGAAGAGGATAAGAGCTCTGGTTAGGTTGAGGTTTTCATTAAGGATTTATGTAAATGTTTGCAGTGCGCTTCTGTGCACGTTCTTGTATTACCCTCGTGTGTCACATCCATGAACGTGGTCCGACAGAGCCTGCACTTCCGGCGCGAGCTAGCATCCTCGCTTCCGACCGCCATTCACCAGTCTCTCATCGGGACTCAAGCCCCGGACAGACGCTAGCTGCATGGCCTGCAGGAACGTCATCTTTGCTGTCGCTGATTCATAGTTCTCTCTGATGTAAATCATTTAAAACCATTTCTTTTACCCCGCAGCTAGTCTTGGCTCTTCCACTGATTCAGAGAGCTCGTAATTAATTATTTTCTCCTACAGGTTTTTGCTGTCAACATAACTTTGTGTGACTTATACTGGTTCAGGCAAGGTCTCGTGCAAGTGTTTTCTTTATGCCGTTGTGTTAAATAATGCATTGGTTAATTTGCTTTGAGTTCGTGTAGCGCAGTCGTAATGCCTTTTTACTTTGAAATAAATACCAGATATATCTGGATCTAACGTGCACGTGGTTACGCTTATTTACTAAGTTCAAGTTGTGCTTGCGTTTGGCGTGCTCCGTGGCTACACCGCGACCCGAGCTAGAGTCTGTGCTCGCCGCGTGGCCGTTCACGGCCTGGTGCCCTGGGGGCACTACGTCAAGTTACCACTTCAATCCACCGCGTCACCAGTTAATAACACTGATCTAAAATCTAAAACAACAACAGAAATCGATGAATGTGATGAGCCTGTTGATATCCTGATAAAATTAATTTGCGTAATACCTACTCCACCCCCTTCCCCTATTAAAAAAAAAAGAAAAAGTATTAAAACTGTAGTAATAGAGAATGTTGGTTTCATCTGATGCAAAGTCAACACAGATGAAATGACATAAACCTGAAAACACTATTGCATCACACATGTTTACTTTTCTTTCTTGGAAAAACCTCTCTTCAAACTATTAACTCTCCCTTTTTCTATCACATATAAAAACACTTAACATTTTTAAGTCACAAACTTCCAAGCCAAAGTTACAGATATACATTTTGCAGAATTACAGTACCAGCACTTAATAATTCATCTTTTCATTGCCACAGTCTTTAAAAAATTTAATCCGCTAACCAAAACAAAAATGCAAACGACTGAAGTTTTGTGATGAAATCAGATCCAACAAAGACAACAACTTCAGATCCAACAAAGACAACAACTTCAGATCCAACAAAGACAACAACTTCAGATCCAACAAAGACAACAACTTCAGATCCAACAAAGACAACAACTTCAGATCCAACAAAGACAACAACTTCAGATCCAACAAAGACAACAACTTCAGATCCAACAAAGACAACAACTTCAGATCCAACAAAGACAACAACTTCAGATCCAACAAAGACAACAACTTCAGATCCAACAAAGACAACAACTTCAGATCCAACAAAGACAACAACTTCAGATCCAACAAAGACAACAACTTCAGATCCAACAAAGACAACAACTTCAGATCCAACAAAGACAACAACTTCAGATCCAACAAAGACAACAACTTCAGATCCAACAAAGACAACAACTTCAGATCCAACAAAGACAACAACTTCAGATCCAACAAAGACAACAACTTCAGATCCAACAAAGACAACAACTTCAGTTCACAAAAGACAGATACGAAGTGCTGAGAGAGTAGACTAGAAATAAAGTGACTCACAACAAAGAAACTTCATCAAGTTTGTAATATATTGCACAAAGACAAATACTAGAACACTTAAAATTTTATTATTTACTATGACGATAGACAAAGATTTTACACACAGATGTTCCACACAAAGAAACAAAGTCTAGAAAGTTCACAATGTTTGTGATAAACAGACAAGGCCATTACTTTCACCAAGACTGAAAAAGCAAAATGCTAGAAAAAGTAACGTTATTGCAGCACAAATTTTTTAAATACCATTTTCTTGCTTATCAATTTTTTTGCTATAAGTTTATGATTAATATGACAATGATAAAATAAACAATCAGCCTTAGACTCCATATTTTCAAGAAATGTATGTGTGCACACAAATCTACGAAGTAATATACCACAAATGCATAGCTACATGTTTAGTAAAACTTTGTGATGAACCTGCACTATATCAGGTATGGTCAATGTATGGCAGGCACCTTAGTTGATAATGGTGTTGATAAGTGCTTGTTGTTTGATATCATTTTTATCATCATCTTGCCATCGGTCAGAATATATAATTATTTTTCGTATTGCATCAAGTGTATTCATTACGAGACTCTTGTCGAGGCAGCGAGGGGCTTCCACCCCTCCTCCCGGCCATCTGCCGTGAAGGGAGGTTTTTGTTTTACGAATTAGAACCAAGGGAAAATTAGCCAGAGTATCTAATTCATTATAACAGTGTTATCAGTATTTTAATGTTATCTGGAACGTGTTTATCGTAAAGGTAATTAAATGACAATAAATGTAGATGCAGGCCCACGCAACATTCCCGTAGCACCGAACAACTACGTAACATATGGAGGTGGAGGGGAGAATCACTAGAGAGAGAGAAAGAGAGAGAGAAAGAGAGAGAAAGAAAGAAAGAGAGAGAGAAAGAGAGAGATAGAGAGAGAGAAAGAGAGAGATAGAGAGAGAGAAAGAGAGAGGGAGAGAGAGAGAGAAAAGTGATCTTCCCACACTAAAGCATAGAAGAGCACTTGCACTAGACACTGCGAACTGAGGTACAGACCTATCCAAGAAGCGAGAGAGGTGCTGCAATTATGGTCTGTGTTACAGGTAAAGTCTACTAAATATTTGTTGTGGCGATGCGGTTTACAGTAGCGCAGTACATCACTCAGAAGCAAGTATTTATCGCTAAAAAATTAAGTCATTTATCACTTAAGGTCTTAGAAACAAGCACACCCGGTGATGTGTGTGTTCGTCGTTGGCACTAGGCAATACAGAACAATCATACTACTATCTATACATTGACTGTTCGTGCTAGCTAAGGCCTAGCCCACCTAAACAATGAACATTACAATAATTAACGCAATATCACTAATACCTGGGTGTGAGCTGAGTGCCACGACTGGAAGGGACATCACAACTTCCATGTCAATAAAGTACACAGTTACAATTCTCTGAAACTTATGACTACAAGAAATGGTTGTTACCGAATTTTCTGTATATAACAGACAAGATAATCAAGTGTTCAACAACACTAAGTACAGTCGTAGCCTTGTGTTATATTTAACTTTGGTTCTAGATATTATATTTGTGTATGATTACAGAGTATTTACTTAGGGTGGCAATTCATTTAATATAATTTCCAAATAAGCTTTACTTTATGGTTTAAACAAAAAGCAGTATAATCTTTGGTTATTTTACTAATTTATTGACATAAAGATCATGTTTAAGTTAGATTTAATTTGTTTTTAGAGGATATTCAGTATTCAAATTCTTAATTTTATTATTAATTTATTCCCTAGAGGGTAGTAAGCACTGAATGTTATAAAACGCGTGAACGAAAGAAAATTATCCTGGTTGGCTCTCATATCGCCATTGCCGGTTAGAGGAGAGATGTGGCATGGTCAGACAACAGCCAATCAGGGAGCAGGTAACAACATAAGTAAGGCTGAAGTAAAATCGAACGTAATTTTCTTTAAAAGAAATCATACAACCACAGCCAAAAATGAGTGTGACCGGTAACAGAAGTTTTAATGATATAATTAATGATTCAATATATATTCAATTGCTGCAAAATGTTTGGAAAACAAATATTACTAAACAATATTTTTTTGAGAAGATGAACGAGTTACATTTGTATAATTTGGTTGAGAATACGAATGAATAATATTTGACTAATTTGTTAGAGAAGAACAAGGAAATAAAAAATTGAGAATCTATAAATTTTTATTTTCTGATTTAACTGAAATGTTACACAGTACATCTTCAATTTGAAATATTAAATTCCATAAACCTACTTAAAATGACAAGGCATGTATGAATGAAGTGAGTATACGTAAACAACCTCAGATTGACAGAATGCATATAAGCATTCACTGCGATCCTGTAAGCCCGACATGCAACCATACAAAGCAAACTAACCATTCAAGTCGCACTATACGCTGAACATGCATAAACACAGCTACTATCATATATATGCATTTAGTTACAACACATCCAATTGTTTCCTCGAAAATCATTAAAAACATATGGTCAACTCTTGATTTTCCAGGAGCGGATCAACCAGTTTGAGGCTTAACTAAGACGTATTTCCTTTCCATTAACAGTTTACACTTTATAGACCTACACACAATAATCCTAGAAACATTTGTTTTTGTGTATCAATGACTGCAATACATACACGCCCTTGTGAACCACACTTGTGTCTGGTAGTCTCGTTATGTAACACATGATGGGAAGAGGGGGCGAGGGAGCTGAGAGTTGTGCAAGGAGAAAGTTACAGGGACGGTTGCCAGTTAATGCGTTTAGTGCAAGTCCATTCAGTTTTAAAGTGCAATAATTTTTCATAGGATATTAAAAAATACCTGTTTGAAATGCCAGTATAGTGTTTAGTAAATCTAGTTTGGTAACAGTCATTCATTGCTAGCTGGCTGCCTCTATCGCCTGCATTCCTGCATTCCGTTAAGAGGGGGAAATTCTAAAAATAAACAGTGTGAGGAAGGCTTGGTTTCTGGTTCTCTTTCCTTCATTACCGTCGCCCTTTGGCTGGGCATCTACCTACATTTTTATTCTCCCCTCCACATCTTACGAAGCAGGACAGCAGCAAAACATGAGAGTTGTGGAAAGGGATCAGACAGTTGGCAGTATTGTAATGTGAGGGAGGGTAGCGAGAAATGCTAGACAGAGAAAACTAAGACCAGAACATCGTTATGGGGTGTTTACTTGGTATGTTTGTGGATGATATAAATGATTATGTACGTACCTTTTTCAGCTCATGGTTTCCACTGTATGCTATTAGAACCTTTTACAGTGCAATTCATACATTTATTGCAAAAAAAGAGAAAATTATTCAACTTCATGGCTTTGCTCGACAAAAGGCATGCTGAATGTGAGACATTAGGCTTTCCTAGTGCTTCACTCCGTCATTTCCCCAGCAGCTTGTATGTGTAGCAATGAGTAACTGGGAGAGGAAGAGAGAGGGTGTAAGGAAGATGATGTGAAGTGACCGAGGGCAGGATGCAGGAACAGGCAGCAATGCGTAAGTGCTGTATATTTCTTACGCATGGAGATGCACTACATAAAGTAAATCATTCATATTTACATAATTTTGTCAACCTATTATTTTATATAAAAAAATTAAAATACATATTTAATGAAACATTTATATCTCGAGACCATTATGCGAAGGCAAACTTTATAATGAAAGAATCAAGATATTCGGGCCTAAAAATACAGGTGCAAACCTAATGCATCTTGTGGAAAATACAATATGTTATTAACAATGTTATTACATAGGGGTGGGTATCCCCTCCATGCGGATGCTTTGTTTATGTGGTACAATTTTCGTTCAGTTATTGCGTTAAGTTAAGCAGTATCTATTTAACTGCTTATTTCCACACGGAAGTGCTGTTCTGAATCAGCAGGTGTTAACTGCATTTTAAGCACAACACACCAATTAAAATCAAATTACATCTAATAAACACATGTCCTATTTTTCCATAACAGTATGTTTCAAAATGGTTTTAACTTCTGTCATTTCATTCACGGCTATACAGTGCTGTGATTTTTCTCATGTTTATGCATTATCTGTGAATACATTGTTGGAGACCTAGAGTATAAATTCCTTTACCTGTTAAAATATTAGCATTTCATTAGTCTGAAAGTCAAATTTGCCCACAGGAAAAATAAACAGTGGACTCAAGTCAGTCGCTGTGTTCAGCCTATGCACAACACCATGGTTCGGTTTTGCTTCAAGTCTAACTTGCTCACTGGTTGTTCATGCATCACTGGGGCATCATTTTGCTCAGCAAACATCACTTTATTAAGAAAAATAAATATCACATCAACAAATATCTCATTTTCCAATCAGAGATGTATGAACATGACTTAGAGCACACAGTTAGCCAAATAAGCTTTGATGCAGTTTTTGCATTTTGAATGTATGTCTCTTAGATAAGTTTTTGTGTTAACCATGATTCTGATTTACTGTGACCTCCCCACCTCCCCTACACCCTGGTTATGAAGAGTTAACCGTAATTCACCTCCACTGAAGTATCTGGCTAGCTGGCAACATTACCAGAACTACTCAACCAGGCCCTATTCTCGCTCATTTCAGCATCTCCATGCAAAATATCCTGCAAAGGCTGGGGTAGTATCTTAATATTTATGGCATTTTAGTCAGTGGTAAGAATAACATACAGCTCACGCAAGCTTGTTGTATTTGGAAAAACTTGATATTTTTTACAATCTTGGGAAAGAAAAAAAGTACAAAATTAAGCTCCGTAAACAAAACATTTGTCACCTGTGTAATTCAGAATGAACTGGGCAAGTGCTCAGGTGTGAATGCTCTTGAATGTTGATCATGCCAATCAAACGCACTTGTAGTCCTGTGTACACGAGAGTTGTCATCTTGGAATGCAAGAGTAGAAAACTTACTGAATGTTCCTCTGTGAGATTAACCAAAGGCAAAACCTAGTCGTCCATTAGCTCAAAGTAGCGGACCCATCACCACATAACTGAAACACCTCGAAACATAGAAGAACCACTCGCAGACCGAACTACACCTTACACATAGTCCTCACTGAAGGCTTCCCGAGGTTCGCAATGAACACAACACCTAGCATTATTCTCATAGCAGCAGAAAACGAGATTCATCTCGACAGATGACATGTTTCCAGTTTTGAAGGAGTCCGATGTTCTTGCCCACTTTAACCAGGCAACTTTGCTTCAGAAACTGGTTGTGAAGGACCTGTACTGACTTCTAGTGGCAGTTCTTGCCTGGTAGAAAATTAATTTTTTAATTTACAAACTTAACAAGACGCTGGCAGTCCCTGCCCATCAAATTAATTTTCTGTCACAATTTTGATGCAAATTTACTGTAGACTGGGATTTTTGCCACTGCTGGTAGACTCACGACATAACACCTTGCTACCTGCACAAATTACGCTACTTCATACACTGTAAACTTTTCCACTCTCAAATTCAATTACGTACCCCCTTTTTGCCTATAGTTAACGTCATGCTTTGTGCCCCATTCTCCATCCACCAAACAAGACATTCAGTGTATGAAGCCCGTAGCAGCACACCGCACCACACATGTACTTATAGCATGAACATTCTCGTGCAGGAGCCTGAAGTAACTACCGCCTTACTAACGCAAGGTGACTCAACTTTTGTCTGGGGAGCTTACGTATCACACCTCTGGTTAAAAATGCACGAGAGATGGCAGACATATGAAAGCATGCACCACTTAGTTCAGAACCGGACTCTACAACTTTAAACATTGAACGTAAAATTCTGATGGAAAATCTACACGTTAGAAAAAATTGTTTTCCATACGTTTTTACACTGAAACATACAAACAGTCTCGTGGCAAAGTTCTTCACTGAGGGTAAAACAAAATTGAAATTAGTTTTAATAACACCACTTTTAGTTGCAGCTTGTGTTACTGTAATGGAATACTTGTTATGCTTTGTACATCTCTTATTGGGAGTGACTGTACTTGTGAGTATCTCTGCTCCAAAACGTATACAGACTGTAGCAGGTACTAAACCACTAATGAACGCCTGATGTCCGCAATACTTCTGTACTCACCCCACCTTTGCTATCAAGACACTCCCTTCCTCCTTTGATTCTACTTTGCCCATGAGTGCAGTGTTTGTTCTAGTATCACTCACCACATATTTAACAAGGTTATGTTAACAAACTGTTTTGGTTGTATTGCATGCACTCTGAGAAACTAATATTAACTAACTACAGAACTATGATGAGACAGGCTCATTATGTGTTTAATTTATTTTAAATAGGAAATAGTTTACACTACGTGGGATGTGTATATGTACATCTATATACTACTTACATGCATGATGTAGAACACCTGGCAGATACAAGTTGTGCTCATAAAAAACCCAAAAGTGGCTGAACAGCTTTTAACAAATTTACTGATTTGAAGTAACAAGCTACTGCTTACAGAAAGTTGTGAGGAATCATATAAATCCCTGTAGTTTTAATGTGAAAAACTGCTGTTCCAGTAAAACTGCTTACCCCAGTGCATAGACTTACTTTCAATAATCCAGGAGCCGGTGGCCCCCCAGCCGGTGCAGATGCCGTAGTAACCGATGCCGAAAGGCTCCGGGTCATCCCAAGTGAGGAAGGGACCTGCCTCTCCCTCCATGCCGACGGCCAGGCTCCCGCCGGACCAGCGGATCCAGAAGCCACGGTACTCTCCTCCGTTCAGGACGTCCGGCGTGTCCGTGATGGCCTTCTCGGGCTTCTGGCGGTTGCGACGGATACCCGTCTTTCCATTCCCCCAGCCTCCGATCAGAATCTTCAAATGAATCACAACACTTTTCAGTGGTGGAAGGGTTGAGAATTCACTGACATAACTAATAATCATAAAAATTATAATAATAAACGTTATGGTAAAATAATAATAAAAGTTGTAATAATAAACAAAATACATTACATGTATGAGAACTTGCTGTTGAAATGGAGGCCAGCACTTCTGAAGTTAAATTATAAACTTCCAGAATAGTGGTGATTCAGTGAATAGTACACTAGGGTAAAAGTGTGATTCAAGTCGGAAACTGTGTGATGTACTCGAGTGCAAAAAAAAAAGTGAGACTTCACAAGTTTTCTCAAAGAACTCTACTTTCTGCTAACAAGTAATGTTTTCTGTACTTCATTACAGGTTACACTGAACTAGCATAAATGTCAAACATTTAAAATTAAGATAATTAACATTAAATTAAGCTAATTATAATTAAATATTGTTACAAGGACGCCTGAGGGGTGTATCTGAGTTCATGAGGGTTGGAGGTCTTAATATAAATAAAAGAACTAAATTTGATTTTTAATTTATTTGCACAGCTATTACTTACAGCATTACATTATCTGTCTCCACTATTACTCTTTATTTCACAGTGAGTGCAATATTTAATGTCTATTTCAACTCTAATTTGCATCCTTCTTTATGTCTATGTTGGGTTACTCAATTAACTCATACTCATCATTAACACACATTCATTCTATCTGTTGCCATCATTTGCAATGTCTGTCACTCTCGCATCCAGTCCAATAGTACATCCTGCAGTCGTACTCTTCACTGCTATGATGTTCGCAGTCACAAATTTCCCTCCCGCTGGTCATTCTCTCGCTGCGCGCTTCTCTTCTTGCTAGTCGTCTCTCGCTTAAACTCATCATTTCAACAACTGCCGGCTCGGAGGCCCGACGTGCCTTTTATAGCCACTAGCCTTGACCGGGAAGGTTCGTTGCACCCTGAGTCTAGCTGAGAGACATGAGGTCAGCAATCCAGAGCATTCTTCAAATGTCTGAAAGACACCCAATACCCAAGGTCCGGATCCATATACCACAGACACATCAAAAGAACACCTGACGGGTGTCACTCTTTGGCTTTCTGGATATTCAAGGACATCCACGAGTAGCAAAGTTACATTCACAAGACTACCAAAAGATAATGTCCGCCCAATATCTAAAGTATGATATAGATATTGTGGATGTCCTATATACATTTCTTGGTTTTTGGCCATTGGTGGTTTTCTTATATCTAATGGATATCTTGTAAGTGGTACAAACTGGCATCTACTACTGGATGTCCAAAGGATGTACATTAGAGCTTCACTGTAGGACTTGGCGACTTTTAGATATTGTGGATATAATCAAGATATCCGGTGCTATGTGGGGAGCAGCACGCGTCCCTTTGTAAACGTTCCTTTCTGAAAAGCCGCCATGTCTCCGGTCAAAACTGATGTCGCGCGTCCATAAATCATCTATCTACTCTGTTCTTCACTTCCACTCGCTCGCGCAGAACAAAGTAGCGAGAGCTTAACACTATCATAATTTTTGGAAGTTAGAGTAGACAACACTGCTTACAATGAAACCCATGTGAAATCTCGGGAGGCCCATTAATCTGAGTATATAACATGTAGCACACAAATATCGTTCTTATAACACAAAACAATACGGTCACCTCTTGACGTCCCACATAGAGCATGCTATAAGTTAGTCCAGTAGGCCCTATATACATACGTAGTGTGTGGAGATGATGTGTGTGATCACCAACTGTGTCACTTCTAANAAATAACATGGTCACCTCTTGACGTCCCACATAGAGCATATTGCATGTTAGTCCAGTAGGCCCTATATACATACGTAGTGTGTGGAGATGATGTGTGTGATCACCAACTGTGTCACTTCTAAACCATACAGAACTTAGAGAATTGTCAAGAAATTAATCAGAAATTCTATAGTATTTATCACGGTTACAAAACTGTGTGCCTGCTGCGAACAATATAATACATTTCTGCCAACATGGAAATGGTTTTTAAATATTTGTGTGTACAATATTCAGAATGTGTGTGTTTTATAACACAAAAAAAAAAAAAGTGAAACAGAAATAAGCTGATGTTGAGCTGCAAAAACCATAAATGAAAAACAATTCTACAAAAATGCACATTCTTAAAGTTTAGTATGTTTTTACATTACACGAGAGATGACCTGATAAAGCTGATGTACCTGCACTGCGGCATCATCTTCATGTGTGTTTAGTCTTGCTTGGAATGGTAAATAAATTACAGTGACATACTACTAGATACCTTCACAGGACCTGCTAAGATATTCAAAATTACTGTTTGTCTGCATTTTAGTTATCAAATTTTTTCAGCTGTTGTTATTTAATCTCTTGGGACAGTTACAGATTATACATAAGTTATCATCCAGAGTTTTACAACATGTACTTTTGCAGTATGATGCAGTAAACCAGTGTTTTTAGTTTTCTAGTTATATATGTACATAAAGTAGCATGTATTAAAGCCATTGTAACAAAACCAACATGCAAGCTTGCATTTCACTTGTGCCTTCGTGACGTTTTCCAATGGGCATTTAATAAATAAAAGTTACACATAGGCTAATTGTAACTCTGTTAAAACCTACTTTCCAGTCATAATAATACTTTGTATTAGAACAATAATGGTTGATGAATAGAAATTAGCAGAAAACATGCTTATTGCCCCCCGAGCCTTCGAGAGGAGTCCAACTTAAGGGGCTGGAATACCTGGAGCCGTCCTCTGCGTTTAAGGCTCAAAAGTACGACAGCGACAAGGGCTACATTAACACGTGCCCCATAGCCACTACATGCAGGGCTCTAAACTGGCGTGCAGTGTTCTCGTTGTGCTGCCTATACCATTCTGCCTTTGCCTGGGGTGTGTGTTTTTTTTCTTCATAGATAAACCTAATGGGGACATGTTTGAGTGTTTCTTCAATAAAATTGTACTTCAAACATTGTACAACACAGTTCCAACACCAGGTAGGTACTTTAGTAGAAGCTTGCAATGGGCTGTGCTGACACGCACTGTATACTTGGAGGAAGGAAACTCACCTCGTANAGTGAGCATTGCTCGCTGCGTGGACTCACCTCGTACATGGGGTCCCCCTCAGACGGGCCAGTGGTGAGTGCCACGTGAGCGTCATTGGCTGCGCGCACTTTGAAGTTGAGAGAGCCCGCCGTCACTGGGAAGAACTGGTACTCCAACTTGTCTTCCGTAAACACTTCTGCAACACGCATCACAATGACGTCACAGCGTTCCTTTACAAAACATGCATCACAGAACAGGATACGAAATATTTCAGCTACACCACAAACCACCATCACATGTACCACATTTAACTTAATTAAATTCTCATTGATTTTGCATCCTCCGAAATATTTAAAGAATTTTTAGAATTTCAAGATATCAAGATAAAAAATGATTATATGTAAACGCAATAATTTTAACATTTCAGTCAATCAATCAACTGAACACACCAGTCACTGATATTCACAAAAGATGAACACTAGTCCACCTCATCATTAGTCTATGCTGCAGCACTTTAAAAACTTATCCGCGTCTGTCTGTGCATTTGCTTAATACTTCTAAACTACTTGATCGGTTTGATGCGGTTTTCAACATCATTTAGAGAATTTCATGAGGAAGGTTATGGTGTGTAATACATTTATATTTAATGTAAGGATAGTAGAGAAATGTCGACATTTGTCGTTAAAAAAATTGCAGCTCTCAAAAAGGTCTACAGAAAAGTCCGCAATAGCATATGTTTATCTTTTAAGGATAACCCACAGTAACCATTTTTGTCTTTCAAAGTTTGATAAAAAAAAATGGTTCACTTGCGAAGCAGTTTTGACCGACATAGTATTAATCCTTATTCAATTAAATATGTTAGTTACCTTTAGCATTTAGTTAAGATTAAATCTTAGAAGATATCTCAGGTTTTCCTATTATACCCGGGCAAAGCCGGGCCGTTCTGCTAGTATTAATATATACAAGATGCTTTTGAATAACCGAAATTCAAACCACAGCATCTATGGACTAGCATAAACAAAAAATCCTAGTACCAAATTTGGGAAAGATCTAGTATTTTTAAATATTGGTTGAAGTTATGCAAAATGACGCCGGGAGTCTACAACATGAGGTACCTGAGTACATAACAAGTTGCATGTTACAAAGGCGAACGAGACTGGTGGGTCATGTGCAGAACGCCATAACCTCGTGTAAGTACTAGTTAAATAACTTGCTCAATAACCACAAAAGGCGATTTAGGTGCTAATAATTAACAGTTTGCACTTAATGTGCAAAATATACCTAGTTCTTTTTTAAACAATTATATGTGTAAATCTTGTTCGCAATATTTGAAGACTTTCAGCTAGAATATGTCCTGTATTGATGGCGTGGCAAAATACGCTGTTAGGGTTACATACAAACTACTGTGTGATGAAAGCAAACAGGGTAAGATTGTAGCAAATTTGGACTGGATGTAATTAAGAATAATCACTCGACCATGAATCGTAAATGCACGGGAACTAGAGAAAACTGGCTACGAATGCCCTGAAGGGCGCTATCACCCCCCCCCCCCNGGGGGTTATCGGGAGTCCAGTTCCATAGCATCGCTAGCCGAGAGTAGCGGAGTCGACAATATCCTGACCGTAGGTAGCCACATTTACGGATCTTCACCAGTGCATGCACCGATGTACACCGGAAGTTCGGAAACTAATGTTTTGGTCGAATTAGGTTGAACCGTCGATGGATCTGGTGGATGTGCACCGGAAAATCAACCGACGCATTTTCTTACACAGCCTCGCAAACACGTGTAGATACATGAAACATTTGTGAACGGTAAAGTCAAAGAAAAGCAAATGGCCACGTTTAATTGCAACGGGAAAATGTTGTGCATTTAATTGTGTACAAACATCGCACAAAGACGTGAGACTTATTTTGCATTTTATAAATAAAGAGCATGTTTATTAGAAACTACGTTAGCACAGTGATTAATATGGGTTTGCTGTATTATAAAGATATTTTGCAAGTATGTATTTATTCATTTGCATTTGTAAGAAATATATATAAACAACCTAATGTTTGGAAATTCTCTCAACCGGTGTACACCAGTGCACACCAGAATGTTCACCATTAGCCATGCGAACATTGCGCGACTCGGCAACTCCGCGAAGTAACTCGACTCCCGGTAAGCGCTATCTGGCAACGCCCCACTGTCATGGCGGACATGTTGGATAGGATCCCTGCTGGCGGTTGTCGCTATCCTTGATGAAAGTGGCCGCTGAATGGGCGCAGGCGTCCTTGACATGCATGACCGGAGGTGACGTCACCACCCGTATGGGAAGGTGTGTAACGGTGCCTCCATAGTACACGTCCGGCCGGCGGAAGGAAGCATTGCGAAGACATAGCGTGAACAAGTTTTGCGTGTCTTAAGCGGCGACTATAGGGTTCTAGCGGCTTGGAGTCTATTCTCTCTTTCAGAGCAAGGAAACCGTCTGGTATTGTCGCTAAGATTTAGAAAACTGTCGCAAGCGGCAGGTGCATCGGATCTAACTTCCGCTTCGCCTTCCACTTGCAGCTCACATCACCCACGAACATGAGAGCTAGTGACGTTACCGGTCACGGAGAAGCGAGCAGCGATAAGTCGTCAGTGATGCCAACCCTGTCGACAAAGAAATCGTTAGACTAGCTGAGGAAATCGGTAGATTTGGTAGTAAATACATCCAAACGCATTTTATATATATATATATATATATATATATATATATATATAGAGAGAGAGAGAGAGAGAGAGAGAGAGAGAGAGAGCTGGATATTTTATTTATCATGCCAATTGTTACGCAAACTTACGAAATGAATAGTCGCTTAGTGCTTTGAAAGTTTGAAATTTTTTACTTTTTTTTCTTTGTAACTTTATTCACGCTGAACATAAGCGCATGTGCACTTTTATTTTCATTAACACGTGCGCAAGTTCGTCGATGGTTGTTCGCTCTTCCGTAGTACTTTCCATATTTGTTTACCACATAGGAAAGAAACATTACAAATCAAAACACGGCTAAATTAAAACTACAAGGTTGTTGTTTGCAATATTTGTAGCTTGCCCTATTTAACTACGTTAAAAAAAATTCTATAGAAATTAAATTATTTCGGTAGACATAGATCGGTTTCGGTAAATCTACCGAAAAATCGGTAGGGTTGGCAACACTGACTATCCTAGCTCCTACTCTCTTCGTGTTGAGGCTCTGAGGACAGTGAAACGTTCCAAGACTAGAGTCAAGTAACACAGAGTAAAAATTAAACAAAGTTAGACAAAGTAATTTTGGAATGAACATAATGTATTTACCGTGCTGTGTTTACAAGCAATGTCCTGATTAAGCAACCAGTGTAAATTACAAAAACTATAGATCATTTTCCACAACTTAGGCATATTTATTATTTTTTAAAAATAAATATATGTATTGATACATTAACTTAATCATAACCACTATCAAAAAACGCAACAACGAATTTCATCATCCATCATTTGTAAATTTCCCATTTGTGTTTGAAACCACAAAATGCACATTTTCTTTCATTCGCCCCATTTAATTAAACCTCCTGCCATTTTCCATTTTATCCATTCGTTTCTCGCCGAAATATTGCGTTTGATAGTTTTGCTCTAGCAAGATGGTCAGAAGTAATTACTCTGCAGTTTTGGAGAGCTGCCAAGAGCGTGTAAGAACATTTGCTGAGAGTGTTTTGGTGTAGCCAAAGAGCAAAGTTTACTCGCAGAGTAAGGTTTCGGAACGCCGCCCAGGTATAGAGATTCACCAACACAAACACAGCAACGCACAACGTCAATCCGCAGAACATATCTGCATAGTCAAAAAGGATATAGATCATTCTCCGAAACTACTCACGCACATCCCATTTTCTTCGTTTTGTTAATACAGAATAGTAACAACACGAAAACACAAATTCGGGTTAGCGGGAGAACTGGTTGTAGTTCGGGATCTGGCTGACAGATAGCGTGGAACAGGGTGTTGTGACATATGGCGTGGTAGGGTTTGTTGCGAACTACCTTCACAGGTAGCAGCACTTTGGCCTGCTCTTGATTCCGTCTTTGTAAAAGTTCTCTGTTCTCCTTTTATTGGCTCAAAACACAAGAGTTTAAAATATATTTCGTAAAATTATTTGAAAAAAATATTTAGCTATACCCTCCGATATTTCTGTAGGCTTTTGGGATTAATAACAAGCATGTCTGGAAGGTGTGGAGAGTGGGTACGACATAAAAATATCTTCCAATGTTTGAAGTTGCATTTCATTTGAATACAGCCGTTTTTATGTCAGTTTCATTTTGAACACAAATAAATTACTACTTTAGCACGAAGTTTAGTTTGTAACAATAATAACAGCTGCTTTGTGGACATGTAAAATAAAACGTATTCATTCATCTAGGAACTCTTTCTTATCCGTGTATTTTCTGCTTGTTTGATGTGCGTCGGCAGTGCAGGCAGAATAGCCAACATAATATTAATTTTCATTCGTCCATGCATCAGCTGATACAGGATTTTGTAAATGGCGCGTTGTTTGTTACGCATACTCAAGTTGCCACTCACTTGACTGTCAGAATCTCGCCAACTTATATGAGACAGACTTTATACAGCAGGTAACGGCTACACTTTTGCTTATCTGCGATTGGCTCGCTAACCTCCCCGTCCCAAGCTCCTTGAGTAAGGTCAAGA
Organism: Clitarchus hookeri; assembly: GCA_002778355.1. NCBI lineage: Eukaryota > Metazoa > Arthropoda > Insecta > Phasmatodea > Phasmatidae > Clitarchus > Clitarchus hookeri. The sequence continues at coordinate 219,431 of NQII01000273.1, read as the reverse complement.
CACGCGACCGCATTCATTCCAGATATTTTGTTGGCGTTGCCGAGTTATACCTGTGCGCTTCTTATTCCGCAATGCAAGTGGGTAACATAAAATAACGAGACAAACATGCTGCAACACTTTTACCTTACAGAAGTAATAATCATAAATTATTAATATACTAATATTGTATTTTGAATTTTAGTTTAGTAAGACAGCAACTAAACTGAACAATAAACTAACTGCCAAATGAAACACGATAAGTACGTCTGGGTTTCTGTTCTACCGCAACTATCCGAATTGTTTTATTTATAAATTCATCCCGCCTGTCTATAAAATAATGTTTCATTTTTAAACAAAGCAAAGCGTGCACGACATTCAAACAAGNCTACTCATGCAGTAGGTATAAGACTGTTGCCCGTTTGTACGCACGACATTCAAACAAGTCGGTTGTTGTGGTTCCGTTTTCCCAAGTTCACTAAAAAGCAATAATAATTATTGAATGTAAGTACACGATGTTTGGGCAACGTTTGAACAACGAATATTGTCACAAAGCAATGCCGGGAGAGAACCACGGCCCCAATCGCCGCCATGTTTCCCCCTTTCCGTGCAGCCTCGGTGCACGCGTCCTGTCGTGTGAATATTCCCTGCGTGTCCAGGCGTACAGGACTCGGGCCTGAGACGTACTTAGGACCCACGCCTTCTTACCACTTCCGACTATCCGCTCGGTTTTAAGACAGTTTAGAAAACATCCTACCCTCAAATGAGTTCGTGAAATTCCCGGGTAGAGCAAGTAGCAGTAATGTTTAAAAATTGTTAATACCAACCCGTTATAAAGAACGTTTACGTCACGTTAACATTTAAAAGGAAGATATTCCTAAAACGGCAAACACGAATTCCACAAAGGTCATCGATGAATTGAAACGTTAGTGACGGATCCAAGTAAATGAAAAGCGGGGGAGGAAACTGCAGAGCCCCGAGTAAACCCCTACACCACAGCAGAACTGCCAACTCACGTACAGTCAGCATGGCAATAAATGTTCTGTACGTGAAACTGAAATTATGTTTAATCCTTGCCTACAACTTTCCGCAGTCATCACATTCTTCTTCGCCGAAATACGCGCTCGTTAAAAGCGATTAGGCAGCTAATAGTTGCCGAGGCAACAAGATTGCCTGTCCGAATTCATCAAGTTTGGTGCCAAGGGTCAGTAAGGTATGCAAGGATGCACGTACGCCAGTATGCAGCTAAATTCGGTGAAGGGCATGAGCCAACCACGGTTCCTTGCCAGTATGTGGCTTATTCTGATCACTGCACTGCACTGCAGTCGCGCCGAGTGCAGTCGTCTCCCACGTTCCAATTGTGGATTGTAACGACAAAGTGCGCACCGAGTGCGATTTTTGCCACATTGTATCGCAGTCTGTGCAGCAGTTTGAGTGCAAAGATGGCCGACAAACACACACTCACTTCGGGCAGTCACGTGATAGTTGCACTTCTATATACATTGGAGAGCAAAAAAAAAACTGGTATACACGTGCGTATGCAAATAACAGAGGTATGGAATCAATCAGAGTACGCGATGCAGTCGGCAGCGCCTATATAAGACAACAAGTGTCTGGCAAAGTTGCTAGATCGGTTACTGCTGCTACAATGGCAGGTTATCAAGATTTAAGTGAGTTTGAACGTGGTGTTATAGTCGGCGGACGAGAGATGGGACTTAGCATCTCCGAGGTAGCGATAAAATTTGGATTTTCGCTTACGACCATTTCACCAGTGTACCGTGAATATCGGGAATCCGGTAAAACATCAAATCTTCGACATCGCTGCGGCCGGAAAAAGATCGTGAACAAACGGGACAAACAACGACTGACGAGAATCATTAAACGTGACAGACGTGCAACCCTTTCTCAAATTGGCGCAGATTTCAATGCTGGGGCATCAACAAGTGCCAGCGTGCGAACTATTCAACGGACCATCACTGATATGGGCTTTCGGAGCCGAAGGCCCACTCGTGCACCGTTGTTGACTGCACGGCACAAAGCTCTACACTTCGCCTGGGCCCAACACCGCCATTGGACTGATTATGACTGGAAACACGTTGCCTGGTCTGACGAGTCTCGTTTCCAATTGTATCGGGCGGATGGACGTGTACGGGTATGGAGACATCCTCATGGATCTATGGACTCTACATGTCAACAGGGGACTGTTCTAGCTGGTGGAGGCTCTGCCAAGGTATGGGGCGTGTGCAGTTGGCATGAAATGGGACCACTGATACGTCTAGATACGACTCTTTCAGGTGACAGATACGTAAGCATCCTGTCCGATCACCTGCACCCATTCATGTCCATTGTGCATTCCGACGGACGTGGACAATTCCAGCAGGACAATGCGACACCCCACACGTCGAGAGTTGCTACCGAGTGGCTCCAGGAACACTCTTCTGACTTTAGACACTTCCATTGGCCACCTAAATCACCAGACATGAACATTATTGAGCATATCTGGGATGCCTTGCAACGTGCTGTTCAGAAGAGATCTCCACCGCCTCGCACTCCTATGGATTTGTGGACTGCCCTGCAGGATTCATGGCGTGAATTGCCTCCTGCATACCTCCAGACATTAGTCGAGTCCATGCCACGTCGTCTTGCGGCACTTCTGCGTGCTCGCGGGGGCCCTACACGATATTAGGCAGGTGTACCAGTTATTATGGCTCTTCAGTGTATGTCTAGGCGCAATGAGAGGCCATCCAATGCTGTCAGTTGGAAGACGCCGTAAATTAATGCAAACTGGCTGGAACTGGTGCAAAGAATATAACAGACGGGGAGGAGGTCTGGGTGACGATGCGCGAGCGAGCAAACTGTGTTATCAGCAAAGGCGAGCGAGCTTAGATAGTGGGTAATCCCTAGCAACATGTAGCGACGTCTGGTCAGATCGCGATAAGAGATCCGGCGGTGCGATATAAAACACACTGATCACCTGCAGCTCGAGCAAGCAANGCGGGGGCCCTACACGATATTAGGCAGGTGTACCAGTTTTTATGGCTCTTCAGTGTATGTCTAGGCGCAATGAGAGGCCATCCAATGCTGTCAGTTGGAAGACGCCGTAAATTAATGCAAACTGGCTGGAACTGGTGCAAAGAATATAACAGACGGGGAGGTTGCGGGGAGGAGGTCTGGGTGACGATGCGCGAGCGAGCAAACTGTGTTATCAGCAAAGGCGAGCGAGCTTAGATAGTGGGTAATCCCTAGCAACATGTAGCGAGGTCTGGTCAGATCGCGATAAGAGATCCGGCGGTGCGATAGAGAACACACTGATCACCTGCAGCTCGAGCAAGCAACGTGTCATGGCGGCTAACGGCAAGGAGCTCCTCGACAACTCCAACTCCATCCACACGACAGAGGCGGCTCTGCTCAACAGTCATGGTGAGTGCGGCCCGTGGCCTGGTTAATCTATGCATGTGCTTTCACCTGTCGTCACGAGCGGAGCTGGTCGTCTCCTGCTTCCCATGCCAACCCTCTTCCTTTGCTGTACATCACTGCACACCTGTCCATGATCCAGACCCTCGCTAACGACTGCATTTCTAAATGCTGAATATCCGCTAATTAACAGCCACGAACTGCTTACTACACACTGACAAAGCAGTGGAATTGCTACTGCACGGTTTTCTTCTAGTAAGTTATGACGCCATTTTTTTTTATCCAGATGTGTATGCCTAAGAGAAAAAAAACTGATCATGAACAGTCGAGAGGGAAACAACGAACACTACTTGTACTCAGAGCGTTGGCAAACATGCGTAAGAAGTTTCCGCAGGTCGGCACAAAGTAAACACAACACACACGGTGTGGACGCGGCCTCTTCTCGCCAGAAGGCCTCTTCTCGCCAGAAGGCCTCTTCTCGCCAGAAGGCCTCTTCTCGCCAGAAGACGTCTTCTCGCCAGAAGGCCTCTTCTCGCCAGAAGACGTAGCAGCTTCCCGCACAGCACACGACATTCCAACCTCGTATCGCGTGGAGACTCTTCACTTGTCGACTGCCTTCAGGAATGCCAGTAACCATCCGAGGCTTCCTCATGCCAGAGCCTGCACGTCAAAGAAACGACGCGTCAGTGCAATGACATTCATGATACAATTTTCATCATCATACTTCAGACTATGCGGAATGCGTGGGCGATCATACTAGAGGGAAAGCACCTCTCCCCTTCCCTTATTTATCATTTAAATCAATAGAAAAACAATAACCTTTAGGTTCCACATCATTTTTATCAGCTTGTTGAGTGATCGTTATGATAAATAATTTAAAATAAGCTCGTTATACATTATCAAGACACTTAATAATTATTTAACTTCAAATAGTGGGCTAGGTCATGATGATTATGTGCTCGTCTTTAGTACTGGTTTTAGGTTACTTCCCTTACCCTTTCCGACGACCTTTCGTCGTAGAAGCGGGGGCGTTAAAGGACTAGATACNCTGGTTTTAGGTTACTTCCCTTACCCTTTCCGACGACCTTTCGTCGTAGAAGCGGGGGCGTTAAAGGACTAGATACAATTAAATGTTTTAAAAATAAACATTACTTAATGTTGACTCCTTCCTTTAGCTATAAGTCTCCAATAGGTGTGTGACGTTGATAACGTGAATAGAATCTTCCTATGGAACATACAAAAATAAGGGGCTAACCGAAACATCTCGTGGGATGTATAAGGAAGTTTGAATGAGAACATCTCAGTAAGACTGGCTGTAGGGAGAAAGTTGACAGTACAAACCCCCACAACTAAAGGCGTTAGACAGGGCTTTAGTATGTCGCTGGCAATTTTCAATTCCACATTGACGACATGTTCAGAACATATACATGTTTAGTTGACCCAGGAATTCACCTTAAAGATATAATTTATATAAATTCCCTTTTATATGCAGATGTTGAAATTATTATTTGAGATAGAAAATATAAGTTGCAGAAATCTGTTTGTGTGTTGAATAAAATAGCAAAAGAATATGGATTAAAAATATCAACGGGAAAACCAAAACCATGGCATTTAAAGGCAAACAACCTATAAGGACAAAATTTGTATTACATGGAACAATAATAGAACAAGTTCAGTATTTTAGATATTTAGGATGTTATATTTGTTATGATAAAGAAATAGATCTAGACAAAAAGTTACAATAGTTTCCGAAAGCTCCACGGAGCAATTCATAGACATTGAAACAATAAGACAAGAAAATACACAATAGCAAAACTTGTTAATGTTATTGCAGAGCCAGTTNAATTCATAGACATTGAAACAATAAGACAAGAAAATACACAATAGCAAAACTTGTTAATGTTATTGCAGAGCCAGTTGTGACTTACGGGAATGAAAGTTAAGTAATAATACTTACACAAGGTGGTGTGAACATTTAAGAAGATGCCACAAAGTAGGAGCTGGGATACAGACCGAGAGGAACACGAGAGAGATGTAGGAAGGCCCCGAGCGAGATGACTCCGGGTCAGGCTGAANGCTGGGATACAGACCGAGAGGAACACGAGAGAGATGTAGGAAGGCCCCGAGCGAGATGACTCCGGGTCAGGCTGAAGATGCCTGACCCATGTGAGAAGGGGAGGTATACATACGTATATAAGTACATTCACAAACGTATAATATATACACTCGCATCCATACACTACAAACACACACACATTGTTAGTGTGCGTACATTGATACTTGGGATAGTTTGTGATGGGGAAGTGTGCGTTAGCAGGGTTTGTTTGGAAGTCAGTTCCGTCGTGGAATGGCGACCTGGGCGAGGGGGTATCACGGCGCGTGTTCGTCCAGTACTTCAGGGGTGGGTACGTCGTGGACCTCGGCTGAGTTGGGACTCAGTCGCGAGTCCTCAGGCCGGGCGTTGTTACGTTCCTTCTCCCAGTACCGCGTGCAACTTTAGGTTTAAACACACACGCACATACCACACAGGCCATGTTACGTAGAGGTACGTTAGTTCCGCGCATTCGTCTGGCAAGCACGTGACGAGGACATCGCGCATCGACGTCGAGCTGCAGGTTTAGCAGTTGATCTTCTGCTAATCATACTTTATTCCGCGTGACTTTGCGCCGACTCATATCTTTTCCAGCGAAGAAGGCCAGGAGCTGACGCTATCTACATGAAGATTCCATTGCAGACGGCTGCTAGTCAGTNTATCTTTTCCAGCGAAGAAGGCCAGGAGCTGACGCTATCTACATGAAGATTCCATTGCAGACGGCTGCTAGTCAGTGTTCAGGAATGTAGTGGGAAGCAAAGTGCTGCTGGGGCCGAGTCACCACAGCTCGATAGCGACTAGCAGTGACGTACACACAATGACGCCAATGTGTGAGCTGGCGTGACGNTCTTAAAAAGAAATAGCTACAAAGCTCGCCGATAATATGTCACAACTGCGCTTGCAATATGCATCTGTCGTTGCGATTAGTTAAAGCAAATTAATTAAAAAAAACCGCGACAGAGAAAGGTGTCGGCAGGAACTATGCCAAAACTAGCGGAAAAGCCATTTCATATAACTGAACACGTCCATCATTAAGGTGACTCGGCAGCTATGTGATGAAGAGCTGTGTTCCTTCATGGAAAGTCAAACGTCAAATATTGATATATGATATATGAGCAGCTACTCGAACTTTCTAGTGTAAGCGTATAGATAAACACTTTAATAATAAAGGCGCGGAAAAAAATAGCTATCAACGAAAGTCTTCTTCACAATAACATATATACCTAACCCTGGGGTACCTACCGTATGCTGTTAGCACATTCTGTTGCCGTGACAGGAACATATTTAGCAAATTTTTATAACATGCAGTCGTGAAGAGTACATCTAATCTACATGCACGATCGTCTAGATCGCGGCTAATGAAATGTTTATTTACATTTGTTGTGAGGCCCAAGGAGCTCACTTGGATCCTGGATCAGCCAACACGGCCTAACACGCCCCAAGTTAATCTAGAATAGTTGGGTGAATCTGAGGGGTTGAGCGTAATATTTCCCGACGTATTATGAGAATTACACAGGAATAGTGGATTGAGTGAGCTCGAAAATTTCCAAGGAGTGAAAATATTACTGCGAACGTTAACTCAAACCAGTATCTTGTGTTGCATTAAATCCTACAGATTCGCGGTATGAGATATAACTCATAATAAACGGATCACACAGATGATTCTTCACTTATGAAGTTAGTAAAAAAAAGGTGTTACGTACGACCGCTTTAGCTTTTGTACTTTGATTTTTCTAAAATGGCTTCGAGAAACCAGCAACATTAATATCAATAAACGTGATGTAGAATGAGGGTCTCATTGCCGTGTTTAAACTAGTTTGTGCGGCGAACCAGAATGTTTAGCAGTTTATTGAAACTCATAAACATTTGCCGGATGACTTAAGAATTAACTCACTGAAGAACACAAGTTTGCAGAAATGTTGGAACTCAAGTTCTTGTAAATGCATCTTCCGGACTCCATAAAAAAAAAATTCGGGGCTGTGTGAAGCAGCATGGAAAAAAAAAAATTATGACGTCCGTAGAAGTCGTTAGTATTACAACCCTCCGCAAATCGACATGTATTAGTAATAAATACATTTAATGTTACTAGCGAAATCACAAAAAATCACCTTCCAGAATACCGGGGACAAATCTCTTCCAATGAAACAGGTTTCCTATGCGATTGCCACGTTGTAACTGCTAACTATAATGACCCTCTGTATGCGATTGCTTCAGTTTAAGAGGGGCCGCGGTGGTGTATTGGCTAGACTTCTCGCCTGCCATCCAGGCGGACCAGATTCTACTCCCGGCGGAGTCGCCCTTGGATTCTCGCATGTGGGGATCGCGCCGGTCGATGCAACTGCCCGCAGAATAAACCATTTCAATATTCACAATCGTTTACATAACACTCTTAATTCAATGCATGGACATGGAACTGCGTTTTCCCCTTCCCTACCAACTTTACTGGGCCCCTGGCAGTTAAGGAAACCTGCAGGTTGGGACAGTGACATTCTTCAAAGGTTTATTTTAAAAGTGCTCACTTTACAGTGGACAGCCGATATTACATGTAGTGACGACCAAAAACCGGCAAAAAAGTCGGAAAGAGAAATATTTGCCAAGAAAATGACGAGGGTAAACTGTTCAGAACAAAGCCTTCCACACACACACATGTACATCAGCAGCCTCGGCAAACAACAGTAAAGAAAGCAAATCTCGCTGCGTGTGTGCCACCCGTCCTCAAAGAGATTCCGCAAGTAGGTATGAGAGATTACTACGACATGACACCTCCAGATTACTGTACAGCAACAAGCTGGCGTCTCACTAACACATCAAGTTGTGATACACAATAGGCGAAGTATTTCCCTACAATCACTGTAATTCGGGATCCGCAATACAAAAAGTACATTTTCGTTAGCGGCGGTATGAAGCATTACCACGGCGGGAATATGAACAAATTATTATACAGGCTGATTCTAAAATCACGGGACAAACATTGAGGGGTGGTAGAGCTCACTAAAACAAACAATTATTGTATAGGAATATATGGACGGGAGTGACGCGTTGAGGCACAAACACAAAAATAACACATTAAATGCAACACAGTGTTTATTTACAACGTCCCCGCTAAATGCCTTTTTACAGAATGTTTATAATAATTGCTCAAAATTGCTACCACCGACAGTAATGCAAGCTTGGTAGCGTCGGTGGAGTGATTGGCGAACAGATTCAAATACGCCGGGTATTTCACGCACGCCACCATTGTCAGCCAATCACGCCATATGTAGAGGTCGCCAAGCATGCGTGACTGTTGGTGGATGCATTTCCAGCAACTGTTTTAACATTTTCTGTACGGAATCACTCGTTACGTATGCTGCTAATGAACATTTTAGGTTTCCGTTAATGTGTTATGTTTCTGTGTTTGTGCCTCAACGCGTCACTCCCGCCCATATATTCCTATACAATAATTGTTTGTTTTAGTGAGCTCTACCATCCCTCGATGTTTGTCCCGTGATTTTAGAATCACTCTGTATATATTAAGTTATATTATAGCTACAGGTATAAGGTATGAGAGACTTGTCTCTCGGCGTTCGACGCACACAATAAGGGCGACAATAGCACGCGTGTCAGCGCATATAGTTATACTGCGTGCGCCTATGCCACTTGCAGCGGCGACACTGTCGTGTTATTGGCGAGAAGTCTGTAGCAGAGGCTGGTGTCCGCCCAGTATGTTTTAACTAGTGTGATTATCAAATTATAAATTACTGCGGATGTGAGATGTTTCTTTTCCCTCGGGTAACTGTTTCGTGTCTCTTCCTGTGATACAAATTTAATACGCTTTCACGTATTTCGAAAACAAATGTTTGATCTTCGGTATTAACTTATTACAAAATGGTACATAGTTATTCGCAATATTGTATTATCGTTTTTGGCACAAATACAAAGGACAGTCGAGATCATCGAAACCACATATAATTTATTACTTCACCGAAATTAAATGAGGGATTTTAAAAAGTAGTGAGAGAAACACGGCAATCCTAGTACGTGGGAAGAGTCTGAAAAACACATTTCGGAAATGAATAACTAAGAATGTAAAGTCGTGGCTTGTGGGGTAGATAACACACATTTCGGATGACAAACTTTAAGACAAAGCGTATCACAGACGTTATAGTGAAGTCAGGTAACATAGTCGAACAGACCTGTGAATGATAATTCATTCATTGGGTGTAACCAGTGTACCCGACTATGTGTAAACTTCGCTGCACAATATCATTTCAACAAAGTGATCAGGCAGGGTTGCCATATATCTGGATTTTACCTAAGTGTCTTCTTTTTTAGGGTTAGAATTTCTGTCCGGGCGGAATTTTAAAACTTGCCGAAATGTCGGGTTTTTGGTCGGATATAGATTATAGTAAACCAATGACGTTGACCAAGTTTGAGTTATTTACGAGTAGCAACACATTTTGCCTGGCGAGCGTTTTCTGTTTCCAAACTAACGATTTGGTGCAGGTGTTTAGTGCGCGACGAAATCCCGAAAAGAAAACGCAAATTTTCTGTCTAGCTACAGAAGAAGTATTTTCGTTTCAGAATAGGTAGATAAGATTTCGAAGGGAATGAATGATCTCCCGTTTCGCGCACCCTTGCATTCCGGCGCTGCTCCATTCTCACCTCGCCGGGTATCGAGACCCAGACTTTAAGAGCGGCCCAAACATCTCAACTACGAAATACGTTATCGTTTGTGAATACTTATTCGGGTTACGTGACGCATTAGTAAACTCACAGAATCAATTGTAAGAGGGGTTAGACCAGTGGTACTCAGACTTTTGTTTAGGGGGCCATATCAAGAAAAACTAAGACCGCCGCGGGCCGCACTTACGACACTTGACATAATAATATTTATGAACTAAAAGTAGGTTGGTAATTCGATGACATTTAAAATTCAGAGTGTCGTGTATCGTCTTGCAAGTCGTTTGTTTATTTGTTCGATACGGTGATGGCGGGCGGAGGTAGTACATAAAAAATGTGTACAGGTCGCCTGACTGATAAAATAATGAAAAATATCGTCCAGTTTAATCAGTGACTTTAACTTTCAATAAATTCGTATTATGTATTGCTTTTTTATTTTTGTAACAGGCAGCTTAAAAATGAGAATTTGGTAACTTGTATCTACTGAAACCGGCGAGCGCGGGTCACAAA